>VXBO01003255.1:447850-533619 GCA_013400135.1 Rhinoptilus africanus
AAAGCCATGAAACGGAGACCGGAACAAGGAAAAGAGGTTAGTGGGTTAAGTGGTGTGTGTTTCCTGCGTTTGCAAAGGTACCTATAGTGAGGAGGGCGGCTGTAATTCGGCCATTAGTTACAGATGGTGGCTGGAGGCTTGAGATTCATGCAGTGAGATGAGAGCTCTTGCATCTCTTTCCAGCGGTGCTGAATTTAAACTGCTTTGAAAACCTGAATCAAGACGGCATAAAAAAATAACGGATTTGATACTTGGTGGTGCTGCCAGCTGGTTCCTTTATGTATTTTGATGCAGAAATGCTTAGAAATGTGAACAAAAAGGAGTTAATTTGCCAAACGAGGTTTCTATCCCCCAATCCTTACAAAAATGGCATTAGTGGCAAGTAGGTAAAGAGCATTCAGGATGGTTTATAAGCAAATTAGATTTTTCAAAACTTTTCTCTTTGAAGCAATTTGTGTACAACTCTTGGTGAAGGTTATATCTCTCAAGCGGTGAAGGAGAGCAGTAAAAAGATCACCCCGGGGATTAGCAGTGGCATAAGAAATATTTCTAGACAGCATAACTTGTAATTTTTTTCCATTCCTTAACTCTGCAGGCTTTTGTTCCAATCGTATGAATAGCAAACTCAAACGGGGAAATAGTAATTTTTCAGCAGAAACCTAGTAATAGTTACTTCATGAGGCAAATTCCGGTACGATAAATGCAGAAACTTAATTGGTGGAAACAGTATCACACGTGCAGTTAACCTCTGCAAATTAAGACGTGAAAAATACTGTTTCAGACTGATGCATTTTTGTCCTTTGCTCTGCTTACAGGTACTGTTTGATGAGTGTGAAAGGATGCTTCACTGATTTTCATATTGATTTTGGTGGCACTTCAGTGTGGTATCACGTTTTCCGTGGGGGGAAGGTAGGTGAACCTTGTTTGATACTTGTTTTTATTTCTCTGTGCCTCTTATGAAGGGGAGGGATTGCTTTATTTCATTTTTCTTTTTTTCTCTTTTTCTTTGGTGGGGGGGTAGTCGGTGATCAGTCTGTTTCAGCTAGCTTTGTTGATGTACAGGGAGTTTGCTCAACTAGAAGGACACCATTCACTTTTATGAAACAAACAAGTGATTTATTTGAAATATCAAATGTGTTATTTGCCGTCGGTGGTGCTTTTAGGCTTGTTAATGCCATGTGGTTTAGAAGTGTCTTGCAGTGAGTATGTGGCTGTGTGTACCCTTGGTTGGGTCAGAGTGCCCTCACAAGTCTCCTTCTGTAGCTAGAGCTTCTGTTTCCTTTTAGATATTCCGTGTTCCTTTAGTGTGCACGTGCACACTATGCCTGAACTGAAATATTACAGGATATGGAAGTGTTAAAATATACAGCATGTATGGCTACATTCACATCTTTACTGTTTTAGGTGGCTTTTCCAATTCTAGTATAGACAGCATATGTTGTGAACTGAAATAAATACAGCAGATTGAACATCTCTGTGGTGCAGATACTGTTCATCTTCATAGTCCAATGAAGTTGTACTATACCAACGCGCTGTTTTGAACTGAAAGTAAACTGTGCAGGCATCTTTTGAGTAAGATGTTTCATGAAAGAGAGATGACAACTGACAGTTATTATCTTGCCACTTACAGCACATGGACTAATTGCTGTTGCTCTGCCGTGTGCCTCTGTGTACAACACCTGGAAAACATGTATTTATGCAGAAAGCAGGCTTGGTGTTACGTGTTCGTTTGTCTAACGCATGATAACCTTGTTGGAATTTCTCAACTATTTATTTTTGTTGACTGTTGGTAATAGTTAAAGCTTTATTTTATTTTTAGATCTTCTGGTTGATTCCGCCTACTCTGCAGAATCTAGAACTTTATGAAGAATGGGTTCTCTCAGGAAAGCAAAGTGATATCTTTCTGGGAGACAGGGTGGAACGATGCCAAAGAATTGAGCTGAAACAAGGCTATACATTCTTCATTCCTTCAGGTATCGCTTGTTAACTAACTATTTTTGGAACCACTGGAATTGTGTTTGACTAACAGTTTCTTGTAAAACATTTCACATTTAAACCCCATATTGACTTCTTTATTAGCGACGACAAAAGAAAGGCTGGGGGCTGAATGCATTTAATTTTCCAGAAATTGTCTCATCCAGACTGGAAAATCTACTGTGGGGAAGTGTGTGCAGTGATCACTTGTGCTGTACTGGGGAGAAGGAGAGAGGACTTGGGTCTCTGGGTCTGTCAGTCCACCACTTCCCATCAGAATCATACTGACTTTTGCTATTGTTAGCTTTCTTTTTAGAAATATTTTTCTGCTTTTTGTGATTTCTTCTGGCAAGTTTCACATGCAGTTCAGTAACCTACTTCTTTGCCTCTGTCTGTAGCCAGAGATGGGTCTCAATTCCCTGATGAAGCTCAGTGGAGATTCCAGTACATGGAAGAGCAGGCGCTGTGCGCTCTCAGGGTTGCTTTTTGGGGAAAGAACTTTATTTTATTATCATAACTCTTCAGAACTTCTGTTAATGGAGATTGTGCGCAATCTGGACATCTTCCAGTAGCCTAGTCACAATTTTTACACGACTGCCCACCTCAGTAGCTGCGTTGCATGATTCAGGCTTTTCTTGCAAAGCCACCAAGTAGTTGCTGCTGTGAAGGCTACTGGCTTCAGCCCTTTGTTGTGCTTCTGCATATACTGGCTTAAGGATGGTACAATCTGTAACGCTTCTCATTTAAGATGATAACAGGCTTTGCTCTGTTTGACTATTATGGGACCACAAGTTTGTTTATAACGGTATAATATATTGGCTCTGTCTAGTGGATCTTACCAGGGAAATAAACACTGGTAGCTTTTCTACATGACAGAAAGTCATAGATAGTTCTTCAACCCTAGAATCACTCTGTGGAGATAGGATTATTATTTTTTAATCCTGGATACAGAAAGCAGGTCATGCGAAGACAACGACAATGTTCTTGCCAACTAGGGAGCATCGTTAGTATCGGTTGAAGGCCACAAATTTATAAGTATTTGGTAAGAATCAGTCTGGGAGGTGACAGGCAAAATGACTTTGAGAGTGGAGGAGTTAATCCATTAAAGGAATTAGGTCTTCCCTTGAAACAGGTCAGAATGTGCTGTAACTGTTTGAACTGGGTGTTTGAGTGTGCCTGTGCTGTTTGCTTAGATCCCGTTACTGCATCTTCGTATTTATCTTCATTCCCCTGTGAACAGCCTCCTACGAATAAGACTTTCTGTATGTTAGTTTAGTCATGCTCAGCAGTTGGAATACAGCAAATTGTGTGAGCTTGTGCAGGACACAGCTGTAACATGGTGGCTGAAGTGAAGTGATTCCAAATGTGGTTTTTGACTGTAGTTTTTGTTTTCTTAAGAAAGCACAAAGTACAGAAATGCCAATACCTCAGACGTATAGCTCCATGGTTTATTTGAAAGGCATATATGAATAATTTATCCGTAAGCACCTCATGGATTTAAGGGGGTTTGCTCTGCTTCATTTTGTTCAGAAAACTTATTTGCAAATCTCTTATTTATGTGAAAGGGCATTATTTCTATGGGTTTTTTAAGTGTACAGAAATACCTAATTAAAGGCTGTTCTAGGTCAGCAAATTGAGTGTAGCTGTGTAAAACAGGTCAATTCCTACAACCTCTTTGGTCTGGTTTGTGCAAATACTGCGTTAGTTAATGTTTGAATGTGTTTTGTGTGTACAAGTGTTGATAGTGTTTAGGTTCTGATAATGTGTGCCTGTAAAACTAGTGTGTCCCGTACCTTTCGATTGAGCCAAATAAACTCATGAGCAGCCTCAACTCATCCATGAGGAAAATACCTTCTAATTACAGGTCTGGTCACAGAAAGCATGGAGTGATACAGCTAGTGCCCAGCTGGACTGTGAATGGAGAGCATTTCAGCAAAGGACCTTTTCCATAAAATATCCTGCGCTGCTCCTGGTTTTAAGTCATTTTTGGGGGTGGTCATGGAAACACTATTATACCATAGTAGTGTAAGGATGGAGTAGGTAGAGAAGACTGTAAAAAAGACACATGAGGGAGTGAGATCGTAGTCTTGTGGGAGATGGAAGGTTTCTCTGAGAATCTAGGATCAGCAGTAGATCCAGTAAATCCCTGAAACTACAAACCATTTGGACAAGAATGGGAATTATTCTTACAGAAGGCATAATTATAGTGCTCATCAGGGCCTCGGAGTATTTTTCTCTCCATTGCTGCCATCATCCTTACAGTATTAAGTTTAAACCAGTTAATTTCTCCCTGTGCTTCTAACCTTGCAAAGCACTGTGACACACAATCACCAGCTGTGGTTGGTATCAAGGAGAAATTGAGCAAAGTATTGTCAGTGTAGTGAGTCGTTATGGGCCAAGGTGCATCTTGCAGCATTTTAGGAGTCACTCCTAAGTGTGGGGTGGGGAGAAGTGAGCTGGGATTCTAAGGGATACTGTTTATGGGGTCTTGCGTAGGAGCCCCATGTGAACTCCAGGTGGCCCCACAAGACTTCTCCAAAGAAGTGATGCACTGTTGCAAGTTCTCACCTCCTCCTTTACTGGTTCCCACTGCTGAGTCAAGGATGATCAACTCTGGTAAAGTCATAAAGTCAACTAGGAACCTGGCCTTTTCCTTTAATATAATTGTTTAAACGGATGTCAGCATCATTGTTGACTGACAAATATACCACACTTTGTCATGCTGAGGTTTATTGCCAGATGGAGATTCAAGGTGTTAAAACACCTGAGGGTTCAAGAGGGGAGGAAGCTATAGTCACTACCAGTGTCAACAAATGATAATTTTTTTTCTATAGAAATGTCTTGTTTTTCCAGGATGGGGGAGAACTTGTCCTTATGCAGAAAGACATTAGTAAAGAATGCTGCGGCTCTAGGGTGTTTGCACTGAGTATGTTATCATGAGCAGTGCTTAATACAAAGCGTTCAACACAGATGAAATTTAGCCAAGGTAACACATTTCACTCTGGTATAACGGACAGTGGATGCTGCATATCTGACCCACCTGCCAAACAGAAGGGAGGTTCTTTATGGAGTGTGCTTTTCTTTTCGGGAATAAGCTGCGATGATCTGGAAGAGGAAAAGCACAATCTCGGTGCTCAGTTATTGTCTCAGTAGGGAAACAACAAAATTTTATCAGTCACAATCAAATCTAGAGCCTGCCTAGTATTATTTGTGCTGTAGCTTTCTTCTGTACGGTGTGTGTGTCCAATGATGGCTTGCAGGGAGCATGTGTGAAGTGTTTGGAGTTCATTGTGGTGGTGGTATGGAGCCGTTTCGATATCTCATTGCTGTTCGAGGGACACAAAGAACCAGTGTTTGGGCAGCATCCCTCAGATTTCTACAACTCAGGATTACTGTATGCACATGTTTCTGTCTTGTATGCAGCCACTTGTGCCATTATGTCCTGATTGCTCCCCTACAGCCTGCTTGAAATGCTGCTCACTTAGTTAATGCCAATGTGTTACCCAGTTTTTAAATATCTTTAGTGCTTCTCCTTTTACTGTAAGTATTTTTCTCCTTTTACATCACTGCATAACTTCACTGGAGCCTTTTCTATCTCCTCTTCTTGCCCTTCAACTGCCACTCCAGTCTTTATGTTCTGTAAACCATCTTTTACTTCTGTCCTTGCACTTGTTCCTTCAAGTGGTGCATTATGCATCAAATTCTCTTCCATCTTGATTCTCTAAACACCATGTAAGTTTCTCATGTACTCCTGAACATCTCTGTTGTTACTTAAACCTAAGCTCAAAACTAAGCATACACAAAATGAAAAATTCATCCTTTTTCAATCCACTTGCTCTTTTGGGTTCTTTAGTCTTGCTGAATTGTCATTTTGATTGTAGGTGATGGAGTTCTGACACGGATATTGTCTTTCTCCTTCCCTGTTGTCTTCTATAAACAAGACCTTGCAGTAGTTTGAAATGTGTCAAGCTTGTTTGCTTTTTTTCTCAATTTCCTGACAGACGTCTCTTTCAAAAAAAAAAAAAGACCTTTTCTTTCATGCGTGTGTATATATACTTGGTGTAGACACTTGCACTTGAAATTCAAGAGAGTTTGCACGTGCAAAATTGGGACATACAAAAGCAGGCCAACCAGTAGTCTCTTGTGGATAACTTGTCTTGCAATATTTGACTCTGTTGTTAATATAATCACAAAGTAAGAGTATAATTGTTATGTGTCTTGAAAAGGTCTGCCAGAATATGGCTAAACTTGTATTCTCTTTCTGTGAAGACTGGTTTCACTGACCTCCAAGGAAGTTGCCATGCGTACTGTGGATTCAATTTCAAGGGTTTGCAGTGTGTTCACTCTAAGAAAGCTTGCAAGCATGCTGATTTTGTTTCCTTTGGGAGGAGATGGCTAATGCTACCAAGGGTTTCTGTAATCATCCTCTGTTTCTTACAGGCTTTTTCTGAGCCTCTGCTGCTGATCAGAGGCAGTAGGCTCATGAGCAGGTATGCTTTTGGGTTGACTCTGCATGGGTGTTCTTACTGTAGGCTTTCCAAATATGTAGCTTTAATGTGAGTGTACATTGGAGAGATGGGACATTTTGAGTGACTTCTGTCTATTCTTTAAATCTCTTAGTAATGGTCCCAATAATAGACCACTACATGGTCCATAAAATAACGGCCCAAGAAGTCATTTTTTATTTCTGAAAATTGCGTGATGAACTGCCTTTAGATACTGTAAAAGACTTCTGCAGTGCTCATTTATTAGACGTTCCTATGATCAAAATCCAGACAGGGTAACTTACTGTCAACTGGAAATGGTGGTCCTTTCTGGTTCCTCTCCAAACTTCTCACTAGTGTTGCTGCGTGCTATTTTATAACAGTCGGGTTTCACCTCAGAGTTGACAGCGTTCCACTGAGGAGTGAGCTCTTTGTTTTACTTTATTTTTCTTATGATCTTTGTACTGCACTTTGGGGCCTTGGACATGGAAACGTGCTACTATAGTCTCTCAATTTATTGAGATCTAAAGAATGAATTACAGTCTAAGAAAATATTCTCATTGGTCTGTGGTGATCATTATGGTAACATGAGAGTGCTCCAAAGTTCTTGTTTCCAGTCAAATGCAGAAATAATGACTTTTCTCAAATGAATGTTTTTGGGAAGGAAAGTGAACCAAGAGGGGTGTTCTGTGCTAGGCTCTAGGCCGCTATTTGCAAGAATTCAAAGTGCTTCAAATACCGTATCGGTGGTTATCAGTAGGATTCTGCCTATTAGGAGTGTGCAGTCATAGGTCACCTCCGCTGTGCCAGTCAGTATTTGAGGAATTACCATGTAATGGGGCCAGAAGGTAGCATACAGTCTTTATATCAAGGAGAATGACAGGCTATTAAAATCTGACTGGTAAATTTTTTGCAGGGAGTTGTGCTAGGGCTGCATAGCTGCCTGGCTATTTTTGGTTGCTGTTCTTTTTTCCCATTTTGGGAGCTTCCACTGACATTAATGGAAGCTCCTTGCCTGGAACCTTTAGGGACCAAGCGATGAAGAACAGTGGAGAGGATGAGAGAGGGGAGGTCTTGCCTCGGGTGTCTGCTTTCAGACAGAAGGTGACAGCGTAATGTTGGATTTTTAGTTCTATTCCTCTGCAGTGCTCTACCTAATTCTTACCAATGATGTGAGATTGAGAATTGCTGTATTACTTGTACTACTGAGGTAAAATTATTAATTTTTGTTTACTTTTAAAATTTAAACATGATGTTTCCTTGATATTTTTGGTGGTGGGCACTATTATGATGCAATCGTTCCTCTTTAGAGATGAGAGAAATAACATCTCATTTGCTGGTAATGCCCACTATAAGGTTACCTCCTGAGTCAGTTTTTATTTTTGAGATGTATATTTCATCTTTCCCACCCCAAGTTGCTGTAGAATTGCAGGAAAATACGTAAGCTTTCTATATCACAAAGCAAAATATCTATTCAGTTACTAATGGAAACAGATGCACCATGATTTTGGCTTGGAGCTTGTAGTCTGTTTGCCCCATAGCTTTGTAAGTTAATATTCTTCTTTATTATTCTCAGATGGATGATTGCATCCTTGAAGATACAGTAGGAACTTGCAGGCCCCTGAAATCTTCTAACAAGTTTGCAATTTTAATAATACTTGCTTTATAAAATTCAAAAGATAATGAGATCGTATCTTTCTCTTAACTGTTCAGAAAAGCTTTTGTTACTGTTAATTTTACCTTCTTGATTTACTAGAAATGATAACATCTAAATATTGAAGTGTATTTGAGGAGTGGTGGAATAATTCATAACTGTAAATCAGCTGAGAGTATTTCTGAGTCTCCTGAACAGAATTCCTGCTCAATGTTGTCTTCACTTCATAAACTAGGATTGTTTTGGGAAGGAAAAAATACTCATTAATCACCAATAGCTGAAATAAAAAAGATCAACTTCAGAAACACCGTAAGTGGAGAGTCTTCTGGCTGAGGCTTGAAGTGGGGGTTGTGAACAGTGACTATGCAGTGTCTGTACTTCCAAAGCCATCTATCCCCTTTTAGCTGGGCTTGTCGCTGGTGTGGCTGCTGTGTGATCTGAAGTCCTCTGCTCCCAGGGCAGGACTGAGTTCTGGCCATGAAGGAACCTCTCCGCCACACTGAGGGCGTGCTCCAGCCGCGAGCCGGACCAGTCAATGAAGGAAGGATGGGCTGGTTCCACGTTGGCTCCGTCGTTACCACTGCCAACACAGACTGGTTTGAAACTGGTCACCCATGAGGAAGAGTTTTCTAATTCATGACTAATCCTTAAAGCCATATGGTGTATATATTTCTCTGATCTATAGAGTTTAACTGTGGCCTTAGATAATGTTTAGCAGGCACTTTTTTTGTGTGTCTTTCAGCCAAAAATGAACAATACCTTACTTCACTGACTTTTGACGTTTTTAGTCCTTAATCCATTTGCTCTGATACTACTTCAGTGCTTTTTTTTTAGCATTAAGGATAAAACCAAATTTGTGTCACTTTGTTCTGTGTTGCTTTCCCTTTTTTTGAGACTATTACAGTTTTCGAGAGTATTACCGGGACGAGGGATGTTATCTCCTGTCTTGCAGTTACCCATGAAACATACGGTTGTGTGGTAGCACCAGGGTTTATGTAAACAGTAGAAAGCAGTCACTGAGGAGAGAATCAATGCCGCTCACTTCAGAGGTGTCATCTTGGAGGTAGCGTGGCAAGGTTTTGCTGTGAGAGCTGAAAGATGCAGACATACGCGAGCAGACACGACAGGCTGTCCAGCATACAGTGACATGATCATACATGTCCATGGACCTATCAGTTCATCTGGCAAAAAGTAACAGCGTAGCTGAAGGTGAGTCAGGCAGGGTGTATTGGTGTGGATGATACTAAAGCAATCCCCTTGGCCTTGCTTTTTGTCTCATGCATACCTGCAGCTTACTCCTATTCTGGCGGCTATCGTCCTTTTTAAAAACCTTTGTAATTGGGAAGCTTAGAAGATGGGTGTTCTTGTTTGCAAGTGGTCACAATGAACGTTCATCCTCCTCAGTTTATTTCTGAGTCGTGCTTGTATCTAAGCTGTGGGAATGAATCGAGTGTGCCATTCAAGCTTATCTGCTCTCGGAGCTCATTTCCACAATATATTACCCTCATGGAAACTCTTTCCTGTTTTCTGCTTGTCTCTGTTTCCTCTTACTTCTAATTTTCTGGTGCTGGCTGCTTCAGTTTTTCTCTGAACACAGCCTTGTTAATGTTAGAACAGGAGGGGGTTTTTTATTTTTTTCCTTTGTAACATCTGTGCCAATCTTCCTGTGGTTTTCTGCCTTGTCAGTTCTCTGTCTTTTTTGTCTAATCTTGCCCATAGTGCCCTCTGTCCCTGGAATACACCTCTTGGTGGTTGCGTCTCTGCGGTTTCAATATTGTACGTATGTTCCTCAGGCAACTTGAACCTATTTTGGGATGCAGTGCGCCAGAAAAACCCTACGCAGTTGAGTGGTCAAAATCTATGTCATGAGCAGGTGACTCCTCTGACAGGGCTGTGTCCTGTAGCTGGCAGAAGGGCTGTGAGCTGGATCCTGCGTGTGGGGACACATGAACTGCTGGAGATCTGGGGATTCCCTGGGACTTAGCTGTGTGTCTGGCTCAACGCTGTTCAACAACCCATAGGTATCATCCTTACCATTCTCTGAGCTATGCCTGCAAATCATCCTACATCCTGCTTCAATAAGGGGTAGGAACTTTACTTCCAAGGACTTTACAGCTAATGACTTTCTGGTTGTTGCTTGGTCTCTGATTTATTTTTATTTTCCCAGTCCTGGTGGATTTTAGTTCTTCATTATTACAGGGTTTTGTTATTGAGAACTGTGTCATAAAAAACCAGTTATTTTCAGTCATTATTAGAAATACGTGCATCTTGAGGGAACTAGTGTTTAGTTAGTTCCGAGGTTGGGTGTTGAAGCTACTAAGGTGAATTTGGACTAGGAGACGAGAGGTTGTCTCATGCCCTTTAGGGAAGACTTTCAGTTTGCACCTCTACCAGCTCTTCAACAACACTGGATTGAAACTATATTCATGTTTGTTAATCTTTCTGTTGGGGGTTTTTCATGTCTGGGACACCATTTGTTGGAGCATTAGCTCAAGCCAGTGATAGATCCTTTCACATTGCTCCCCAAAGTGTTGGGACTACTACCGAGGAAGTCTAGAGGTTATTAACACAAAGACATTTGCCATCTAGTGGGGGCAGAGTTGAGAGGTCAGGGAAGGTGTGATGAGACCGAAACCCAAAGAGCAAGAAACCAGTTGCATTCCATGTGAAATTTCCACAGAAGAAATATAATTTGGAGGAGGAGGCTCCTGTGTAGTTGTAGTAAATGCATACGCTTGAGGAACAACTGCGTTGATGGGATTTCATTTTATTTTGTATAAAATGAAGGATATCTCCTTTATACCTTTTGTATAGGACTAGAAAGCCAGGTTTCGTCTCCGTTACTCATTTCATTTAAATTGTAAATATTTGATAACAAGTCGTATTTAGAATTACGTTGATCATTCCATTAAAATTACTTGTTGCATCTGCCAGCTCCAGTATGTTTGTACATTGACTGGTCTGTGCTGAGAGAACTGCAGTGGGAAACAGTGGTGAGGACTCTTCAGTGCTCTGCGGATAACTGGCTTTTTCTGACCTGACTTCTGCCACCACTCAGTTGTGTGGCCATAGACAAGTATTTTCACTTTCTCAGGCTTCGGTTTATTTGTCTCTAAAACTGACAATTAAGCTGAATTGTCATGCAAATTGACCCTGTTTTCATCCCCTATCCAATAAATTGGCTTGAAGGACCCTGCAACAGATTTGCTTCAGCACACGGTTTCCATTCTTTTCCCCAAACGCATGAATCTTTGATTACCTAGTGGAAGCAGTAGCCCCAGCTTCCTTGACCTTGGATTTCTTTTCCTTCCCAAAGACTAGCATCAGGAAGATAATTTATTTTTCCAGTAGTTTGCTCTTAGTACAGACTGATGTTTTTCATGTGAGGTGGTGAACCACTTCAGCTGTGAAGAGTTTTTATAGTGTTGATGTATGTAGTTGCCACACTACCCTTACATGGTAAAAAACCCCAATTCCTCTCTAGTTGGTTGTTCTTGATTTGGAAGTAATAAACAGGCTGGACCACTGTGAGCGACTGTAACTGAAATTATACTAACTGGAGCAGGAAAATGCAATAGTACCAAGAGCTGCCAGAGCTATGAACCACCTGCTTTTTCATATGTCTCACATTTATCATGTGGAATCAGACCTGTAAATTGACTGAGCACTGGAACAGGTTGCCGAGAAGGGTTGTGGAGTCTCCATCCTAGGAGATATTGAAAAGCCATCTGGACATAATTCTGGGCAGCTGGCTCTGGATTGCCCTGCTCAAGCAGAGGAGCTGGACCTCCAGAATTCCGTTCCAACCTCAACCATTCCATGATTCTGAAATTCAGAAAAATGTATCCAGAGTGATGAGCTTGTGTTTCCAGGGAGAAAACTGTAGTGCAGGTTTCTTTTCCTTCCTGTCTCTCTTCTACCAATACGCCCTTAAACGAAAGCCCCAGTTCTGCTGTCTGCTGTGGCTCAAGGACTTCTCAGCTATATCTTTGCAGGCCTTTACAGTCTAAAGATTGTTGTGGAGGAGAACTTTGGTGGCTGGTAGCCGGAGAACCCGTTAGGCTGAATGGCATTTTCCTGCTCCCTCACTGATCTTGAAGTGAAGGAAAGCTGCCACAGCTTTAATGGAAAGTACTGCACAGTTAGGAGAAAATTGACTGCCCCCTATGTTGCTTTGGTGTCTGCTGGTTTATAAATTGTAATGCTTCTCATTAAAAAAGAAAAAAAAAGTGTCAGGTCTCTGTGGGTCCCAGATCATTAGCAGGATCAATTCCTTTTTCACTGCAGAGATCAGAGGCTACAGTCTTGCATAGCCAGTCCTTCAGCTGCTGACAAACCAAGCAAACAATGCAGAAGCAGAAGAGCTGTTGTGTGGCTGCCTGAATTGCTATGCCTAGATTTCTGTTGTGATAGTAAATTTTTCCCTTGCTTTGGAGCCTGTGAAATGAATTCAGTCCCTTGCAGGACTGGGTCGAAACAGTCTCATCTGGTCCAGTGCTAGAAGTGTTAAATCTCTTAACTTGGGGCTTGCAGTGAAAAAGATTTTTCGATTGCTCCAGCAAGTTGATGATAGGATACGAAACTTTAATCTCTGAAGGAGAGCTGGCAATAATTTGAAATTGTTGACATCTGAAGGTGTGTGCTCTGGTGCTGGTGTGAAGGAAGTTCGATGCGACTCAGTCCACTTCCACAGCCCTAGCCCACCACCGCTGCTAACATGATTTGCAACCCAACTGGAGGTGCCTGTAGATACATCTGAGAACCAAGTGTGTTGAACAGACTGAATTTAGTTCTTAGTCATGGATGTGGTTGAGTCACAAACTTGTGTCTTCTCAGTAAACACTGCAACTGTTCTGTGAATAAACAGAAGAACCTGATTTACAGAGGATTATAAGACTGTTCATGAGAAGCTGTCCTTGTGCTATGACTAGTCTTAAAAGTGTGGCTATGAGCACACCGTTTAAACTTTCACTGCTTTAACCTCTAATCCCCTGCAGAATGAGGTTCATTGCATTGTTAAAATTTGATTATAAATTGCTCTGTAATACTACATAGCATGAGGCATTCTCAGTTCTTTGCTTTCCCTCTCTAGGGTGGATACATGCGGTTTATACTCCAGTAGATTCTCTGGTGTTTGGTGGAAATATCCTGCATAGCTTTAATGTTCCCATGCAGCTTCGCATCTATGAAATTGAGGACAGAACAAGGGTAAGGATACTTGATTCTCTTTTTAACTGAACAGTTCTTTGTGACTATGATCTATCATAGTTGCTCTCTTGTATTCCCTTCTGACAAACAAGAACTGACGGGATCTTCATGTCAAAGTCATTGAAACACGAGGTAAACATGAAGAAACGAGTCTTTCAAGTGTTGGCTATTTTTAGTGGGATTTACTCGTCTGTTTTTCCCTACTTCCCCCAGATGTGTCCCTTCTGTGTCTTCTATCTGCTTGTTGAACTTTCATAAACACCTTTCCTTTTGCACAAAAACCATTGCACTTTACAGACCTTTGTACCAGGACTCTGGTAACCCCCTGCTTATCATCTCTCTGTGCACACCCGGAATGGATGCCTGAGCCTGGAGAACTGCTGGGACTAGGATGGTTCCACCATCCACAGCTGAGTTGATAAAGCTGCACAGAAGCTATGAAGTGAAGGCTTCTATACTTTGCAGGATTTTCTTCTACAATGACTCGATACTATGCAATAATTTATTGGAATAAAGAGAGTCTAGGGTGGGACACCAGTGTGAACATTGTGATGTTCATCTGGATCTAGCATCTACCTGATGGAAAGAGTATTACATCTCGGAGGAGGTTACTCTGCAGCCTCTTTGTTGGGAGTGAAAATTTTACCCTTGATTAATAAATAGGACACCTAGTTGTCATATATTTTGCAGTTTCATAAAGCAGCAGAATCTGAAGGAAATGCCACTGTTTTAATAGGCTAATAAATAAATTGTGCAAGGCAATTGTAGTTTCAGTGCAAAGATGGACCATTGGTATGTACGAATTCAGGTTGGGACTTTTTATGGCTGGCTGGTTTGGAGGCATTGCACTGAGACTGGTAAACCACTGGCACAGGTGCTGCCAGGTGTGAGGTTTGTGGAGATTTGGACTGGCAAAATGGCAGGAAGCTGCAATTCTTCTTCACTAAGAAGTCTTAAAACGGTACGTCTTGGACATCAGTACAGTTCACTGTTTGCCTCTACAAGAGGGCACAATTCTTGCTCCAGGTGGGCTTTTACCCCACCTTGCTTTCTTTGCAGTGAGAGTGCATGGGTCTGAAGCAAATATGTATTGTTTTGAAATACATCTCTGACTCAGGGAGAGGAAGGATGTCCTCCCCCCAGCCTCCCCTGCTTCACAGGGGGCACAAGGCCTGGTAATCTTCACATTGCGAAACAGCGGTGGGAGCAGTTAGTTTCCTGGAGTGATTTTAATGAAGAGAAGGAATATTAAGCAGAAAAATGAATTCTTAGTGGAAGAGAATGAAGACAAAAGGAGAAATTCAGAGGAATTGTGGGAAATGTAGCAGAGAGCAGAAATGGAGGTAGAGACCAGAGTGGAGTTCAGTCTGGCTTTGAATAGGTGTCCCAAGGCAAGAATGTCAAGTGTCTTAAGAAAGCGTAAAGGGACGTGGACAGGAAAAAGTTATGCTGGCAGAAGCAAGAAGGGGCTCACTGTGGCTAGGCGAGGTGCTAGGCACAGGAAGGTTTTCAGAGTGACTAAGTCAGAACCAGCAATACGTGCTGGATATATAAGCTGCAGGTACATTCGGGGAGGGTGTGTTGCTGATGGGAAGGATCTCCAGGCAACTTGCATGGAGAATGGAGAAGCGAGGACCGGGAGGAAGGATCGGTGCCAGAAACAAGTTATTTCCATTGATGGTTATGGGAAAGAGGGTAAGGAAACACTCTTCATGCAGTAAGAAAAGAGCTGATGTTTTGTTCCCACAGGACTTGGGCAACCCAAGATCACACGCCTTGGGTCGTAACTGCTCAATAGTGCTTCATGTCAGGCCCTTCTCCTTGGGAAGCTGGGTGCAGCTTTCGGCTCCCAAGCTTTTACACCAGGAGGCAGATTTTCCCCATAACAGTCTAGTATTTTGGTAACTTTTAGGAACTCACCAGTTGCACTGGAATGCTTTTGAAAAGTCGTTGGCACCTTCACCCTGTGGGAAAGTTCTGTGAGTTGAATATTTGCCTCTCTGAAAAGTCCTTGTCAGAATTTTTTGCAAAGGGATATTGGACCATTTGTAAGTCACAAATCAGACCTTTACTCTTGTCAGTTTTGCTTTAGATTTCCTTCAAAGTCTGTGTAAATCTTTGTCATTTTCCCTCCAAAAATAATTAAGTGCTTTTAAAAAAAGACTAATGAAGGCCAACAGCCCAGAATTACAACAGCTTCATAGAAATTATTTCAGTGCTTGTATGTTGCTGTGTGCTATCAACGTACAGCCTGTACCTGTCTGTGTTCACAAACTTGTGCTCGTAGGCAGCCGTATAATAACAAAGCTGTGCGAACAGTCAAAGAACAGCAAGAATTTCTACACAGAAACAAAATGTAAGCTGGGCAACTAAGGCATACAGAAGTTTGATAAAAGGCAGGAAAATCAATACTGTCATTTAGAAATAATAACACCACCCCCACCCCGAACCTAAAAATATCATGCAGGAATCTTGAAGGGATAGATGTTTTCCAAATCGAATTCTAGTGTGTACTGCTTTATTTGCTTTGCCAATCAAATTTTGTAATTTCTTTTTCAAATAATTCTATTCGTACGCTGGCTAGTATAGGAGACGCAGTACCGTCTGTAGTTCACACAAATTTGCCAGTGTGAACATACTGCAAATGAGTTTCTCATCAGTATTGATCTTTCCATTGTGTATGGCACAGAAGTAAATTACATGATGGGATTGGCGAAGTAATTTGCCACACTCAAATCAAAGTGTAATACAGGTGTGTTTCCCCTCTTCATTTTGCACAGAGCAATTTTATGGAGGTTTCGCTGTGTTTAAACCTGCTATATAATGCTTAATCATCTTTGATTGCTGATATTCAAAGTCATTTTTATGCTAGGTGTAGTTGTTATTGTCTTAGCAGCTAAGACAAGAATAAATACATGGCTGAAACGGTAATGCTGATTTATGGCCTGATAAAATTGCCTAGTTTATATACTTGGCATGCTTATTTGAGCTTAATTTTTCATATCCCTGGGAGACTTTTTAAGAGGATTATACCCATTTAAAAATAGTTTTAAGGAGTAATAAAAAACATGTCTATTGTTGAAAACAGCTCCTAATGTGCAGTTGAGGTAAACAAATACTCTCCAGCCTTACAGTTTGTAGAGACTCTCATTTTGCAGTCTGGCTTTCCTAGAGGCCAATTAACAGCTAGTCACATAGGCCAGGCTGTTTAGCTCTCTGCTAGACCAGCTTGAATAACTGCAGAGCAGGCTGCCACGCTGAGATGCATCATCTCGGCATTGGGCTGTTACAGCTCTGTACTACTGAAGAGGAAGAATGTGTCAAACTTACTCCCAACTCATCTAAATTTAACTGTGTTAAAATATTTGAACGTGGATAGGGACTAAAGTACTCAAAATATATACGTAAGGTGGTCACTCACAGATGGTGGTATTTGCTACTCATTTGGTTTTCTGGAATGTAAGATAATGTTTTAAGTGGACAGATTAATTATTTTGGAAATAATCATAAATTGTTTTTCAAGATTGTGATTAGATTGATTGAACACAAGTGGAGTTTGTAATGATTGTGATGGACATTGTGGAAGAGACTGATAACTTTCTTGAGGAAAATGTGTGCCTTACTTGCTTAAGTTTTTTTGTTTTGTTTTTGGAGGGGGATATAAATCTCTAAAATAATTCCACTTTGAACTGAAGAAACGGATCATATTCCAGAGAGGATTTTTCTTGCTGTACAGGAATAATTAAAAAATTTATTCAGTGGGTTGTAAATTATTAATCACAGAAGTTAGAGCTGGAAATGCCTGTTAGATGATCTAGTGTATTTCCCTGCTAGTGGGGGATTTAGTCCTCTGGCAGTGTCCATATCAGATATTACACTTTAAATTCATCACAGAACATTTTTAATTTATTTCTTTCTTTCTTTTATTCCCGGCCCTCTCCCCATAAGAGTGAATTTGAGCATAAGTGTACAATGGAAAAAGTATGGACATGTACATGATGCAGTTCACATCCATTATAATTAATAAATGTCCAAGGATATCATAAAGAACGTACTCCTCTATACTTCTCCATGGGGCAAACGCTAAAAGATTTTTAAAGCACTGTCAGACTTGCTTTACTGGCAAAAGGCACTGTAGATCTTTGCACAGTATCTCTTGCTACGTGTGGTAGCTCCTACTTCGGAAGGTTTGTAAAAGCTGAGTCTTCTCGGGCAAACAGTGAATTACAGAGGCATGGAGGGATTTGCTGTGGGTTGGAACATTGATAGTGAGGCAATTAGGAACTCAAATTGAATATTAAAGATTGATACACATAATGGGAGCACTGCATGCATTACTGCCTTGTCTTTCACATTGAATTAACATTGGTAACAACTAAATTTGGTGAAGCTCAGAATCTGTCAACAAATGTTGAGCAATGATGTCTTTAATATTCCCAGGCATGTGGCTGAAAACCTTTTGAAGGCTGAGGGGTGGAAGGCGGCTTCCTGTTTGTAAGTCAATTCTTTGCAAATTTTGTTTCCTGCAGTGCTCTCTTGGAAAAATTTGAGTTCCTTTATTAGCATATATTTTAGCATGGCTAATTTCCCCTATGTTCCATAATAGTGATAAGTGACTCCATCTCTTCTTTATGACAAATAACTAAACTAAAGCAAAAATATTCTCCAATACAAAAAGGCCCTGGGGTTAAATGTTCTCACAATTAGGGGGATGTTGGTTGGCTGGGTTTTGCCTTTTTTTCCCCCCTTCTTTATTTGGTATGTGTGCTTTGTAACAAACAACACAGGGAAACATTTGAAAAGGTGCAGCATCGCTGGATGCATGACCCATAGCAACATGCAGTTCATATTTGCCAGCTGCGTTTGTGTTGGATTTAAGAGATCTTAACTTCTGGGAATTGCCATGAAATGTTTGAATCCTACACTGTGTTACATTCAGTGGGACAATGCAGTGTATTTTCCCTTCATTACATTTTGTTTTACTGCTAAAAGCGTTTGCATTTCCTGTGCCCTGGGAACAGAGGCAAGTTCTCTGACTGTTCACCTTGGGGACAGTTTTCAAATATGGACATTCTAATAAGTCATTGGTAGGCTCAGGTGGACGCTTACATCCCCACGCAGATGTTTTGACAGTGCCTGCTTTGTGGAGCTGAATCTGAGTTACCAGGTGCTGGGCTGCTGGTTCTGTTTAGACTTCGGGGGGTTGCGTGATCTGGAGTGGGGTCGTGTTTTGGTTTTGTATTTTTAAAATGGGATTTCTAAGGTAACGTTCCTTTCTGGTGCAGTCCAGCTTTTCACTAGAGGTGAGTGGACACCTCTTGTCTAGGTGAGAGGTTAAAATGGACAGAATGTCTTAGAGCAGTCCCTATAACCTCAGTGCAGTGCATGCAGGCAAGCCTGCAAAATACAGATTTCTGTGCCACCAGGAGAAAGAAGTGTACAGTGTTAAGTACAAGTGCATGCAAGATGCATGGCATCCATTTTTAACAAATCACAACAAATACACATATGTTCTTGCATTTTAGGAACTTCCCAGATTCTTCCTCGGTATAGTGACCTCCCATAGATAGAAAACTATGTTGGAAAGGAAGTAAACCCACTTTGTTTTCTTTCGTATCTGAAATAATCTCACAAATACATGGTGTTGGAGAATAAGCTTTTTGTGTGAGAACAACAGGTCTGAGGTATAAGAAGAAGTGCACAGCTTGACAGGATCTTTTTTCAAAATCCTGCTTTTCTGTTCTGTTTGTTGCAAAAGCTAGCTTGCTACCGAAATATTAAGTGTAAACCACATAAAGGATTTTTACTTTTAATATGTAGTTATCAATAATGAAGAATTTGTGTGTTTGTTTAATGGAAGTGTTGTGAAGACCATAATTGAAAAAGATGTATTTCCTGCTTGACTCATTTTAGGTAATGCTGCCATTTTGATAAAAATCATGTGATAGTGTTTAGGAAATTAAATCCCATACCTTTATTTTAACTTGAATTTTAGTGACTAACATCTGTATGTGACCACCCTATGTTTATACAGGAGGTAAATAATACCGAAGGGGCCATCCATCAGTTTCACGATTTCACACGAACCCTTTCCTCTCCCACCCACCCCAAGAGGATACAAATTAGTGAACCAAGAAATGATGCTATCATGGCAGGCAGGCAGGCAGGCTCCTCATTTTGTATGCTGAAGGCATACATCTCACTCCACTCCCACCCTCTCTCCCCTCCCCCTCCTGCATACTGTTTGTGCTCCTGATAACACGATGAGAATGATGACTGGCCCTTGTGCTGCAAACTTCTCTCCCTTCCCCATGGACTGACAGTCTTGATCTTGCTTTCAGGTGCATGCCAAATTCCGTTATCCTTTCTACTATGAAATGTGCTGGTATGTTCTGGAGAGATACGTGTCCTGTGTGACCCAGCGCTGCCACCTCAGCAAAGAGTACCAGAAAGAATCAATGTTAATTGGTGAGTGAATCTTTTGAGCGCTTATTCAGAACTGCTGCGAGCACCTTAGGCTAGTTACTGCTTTGGTTTCTGCAAAGCAGATTATAAATTGAACTGTAGAACTGCAGAAATTCTAATGAACTATTTATTTATTCTGGGATGGGGAAGGTTTTGACTCTTAAGCATTTCCATGAAGTGCCAGCCTACTTCGAATTATATTTATTGAGCATTCCTTTAGCAAGTGGATCCCAGAAAAAGAGTTTTTGGATGCGTTTGTTCCTTGGTTTCAGTAATGTTTGCGTTGAGATGATCTGCCAAACAGTTGAGGATTTACTGCCATGTTTGGCACAGTACCTTAGTAGCCAGAAATGTGTGCATAGCAAATGTGCTCTGGTGGGATGGATATTTAGTCCTTTTATAGAGTGTCTCCTCTACAGAGTGCGTTATGGTCACTAAACCTGGCTTGGTTCTCTTCTCTTTCCTTTAATCTCTACTCTGGTTCTCTCTGTTTGGTGACCGACTTCTAGTTCTGCAGAATAACAAAACCAAGAAAACATCTACACAAATCTACATGATCTATAACCTAAGTGCAGGGAGGTCAAAGAAACCTTTACAACAATAGCTGAAAATGGACTGTAAGCAGAAATGGATAGATGTGCCTGGAGCAGGAGGGCATTGCCTTGGCACCAGTGGGAGCTTTACATCAACGTGTGACAATTCCAGTTGTTACCTTGCTGAACTGCCGTCTTTCTCCTCCCTCTAATGGAACACGATGGTGGGCCATGTTGCCTCCCTGCTTTTATGTGCAGAATGGCTGAAAGTAGCACAAGCACCAGCTAAAATTTAACTCATACGTGTTAAGTGTGGAGGAGGACTAAAGTATTTCTGTGCCTCCTGTAGAAGTTCTTAGTAAAAGGGACTGAAGAAGTTATGGGCAGGTGTCACTCTCCAGTGGAAGCTAATAGTCCGTGTAGATAGGCCAGGGAAATTTCTTGAGATCACTGGGAATTTGAGTGCTTGACATTTTGTGTCTCTTTGCTCTGTGAGACCCTGAGAACCCTCTCAGAAGAGTTAGTTTGGCGGGGACTGTGTGGAGGAATTCTCCTCGTTATACAAGATCATCTGAGAGGAAAGGATGAATGAGCCCCTTGGATCAGCTCTTTAAAAAGCAGTGACAAAACTCTGATAACTGCATTCCTTGGGTAATAAGGAACAACCTCCTGTTGTCTAAGCCCCTGGCGTGGAAAGAGGCTCGTCCTGCAGGCAGGGTGGGGGTGCCTGATCACTGAGGTGTAATTTCAGAACAAATTAGATACAGGGAGTGGATGGTTCAGGATATTGAGATGGGACCTTTTCCAGTTAAATCACCAATGTGAATTCTGGGCCAGCTCAGTAATTACTGATAGTGGTTTGGTGATTCCTACGAAATGTGCCTCAGTCCACTTAATAGCTGAGAGATACGAAAATCATATAAAAGCTCACTGGGGACCATGCGTGTCCAGTGTCTAGAGGGAAAAGGGTTGTTTTGCATGATCAAAGAGTGCCAACTGCAAAGGCATCAGGAAAAGGAACATGGCTATTTGGAAAATGGTTTGATGGCAACATTGTCTGGGGCTTGTTGTCTCCCGTGGTGGCTTCCGTTGTTGGCCTACTGGAAAATGAATATTAAATTGTTTTGCTGTTGTTTAGGCATGGTCATTTCAAGCTACTGTGAGAAACGTGCTACTCTCTGTTTCATGAACTCCTAGAGATTGTGCAGCTGCCCTGTGAGCTGAGTCACTTCAGTGATCTGACTGAACATTAACCCTACCAAAAAAATTAATATATGTGTTATCAGTAAGCTTGATGAGCTGGTCTGACCTGCAGCCCTACTGCGTGGCTGCAAGTGCTGAGCCCAGGTAGGTGCTGGGAGTGTCTGGCTGGGCCGATCTTGAGCTGTTGCTACGGTCTGGAATGGGTCTGTCCTTTCAGCTTACCAAAGTGGCATCTACTGACAGCGTGTAGTTCATCCACCTGCCTGCTATCTCTTGACTTCAGAGTATTAGCAAACTGATAAAATCTCTGACACAGACATCCAAGGCCTTTCTCTCCAGGAGAGACAGATATATCCTTTTTTTTTGTCAGAAACCTGCTTTTTATTTCTTGGCAGTGTCTTAACCTTAAAATAATTATTTAACTGGGGATTGTGGCTCAAAAGCCCACATCTACTATATCTACTGGATCTTTCACTTTGGCATTTGTCAAATTCAAAGGAGTAAAGGTACATTATTTACCTTTACAAAGTTGTGCTGCTTTGTCTGCGTGAGTAATACTGTTTCAAATACTCACTTGTCTTTTCTTTTAACTGGTCTTAGTGTCCAGCCTCTTGACTCAGATCTCTGCAAACTGTAATCTTTGAATTCCGCTCATTTCTTCTGTGGCATGTATATCTTAATATCGTTCACCTGCAGTCGTGTAGGAGATCCAAATGAGGTCAGCGTTCCAAAACCCCACGGCTTTGTTTTTAAGCTTTTCTTCAGAACTCCTAAGGTCCTTAAATTGTCTTTTCCTTAGAGACTTCTCCATCTGCAAGCAGTTTCTTGATTTCCCATGAGAGAGTATCCCTAGATGAGGAATTTCCCATTATTCTCCTTAAAGAGTAATGAAACAAGATATTTAACTTCTCCGCAGACCCCTCAATAGATTTAATTGTCTTCTTTCCTTGGTTTAAGGAAAATCTTCTTGAATAATCTTAAATGTTTCTCCCCCCCTTTTTTAAAAATAATTTCCTTGACTTAATTTCTTCTAAGTGACTTTCTACCTTGCCTTTTGAGTGCTAGAACTTGCTATTTTTCACTCTTGAGTTGTGCTGCTCTTTTTTCTTACATGTCTTCTGATACAGTGGTGTTCCTGGATCTCAGAAGCTAAGAAGCAACAATTGATAGTTGAGGAGGACACCCACCAGAGAAAGTGCAGGATGCTGCCCAGGGTCTCTGGGATTCACAAGGTGGTAGTTTTCATAGAATTGCTAGAGATCCTCTTCTCCTGCACGGAAAAAAAAAAGAAGGGAGATTACTGTGGTGATAGAGAATACAGAAAACTGAGTTCATCATTTGTGTTTCAAGGGTATCGTTAGACTTTTCTTGCTGTGTTTTCACTACACAGTATTTATTTGCTTTGACATGAAGGTTGCTAAATTCAGAATGACTCTTTCAAGAGTGAAAACATATTATTGTGATTGTGTTGCAGTATCTCTGTTCCGATAGTTGTGTGCTAGTGTATGTGATATATATGCTGGTATAGCAGCTTATATTGTTCTTTGTGTTTCTGTTTTTTAAATGTCTCGACTCACAGAACTTTGGACAGGAAAAAAACAAACACCACCTCATTGTAGGCAAAACTAAAACCTTAGCGCTCCCACTCCCTAAATAAAAACGTCTGCCCTTCTAAATGAGTTGGAAGATGATGACTATGGCTTCCTCTTCCATTCTTCAGGCCTGAATGAGTTTTCAGGCAGTTGCTCCTTAGTTAGCATGTGAGAGTCTTCTTTTTCAGAGCTCTTCCGCAGAAGGGCAAACACTCAAGGGAATGATGACATGACAGCAATCTCAGGCTGCTGCAAAAGCACACAATCTCTCTGCCTCTCCTTTTTTCTTTTCCCTGTCCCTCTCAACTGTGACATTTGTCTTGCCGGCTGAAATCAGAAAGGGATCCTATTTGGGTATCCTACTGGATCTGAACATGCGCTGTTTTGGAATGGGTATGTCTTCATTATTTTTACTCTTACCATGAATGAGTCTGTACTGGATTTTTTCAACCACAGCTGACCTTCACTGAGATGGATCTTCAGAGTGAGCTGACAAAGAGTAATTGGAAGAAGATACTGGGCTATCAGAAATGTGCTTTCTCTGTAGCCTGCAGCTTTTAAGATTCCCATTGCTAAAATTTTAACAGGATGGCTCCAACTGTATATTAAACCTGATGGATGAAGAAAATATGCCCTCTGGCATGGTGAAGGAGCTATGTCTTTTTTTCCTCCCGCTTCTCAGAGGATAGAATAGTTTTGCTTATGATAGACAGGTACTGGACTATATTGAGTGATTTCTGTGTGGGGTGCTCCATGCAGTGATACTCAGTACGCTCAGGGGTTTTTTTCTGCTAATGAAAATGTCATTGCTGTCTTTAGCAGACCATAGGTACTGCTGCTCCCAAGTCACAGGGTGAGGGTTTGGAGCTGGGAATGGACAGGTAGGTAGTACACACTGGACTGTTCTAAAGAGTTTAGAAAGATTTCGTAATTATACCTCACCCTCCTCCCTTTCTTTCAAGTTCTGTCATACAGCAAGTTGCTTTTCAGCAAGGAAAGAAACTATATATAATTATCCTTCTTGTACAAGCGGATAACTGTGGGGAAAGTTAAGTGATTTGCCCAGAACCGCAGAGAGGTGAACTGCTGCAGAAAAAAAGGTATTTCTAGCTCTCTGTCCTGTGGTCAAGTTTGTGCCGCTTCTTCTCTTCACTGAGTTACATCACTGACTGGTTTGTATAAGCTGCTTTTATTTGCTTTGAGATGGAGAGGCGTGAAGGTCTTTTTGCTGTAAGTCATATGGGAGCCTAGACTGGATAACCGCTCTGAAACTGGAGTTCTAACCTGGTATTGACTGGTGCATTGACTGAGAAGAAGAAACCATAGTTACAGTTAGCAGGAACTCTTTTCCATGGAGAGACTTTATAAATGAAAAACCTCCAGGTCAGAGGAGCCTGGTAATACGGTGCTTAAAATACGCTTCTTGACAAAGTAAATGCATGTTATGCTTATGTAGGGCCTCAGCTCACAGCACAATAGCTCTCCGTCAGATACTGTTTTCATTAAAAGGAATAAATAAAAATCATGGCATGTTGCATTACAACAAAACACTTGAAAACACAAAATTGAACCTTCCTCACCTTGAAGGTATTGATTCCCTTGGCTGCCTCTTTTTTTTTCCTCACTCTCTCTTTTTATTTTTTTCCTTTTTTTTCTTTCTTTTTTTTTTTTTAAATTAGCACCAGTAGCAGACAGTAGTTGACTTTTGAAAGCAGTCTGCTCTTAATCTGCTGGTGCAACAGTACTGTAATCCCCTCGTGCTCCAGAATAGACTGCTATGCTTCTGGTTAATAGCAAGCCCTGTCCCCACAGGTAAAAGTTAGGCCAGGCATCGTGTAACTGCCAGGCTGGCAGAGAACAGGCCACAGGGCACTTGTTTGGTGAAGGTTCATTTTGAGGTTAGGTTTGGGTTATTTTTTTGTCTGTCCATACTCAGAAGTAGCTGGCACAGCAGGGCCTGTCTTGCACAGACAGCCGGTGGCAGGGAAGTGGTGGCAGCTGGCAGAACGGAATTGCTGGCCCCCCTGTGTGCTTGCTTCTGGTGGGAATAGGCCCCCAGTATGCTGTGGTGCTCCACTCCTGCTTGCCTTTTGTTTCCATGGATTAGAGCAAGAGACAAAAAGTGGAGATCTCTCTTGAAGGCTGTTTTCTCTTAGCAGCAGAGCATTGCTTGGAGTAAATTATTCACACCTCCATAACGTGATCTCCCTCTCTTTCTTTAGGCCTTGTCTACGCTTGCAATTTGCCCCAGTTACAGCCATTAGTTCCTGTTCAGCAGAGCCACAGCATAGGAAGACAGAAACATCATTTTCTTTGAGTGAATTTATACCAATTTCTGTTAATAACACTGTACTGGTAGCATAGGGGTGTATGAAGCTTTCACCTTCTATTTTATCACTGGCATCTTCTGCCATCTAGACTGGGCTTTTGTGCTTCAATCCATTGTAAAATAGCTCACCCAAGGCTTAGAGAAGGGGTTTCAGTCCTGGATCCAAGAGCCTGGATTCTGATTCCTGGTTTTGCCCTAGATTTGATGTGTGACAATGAGAAAATCGTGCTTTCTCCCAAGCATCTGTTTCCTCAGCTGTAAAATGGGAGAATGACATAAGCTGATTATATAGCCCTTGGAGGTGGGTTAGTGTGCTAGCTACTGTGGACAAAGGGAAAAACAGTGTTCAGTAAAAGTTGGATAACCCAGTGGTTTTTAAATTCTCTGGTTAAGGTATTTTCTAATCCTGTTTATTTTTCTAAGAGAAGCGTGGGGGTGTGTTAGCACAGACCAGAGAGGAGGAGCTGCCTCAGAGTGTTGCATGCCACCACCTCGGCACACAAAATAAACTCTGCTGTTCTTCACGGTGAAGCTTTTTTGGGGGGGTGCAGGGAGGAAGTTTGCCTGCACTGTGGATGGAGCTGGATTTGGCTGTGACCAGCCTTCTTGGTAGCTGACATCTTTTGTAACTGCCAGTTTTTCACAGGCGTTTCATCTTAAATGTGCCTTTCAGGAGTCATTTTATGGCCATTTAGTTCTGAAGAAAAATGCAAACACGACTGGACAGAGATGCTTGATTTTTGCAGACGCTGTAGCAACAGCATTCTTGCCCCAAGAAGTATAAAGTGGCCAACTCGCATCTCCCGGGCACTAACGCACAGAGGTGCACCTGGCCTTACAGAGTGTTTGTTTGAAACTGCAAAGCCAAGCAGCTAGGCAAGCTGCCCTCAGACAATGACTCTGCCACTGCCTGTTGCATCTTTGTTACCCAGCTGACAAGTAACAGGTATATTTTGCAAGAAGCTGGTATAGACTATGCCAGAGACAAGGAGCTTCTCTGCGATAGGAATGCATTTGCCAGCTCAGAACTGGGCTTCAGCATTTGTTTTGAATCTCACTGATAAACAACCGGATGCTGTGCTTTTTCTTTAATGTCCGTTTAATCCTTCCTTAAGCATGATTCACATTGTCCTAATCCAAAGCTACTGCATTGCGAAGCATGAAAGCTGTGAAAGGAACTTTTCATTAATTGTTCCCTCACTTTTTCTGTATGACTTCTGTTTCCTTTGCAGAGTGTTTTCGTTTGCAGCTTGATCTCATACCCATTTCAGCCAGTATTAAAATTCACATTGACTTAACTGGGTGTTGTCAGTGTTAACTGTATTTTCCACAGAAATTCCTGCTGTTGCTAGTCTGCATTCAATGTTGTTCATTTAGTAAAGGAAATTGTGTTTAATAAATACGAAGTGTGCTTTAAGGAACCTTGGCCGCTAGTTTCCTACATTGCTTTCACTACTTGATTGCAAAGAGTTGAGTAACAGTTGGGATTTTTAGGGGTAAACCTAGTATAAAACTAAGATTAATAGTTCTTTAGACTCAGAAACTTGCTTTTAAATTTTCCTGAAAAGTACCTAGAACGTATCAGGGACTGCGTTAAGTAAACAGTATCATGTAGCTCTGTGACAGTCATTGTGTTTCTCAGCGTGCCTGTAAAATCAGCATAATTGTAATCCTCCGTCTGAGAAGAGCAGTGAGTATTCATGCAGTAACAAGTGCTGGTTCTTGTTTTACCAGCAGTTGCTCACAAAGAGAAAAAGTATTGAGAAGTTGATTTTGCGCTGTGCAGGGTTCCTGAAAGAATGATGATGTACAGCATTTTAAAGTGCTTTCTCCCATCATTTTTGCCCTCCTCTTTCAGTGCTAACTCCCCCCTTAAAGCTGTAAGGCTGACGAATTTGGTCTCTTTTGGATTTGCGGGAAAATTAATTGTGTGTGACTTAAGAGCTGTTCGTACTCTTAATTGAAGGCATAGAGGACTGAAGCTTTGAAGAAAGCATAATTTTTCCTTAAATGTTTCCCAGTCATTTGAACTGAATAGATGTTAATGAAAACCATCATTAAAACAAACACACACACCCCCCAGCTAAAAATCAGCTTAATAAAGCCCATTCCTGTCACATACTTACTAGGCATTATCCAGTGCCCTTTTAAATAGGCAGCACCTAGCCCCTGTGGTAGAGAAATCTTTAAACTATGAATGACATCAGGTAAAATTTCAACATTATTTTTTTAACTTTCAGATGCAAAAAGAAAACGCAGCACAGACAGTTATTCATCAGATTCGTGGTTAGACATGGATGAAGAATCTTGTGATGCCCATATCCAGGAGGAGAAGGATGACAGCTTGGATAAGAACTCTAAATCCTTGGTGGATGGCTCCTCCTCACCCAACAGCACACACTCCGAAGGGAAGGAGGGTGTAGGAAGAAAACAAAAAGCCACAGTAATGAGATACCTAAAAAGAACTTTGTCTAATGAGTCAGATGACAGTGCAAAATCAACGACCCCCACGGACTATCCCAAAACACCAACGGGGTCTCCAGCTACAGAAGTTTCAACCAAATGGACTCACCTCACAGAATTTGAACTGAAGGGTTTAAAAGCCCTGGTGGAAAAGCTTGAATCTCTCCCAGAGAACAAGAAGTGTGTTCCAGAAGGCATTGAAGATCCTCAGGCTCTCCTAGAGGACATGAAGGTGGGTGTGATAGCTTGGTGATCCACACACACTGTATTTGGTGGGCAGAGAAGACAGCAGGAGATCAGAAAGCAAAGTTCTGCCGTGGAGGGATGGAGCTTGTGTGTAGTGACCAGCTCATATCAGCCTGCCGTGATACAGAGAGGGAAATTATGCCCTCTCTGCTCTGGGGAGATGGCTCTTTGCAGTCTGATTTAATTGATGCAGTCCTTTCTGACTGTCACAGCAGTGGCCAAAAGTTTAGATCCTCTCATAGTTCAGCACCTATGTCCCATGTGTAAATATTATGCCTCAAAAAGTCTGTTTATAGTCTTAATCTGCCCTTTTTGGTCTAGTGTCTTTCTGGAGCATATCTGATTAATAGACACATACAAAATGTAAATACTTGATTGTCATTCAGAAGATATATTGTCTAATGTTTTCAGTTCCTTTTTTTTCTTTCACCTTTTTCATTTTCTTTTCCTCCATTGCCCTCTATAGGTTGATAATTATTCTCCACTGGTGCAATATACTGTTTTTGGAGATTGTGCGAGGAGTGAATGCTCGCTAGTGATGGAACTTCTCTTTAGATTTTTAATATCCTGGAAGTGGTACCTCATCTGACTTAGGGATAAGTTCCTCCTGAAGACCAGCATGGCCTTGCTGCTTCTAGTCCCAGCCCTGCCTCTCCCTCTCATCTGTGGCATCCCTTTGAACTAATTGGTTAGCTTTTCTGTGTCTTGTTTTCACATTGTAAAAAGTAGGCATATTAATTATTTTTTTAACAAAGCTGAGAGCTGCATACTCCTGTAATTTTGCTGGGACTTACCAAATAAGGCTAAAATTGTCAGCCTGTCCTCCACAGGTCCAGTACCATGGCAATTTGGCCTGATTTGGAACTGTGAGTACCGATTCTTGGTCTTGTGTTTGGACTGCTACTTTTGTGCTGTTACTGTGTGCAGTATGGTTATCCAGCTACATATGTGCTATACACAAGAGCTGTGTAAGTCACAATCTGAAGGGAAAAATACAGGTTTATATGGTTAAAGGGGAGCCTGTGCCTTTTTTAGTGCAAGTAGTGTAACAGCTGCTTAGAAAAGGCTTCAAAGCCAGTTAAAGAAGGCTGAACATATGCAGTGTGCAGTGGAACCATATTCCACAATCTTGGAGCCTAGAAGTGCAATACACGGCACTCATTTTGGTAAACCACAAGAGCTCAGAAAGTCTCTTCTTGCAACAGCAGCCACTTTGTTTATGAAAGTAGACACACATGCCCAGAGTTGTCGCTGTAGATTCACTGGCTTGCTGTGTGATCCATTGTCTTCTAATCGGAAATCAAAATGAAGCTTCAAGACCAGGAGTTGAACTTGTGGTGAATGAGAAAGAATGGTAGCATTAGTTTTTCAAGCTTGACACAAAGACCAAGTTTCACTTAAAAATCAACTGCCCCTTCTTGAAATCCCAGAAAGGGGTGCAGCACATAATAAATGGTGCAGATGTTCAGAGTATGATCATGCATGCTCTTTTGATGACATACTCCAACGCACTGAGACATCTTAGTAGAACACGGCAAGATACCATATGTGAATCTGGTTTAAAGCACCGTGTAGGAATATGTGCTTTCTTATTCCTCTCCGGAGCAGTGGATTCACTAGCTATAGAGATGAAGAACTGCAAATGGACGTTTAAGAAAAAGGCCCAAGTTGTCCCCTTTTTGGTGATACTGTGCTTCAACTGGTATTAAGTAGGCATCTACCAGTTTATTTTGTGCATCTTGCAAAGTTGCAGTCTTGGTGTTCCATCTCCTTTGATAACTGCCTGCTTCTAGAATTTTTCTCCTTGCCAGCACACACTGTAACCATCAGGATGTAGCCCAGCATCTGGATATTTATGGTTCCCTGCTGGTTAAAGAGCCTCTGACCACATCTAAACATCATGCATGCTGCAGAATTGTTTTCTCTGGAATCACCTCTGTACGTTTGGCGAGCCTGTTACTGATTAGTCAGAGCAAGACCTTTTAAAAGGATGTTAGCTCATTTTCTTGAACAGTGTCTAAAGAACTTTCTTACCCGTCTTTTTTACAATGTTGGCCCACTTACAAGGCTGCCCTCAGTTTTCAGAGAATGGGAATCAATACAGCATAGCAAATACTTAACCCCACGTAGTCTGCTCCCTCCACAACTCTCCCACAGTTGCACCATCCACTTGCTATGTGCCCTGAAGGAATCGGGGCCGTTAGGGGGAGTTGTACTCAGATCAATGGTTGCTTGAGTACACTTCCTCTGAAATCAGGAGCGGAGCCCAGGACCCCCAGCACAATCCTTCCTTTTGCTCATCAGCAAATTGTCTGAGGCAGCCACTGCCTGGTGTCCCCCATTCCCATCTAGTGTTGGGGCCCTGGACGCAACAACCCATTGCTCCTTTCTGCCCCTGTGTCTGTTGACATGGTAGAGAATAGTGCAGTGGAGCCAAAGCGTCCTGTCTCCTTCTAACCCATCTGATACCAAAGCATGAACTTTGTCTCATTCAGTTTGTTGGCTTTAAAGAAAAAAAAGGGAAAAAAGTGTATCAGTGTATGTTTATAGAGCGTGCTGCTGGAAAAGTTGGCAAGTGACTGATTTCAGTCCCCATCTAGCATAATGGTCCTTGCAGGATTCCCGTATTGCTTGGTGGGCAGAACGCAGCGAGTCAGTATTTTGTTCCGTCCTTGCTCCTCTGTGTGTGTGAGGTACATCATACCGTTCAGACCCTCATCTCAACACAGCGACAGGAGTGTTCCCTTGGGCTTGTCAGTGATACTCATCACTACCACAGTCATGTGCTTCACAAGCGGTAATTGATGAGCTGGTTTTATCTCTGGTTCACAGGTAGGGAACTAAGGTGGAGAGAAGTTAAGATAAAAGTGACCATAATTTTGCATACTGGTTTTATGTGCCGTGGATGTGATTTTCAGAAAAGTTAGCATTATTTAAGAATGATACGTGCAGAAGATAATTTTACTGGTATTGAAACTGTAAATGCTTAACATTTCTGGCAGAGCAGAAATTCTGATCTTTAGCATCCAGATCCCAAGGTGTGAGGAAGAGTAGGAACATACAATTCGTGACTGCCTGTGGAAACTTAATTTTAAAAATTTGCTCCCTGCCCACAGAGACAAAATGTCAGAAAAAGAAGAAAGACAGTCCATTTTCCAGAATGGTACTTATCTCCTTGACCACTAAAGCATATTCTCTGTTACTTTGCTACTAGTTTTCCAACTTGTGCAACAAATAATGCGGAGGTTTTGCTGATAGCATTAGCAGTAGAGTGAGCAGAAGCTTGGCACCTTTACCTCACCCTGAGGAATATCCAGAGCACCAGTCATCTTTGTGGCTGAATGGAGGCAGAAATCCTGCAGAAGCAGCTGTGCAGATTATAAGTGCTGTGACTGTATTTGGCTATATTCACGAGGGTTATTTCACGGACAACCTGACTTGTGGACATGTGATGTATTAATAACACAGCCTATAAAACTTTCCCTTTTAGTGCACCCATTTGAGTTATTTTCAACAAATGCATAGCAAGAACATGCACTGACAGAAGTCTGAAAGCTCTTGCTCTGCTTGGGAAGTCTTAAACAAGTTTCTTCCTGAGGAAAATAAATCCATGTTTACTGTAACAGTTTTATTTCTTAATGAAATACACTCAGGAACTTTTCTGTATGACATTCAAGTCTGTCTTTGTGCTTCAGTAAGGTAACTAATGTTTTTGGAAAACAGGATATGGGTAGTTAAAACTAGAGAAAGGAAACCATTTTATTTAGTCATGTGAAGTCTCACAGAACAAATCTGGGTGACTTGCAGAGAATCCATGCTTTCCCATCTGAGAAGAATGCAGTAAAGGATGGGCAACTGGATTGCTGCTCTTAGTGGTAAATACAGCTACAGCTATATACAACTATTTAATGTCAAGTAGGTGAGACTCTTTGAAGTAAAGTAATTTATTTTCCTCATGAGAAAGGAGACTGAAAACTAAACTAAGTCTTTGTAAATTCCTGACACATCATCTAAGCTCCTAACTAACTGCGACTGTCTAGTGGGGACACAGCAATCCAGAAGTGCCAAGCTAATGTCTCTGCAGATTGAGAACCCATTTATCACCATGATCGATGGAGTGCAGCCGCACAAGGGAGGCTTATTTGCAGAGCATAACATGGGCCTCACTTGGGGAGTGGGTCAGTTCTTCCCTCAGCTCAAATAAGGAATTAAATTCTCGTTGGCTGCAGCTCTGCTGTATGGGCACTGTATTGTATGAGCCCTGTGTTCACCACCAGAGGAGTTTCGGAGAGGCCTCCACGCAGCGATTACTCTGTAGCAGATGGTATCTGAGCAATCGGCCGAGGAGATGCGATACTCTCTGTATCCAAATGTCTGTGGCTGGGCTCTGCATGAGCTGTATGTGCAGCAAATGCGAGGGGAAATTGTTGTACAGATAAACATACCCTCCCTGAGAGGGCTCAGCTGCCCCAGGCTGCCGGACAGAAGGCTCGGCAGTGGAGTTGTTGCCTGGGTGAGCAGCCAGAAGACACTGCAGCCGTTGCCCCCACATCCTCGCTGTTAGTGCTACTGCTGAAGGCACACGCAGCCTGCAGTCATACCTTGGGTTTGATATATACGTGCCCTGAAATCTAATATGAAATAGTGCAACAATTCCTGCTCCCAATTTAAAAATTAAGTAGCAGCTGAACTGTTAGAAATGTACCTGTGCTGATGAGGAAGAAAAGTACGAAAATAAAATCCCTGAGAAGTAATTTTACTTAGATGGTGGCCTTGGGGATTGGAAGAGTTTTATCATGTGCCTTCCCCACTTCATATTTAGTTACCTAATAGTATGTCAGTCTACTAAAGATGGAACCGGGGGGGGACTTATGCATGAAGAGAACAGAGAGGTAACCATCTTACTCCTTGGTTAGTTTGCACCCCACATCACAGGACAGGTAAAACTGAGCAGACCTTTGATTGTGACAGTCTGTGTCCCACATTAAACACTAGTGCCAGTAATACATGTCTGTATGCAGCCTCTGATTTCAGCACACAACATTTCTGTTGTTTTACCAGCAGGATGGTAATTCCTTTGCTGATGTTGGGGAAGAGAAGTGTGAGATCTGCCTCCTAGTAATGCCACAGACCTTCCCCACTTCAAAGCAAAAATGCTGCTGTTCTTCAGAAGGGACTGTGGAAGACCATTGGGGCAGAAGAAACTCAGTTTGAAGAACAGAGTTTGTCAAATTTCTGCAACTCCTTGGCAGCAGGGAGAAGATTCTTGTGCAAGACAGATGATATCTACTGAAATATGCTCTTACTTTTTCTTGCCAAGAAATCTTACCCCCTTTCTCATTCTGATGACAGAAAAAAACTCCCTCTACTGAATGCATTTCAGGGGAGTCATTCCTTGCTGTGCTTTTGAAATTAATGGCTAAGCTGAATTCTTAAATACTTAATCACTTTCTTTCCTCTATACCTGCTATTGTCACCACAGCCTTCAAGTGTAATGAATCAGGCAGCCCTTGTGCCGGATGAGCATCACGTTGTTTGTCTAACTGGAGCCCCATGTTTTTTCTTTATCTTCTTTTTTTTCTTTTTTTTTAAGCAGGTGCGCAAAAGTGCCTCCTCCAGCCTGTTGTGTGCTGATACTAGACACTACAGTCGGTGCAAATGTAGCTTGGTTATGGTTCTGCTGCTCAGATATCCATTGTTTTCAGCTGGCTGATATGATAAACTGCCATAGTTTTACATTTCTTCTTGAGTAATATTTTCACGTGATACATATGATAACAAAAAACCTTGTTATCCTGCCAAGTTCTTGGAATATACTCTGCTTTCTATTGAACTCGGAATCTCTGACAGTCATTAGTGGAAATGTTAAGGTTTTTTGCATTACAGGCTTTCAAACCCAAGAGTAGCAAAGTAAAGAGGGACTAATTTGTCCTTTGTTTATATGGCTCTCAAGCTGCTGCCTTGTTCTGGAGAATTTTGGCTTTGCTATGAGAATTCAAAAGACCTCTCCATTTTTAGGATTGAAAACTAACTTTCAGAGTGTAGTCACCATTCGGTTAGTGCAGTGATCACTCTCAAAATAAAAAGGACACGAGAAAAGAGGTGCCTGCTTAGCCTCAGCTCAGCCAAGAGTTAATTTGCCAGTGACTACTCCATATGTAAAAGTTGTTAGCTGTTTCACTTAAGTATTTAGCTGAAGGTATGCTATAGGCTCCACATCAGAGTCAGGCTGGAGCACGCTGGGTTTTACTCCCAAACCAGCCAGGCTGTGCCTGTGCAAGCCCCAGTACCGGACTAACAAAACTGGGCTTGTACTGGTGTTGCTTATTTTGGTTATTGGTGCTGCTTTTGAGCTAACCGGCATCAAGAACAGCCGTACTGGTATGATTGTATCTGAAGAAGCAGCTCTGTGCTGGCGCTATGGTGTCTATTAGTAAAGCAGCTCTCATTTAAGCATGGATGGGGGAATTGAGCTGCATCCAGCAGGTTGCCTGAGCTCCAGGGAGAGACAGCCCAGCCCCAGGGACCCTCGTCCAAACCCTAGTCTAGATGCTAGTCTGACTGCTCGGGCTCTTGGGGCCTGGAACACGCCATCGTACTCCCAGCTTTAGTTGGATGATTACAGATGAATTCCAGGTGCACTTCCTATTAAAACAATTACTGTATTTGGAGCTGTTTTTCTAGTGTGTGTGAAATTTCTAATTAGTAAAGCTCTGCACTGGGAACTGAGAGAGCCTGGTGCCTACTGTTGTCTAATTAAGCTTTTTTCAAGAAGTTGATATTCTTGCGAGTAACACCGTTGAACTTCGTTGTCTGCGGTTATCTCCTAGATTCTATTATGAGGTAATTCCCAGCCTGCAGCTCTTGTTTATTTCATTGGAACATTTTTTTCCCCCTTAACCTGTTGGTGCTTATTTGGGCTTCAGTTCTCAGCAGCACAGAAAACTCCTTCCAACCCATTTTTTTTTATTTTCATTTGTTGTCTTTTTCAGTTACCTGAGCTCCAAGTCAAGATCTTTGAAGCTGGGTTAGTAAGTTCATAGAGAGTCATGGAAAGCAAGCGTGGACTGTGCCCAACTGCATAACTGAGTATGATTAGAAAGAGTTCTTCCCCACCTCTGTGTTTGAGTTATATGGTCATGGGAGTGATTCACAGCGGTAGAAGCTGTGTAAACCAGTGCAACCCACTCACGAAATTTCTAGGACAGTGCATCAAAGCAAAAGGATTTGGTGGGGGTGGAAGGGAGACCAATCTTTCTCCTTAATACTGTACTATCCAGAGTTAGATCCTTTCCTAGTGAATATTTAGGAACCTGAACACCTTACCTGATCAAGCAGATTGAACCAGATTACAACAGCTCTGGCACTTCTCTATCTTGATTTAACGGAATGTTCAGGCATTTGAGGATTGATCTAAACTGCAGGCTTGATGCCCTGCGACTGCAGGAATAACGGTGGCAGAGCCTGAATGCTTCTAGGGTCTTTTGTAGGCGTGATTAGGAGAGAAGGTATTGGTTGTGGTGACTGGTGGGGTCTTTTGGGATTTAGTGAGCTGGAGTTTAAGGAGTGAGGTGATACTGGTGTTAGACTGATGTCAGTGGAAAAACACCACTCACATTGGACACACCAGTTTTAAAGTCTGTAATATTTTGAGGTGATTCATGGCTGATTTTGCTGCCTGTTTCGCAAGAAAATTCACATCCTGGATCTCAATGACAGGTGCCAGAGTTTCAGTGTGACTTGGAACTTTGGAAGCAAAAGTAACTTGCAGAGATGTAGCAAGTCAGCAGGGATCCTGTCACTCATCTTTCATCAGAATGGAATACTGTCTTCTGCAAGTCTCTGCGCTCTTCAGTTGGAGAAACTTTTCTCTGGTTAATAAAGGCCTTTTCATTTGCAACAGAACATACTGAAGGAGCATGCTGATGATGACCAAAATCTTGCCATTTCGGGTGTCCCTGTGGTCAGCTGGCCCAAGAAGACCACAAAGGTAATAAGACACAATTACTTACTAATCATTGTTTTGCTAGGTCTTGGTGTTTATTTATCCATAGTCTGACAAAGTGCTGTATATGATACTTTGGTGGCTGCTAGCATTTTTAATATAAAATGTTATTTTTAATGGTCTTATGATTAGGTGTTGAAGCAGAACATAGAATTGCCTCAGCAGGGAGAAATCGTTAGAGTTTCTGTTTAAAAAGAATTTGTTTGGGCCTGACTTATCAGTATAAAACTTTGATATGTCTTAGTCATTTACTAGTCATGGTTAAATCTAAAAATGTTGATGCAACATTTTGTGTAAAATTAAATGATGTGTAAATCCTAAAAATTGGTCACTTAGTAAGCACTCTCATCTGGATGAGAGGATGCTTTTTAAGACCTCCTGAATTCTCTGTACAAGTGTGCCACTAATTTTGGAGGGTTGTTTTCTGTCCTTGTATCTTTGTTTTTCTTCCTGTGTATGGGAGTAGTTCTCTTCACTTTGCAGGAGAACCGTGAGGCTTGCTTCATTAATGCTTATAAAGAATTTGAAATAATTATCTAAAGAATAATGTCAAAAGGCTGGATGTTATTTATAACAGTGGTATGTTTACCACACTGCAGTTATTCAGCATGCTGTAAAAGCAGCTTTGCTTATTTAGAAGATGTCTCATCGCCTCTATTTTTACTTTCATTTTTCACTGAATTAGTTTTATAATACATAATTTCTTTAGAAATGCTGAAAAGGTCGGTCAGCTTAAATCAGACTTCTATCTGAAAATCTGTTGTTGTTGTTATTGTCATTGTAAATAACTTTCAAATAATTAACTGAGTCAATTATTTTCCCTGTTCTCACTTTTTGTGCTGGTGCACTTGTCATGCCTTTGCATATAATCATTTGTAGCCACGAGAATTTGCCGTTTTCAAACGGGAAGTAGGAGACCATAAACATCAAACTGCCAGAGAAGAGTGGGGCAGAGCGTTCCGTTATGGTTTCTTTCTGGGTTTTAGCTGAGCACGTTTCAGATAAGTTACATCTTGTTAAATACATATTTCCCTTTTAGATTGTAATAAATCCATGAGAATATGCTTTGTGTTTAAAATATTTATTTGTTTAAAAAAAACAGTGGAAAACCTTGAGAGGAACAGGTGTCGGACTCTTCACTGCTTTGTTAGCTGCTGTTCATTCATCAGTCAGGTACTCTAGGCTTTGAATAAAGCAAAATCTCTGTGATCAGAGGAAAAGTGGGGTGAAAACGTATGAAACAAAACTAAGAAAAAACTGATTCTTAGTCTGTATTTTTTGAGCTTGTGGTAGAAGTGAGGATCTTAATGTTTTGAGGCTTTTATAAGCTTTGGCATTTGCTAACGTTCTTATTCACTTTATTTTGGAATCCTGATAAAGGGTTCATTTCTTCTATTTGTGCATTGGAAACATACCTGTAACTGTAAAAGATAGGTATTTTTTTGTGACTTGAATCTTATACCTCTTTGCAAAATCCATCTTGCTGGCTCCAAGGGTTTTTTTTTTTAATTTCTGGTGCTTTTTTTCCTTCAGCCTTTCTGAAAGCAAAAACTTTTAGAAGACGTCATTCCTGGTGCTAAGGTACAATAACAAACAATTAAACACGTTGGCTAGTAACAAATAGGAAGGAAACTTTGACACAGACTAATGCTTTAGATTGAAGTTTGGAAATAAACAAAAACTTAGAAGAAATCCTTTCACTGTTCTCTTCATATTTACTTTGCTTAATCTGTGGTCAATCTGTATTACATCTTATGTTTAGTTAAAAGGTACACCTGCAGATATGGCGGAATGTTTCCCAAAAGGAGTTTGCTGTTCTGCTTCTAATTGGCAAATGTCCCTGTCATCTTTCACATTACTGCTATTTCCCTCGTCTGGCACCACAGGCCAAGGGAACAGGCCGGGAAGAAATGTCTTAGAGTTGAGCCTTTAAGTCCCAAATTAAAATATGTCTGGAAGATAATATAGGGGAGATCTGTATAAAGGCAGTGTTGCTAGTTAAGTTTGGTTATTTTGCCTTTGTTCTCTAAAGTCTTAATAATGAAACACAAGATTTTACAGAGAAGAAAACCCTTAGGGAAGGGGGAACAGTCTTCAAAATTGGATTATAGCTGGTGGAGCAAGTCTGCATTGTCAGAAGTTTCCGCAAATGTTGAGTAGAAGGCAGGGGAGTGAAACCTGCCAGTAATTTTGCTTCCTATAGTATTGCTCTTGTAGTATATAGGAGAAATGCCAAATACTTCTCACTGCCTTTCCTGAGATACTGGTGTTCAAGAGAGTGTCGTATACGATACAACATGATACCAGTTATTGTGGGGCTGGTAAGAAGACATTGCAGCTGGTGTATCAGCTTCCAGGGAGAGGAGGATTGTCTGATTCCAAGTCCAAAAGGGAAAGAAGGGAACTGAAATCCAGAAAGAGGAGGCAGTAAGTGGAAAACGTGGCTCTTGCTTTCTCCCAAGAGAAGGCTCCAGAAGAGATTTAGAAAGACAAGAGCAGCAGATGGAGAAGGAAGAATAAAGGCAGCATTAAATGCCAAAACATTTCAAAGAAAATGGAAATGACTGTAAAGAAAGGAGGGGAAGAGGCTAGAAACGGCGAGAAAGCAGGATGAGGAGAGAGGCAAGTACTGAAAAGGGATGGAAAACACAGAGCAGAGGGAGAGAACTCTTACGAAAGAGATCCCGGAGCAGGGACAGAGAATGACTTAAACTGTGTGAATAACCCAAGCTCTGGAAGGGCGGGCTTAGTAAAGTTGACTTGCTTTTGAAGGAACATGCCTTTAATAATCTGAATGATTTTCGAAGCAGCAAATAATATTTCCCTTGAAAGTTGAGTCACAGTTTCTTTTATGTGTTGTTAGTGCGGTGTGCCAACAGTGTGCACAGTTCTGTACTGCAGAATGGTTGCTTGAAGACTGCGAAATTCAGGGGTTTAGGGAAGAAATATGTTCACTCGCCTTAAATCGCAGTTCACAGTGGATAATATCTAATGGGCACAACGTTTAACTAAGAACGTGGAAGACCCATCCGTATGTTGTGGCCCCGTTGTGCTGCATTGCTCCTGGCTGCCTTTTCTAAAGGCGTTCGAAGCTGTCAGTTTTACTGCAGCTCTTTCTCAAAAAAAAGGAAAAAAATTACTCACTGAGAAAAGGAACAGAAGCAATGATCAAAAATGGTTTGGGGAGGAGATAAAATAAATGGGTGATAACTGATGATCCTGTGGTTCATGTACAAAATGGGAGGCAAGGGTCTGTGTGCTTCCCAGCTCTGCTGCAGCCTCCTTGTGTTCCATGGGCTGAATGGCACACTCCGCGCCCTGAGCTTTTCTGTAGTACATGGAGATGGTGCTGCCCATCCTGGGAGGCGCTGAGGTGAAATTAATTTTTATAAAGATCTGCGACATCTTCAGCAGGAAGTTTCGTAGTAAAATGTATGAACTGTTACTATTTTATGGTAAAAGGGAAATGGTGTGTGATTTGTAGGCACGTCTTCCAGATCATATTTACTCATCTTTATGGAGCTTTTTTTTGAGTCTTTTATACTTTTTATAATTTATTGATAATTACTTAGCAGAATAATTATACTCCAGTAGGCACCTTCTTTTTTTTTTTTTTTTTTTTTTTCCCAAATGCTCTTTCAGAAGAAGCAAGAGCCTGCCTTTTTCTTTTAGCTACAGAGTAAGAGAAAGCGGTCCACTTTCAGGACTCTCTGTCTGATAATGATTCATTGACCAAAATGTCAGGGATCCTAGTATGTGTAGAACAATCCTAATTTAGGCCTCTTTGAGGAATCAGGAATGTGGGACCGAGTGGATATTTGAAACCTCCTTGTCCTGATGGCTGACTGACAGTTTACGTCCCTCCAGACTAAGGAGCACGTTTTTCCCTGCTGGCTGCAGAGCACGGATGCAGCTGTGGATACGTAAACCCGTCCCCGTTCCTTTGTTGGGAGTTTGTGCAACAGTAAGTTGTCCTCACTTGGTGCACTGCTGAGTGTTGTCTGTGGGGTTTTTCACAATGGTTGTCTGCTGTCCGAAAGGAAGAACTCCACAGGGCACACGGCCTCGAGATTTTTGGTTCTTAAGTGACTGAAGAGGAGTGAGAAATAATCATAAGAAACTAACTCCTTCCCCATCCCTAGGAAATTAACTTCTGGGTGGTGTGAAAAGAGCAGGGCCTAAACCTGATTTTCCACTGTGGCGACACGTTGCTAATAGCTGGTGCAGAAAGCTGACTACCTTCCAGCCAGATCTTGAAGCCCGCTCTTCAGATTTGCTCAGCCCTACAATACCAGAGTTCCCATTTTATCTGCACAGGGATTAGGGGTGGTATTTTATTTAAGGAACTCAGGAGCATGGCCCAAGCAGAAACCATGCATTTTTCAAACCGTTTCCTATTTCTGGAAGACAACAGTCAACTATAGTAGCATGTAATTACACTCTGTGGCAGTGCCTTCTGTTTTTATCATGATAAAGATCTTTAGTTGTCTATGAAGAGCAGCTATAAAGAATTAGAATATGTTTGGACTCTCTTGTTCTGTGAAGAGTTAGAAATGCAGACTGTGAGCCAGATTCTCATCTCTCTTACCTGGCACAAACCTAAAGCCACTGCATCTATAATGATAGCGAGTGTCCAAATATATACAGGTCTGGCTGTGGGGAGGAAATGGAGCTGTAGTTTTCAGTAGCTGGTTAACAATGCTGCAATATGTGGCTGTTTTTCTGATGCTCATCCTCATGCTTTTTCCATGTTAATTTTTACCTGTTGATTTTAAGAGAAGATATTTGAGAAGTATAATAAGGAAATGGTAATATTCTTATTTAAAGGAGTACTATTAATTAGTAAAGACCATAAACTGAAATTTTAACTGGATTATGTTTTTTTAAAAAAACCAAACAAACACAACCTTCCTTGCAATTGGCAATGCAAATAATGTTCATAGCTATGTATCGGTGCATGAGAATCAGGAAGAAAAAGTGATCAGAAAAAAAAAAAGGGAAGACATCTCAGGCTGGTTTTTTTATTCCTGTTTTTTGGGCTGGGGGGTGGAGGTGGGTGGGCACAGGGTTTTGACTCTCCTGTTACCATGGGCAGCATCTGATTCCAATCATTAGTGAGTTCTGTCTTGCAGCAGTTTATTTTTTACCCCATTATTTTTACTAGAAATGTTTTTGCAAAATTCTACAGATACATCCATGTATCTGAAAAAGGAGGATTAACTTGTAAGAACTAATCTGCGAGAGGCAGAGCAAAAGGCTGATGAGTGTGATTGAGGGGAGGCTGAGCTAATCGTGCTCTGTCAGATCAGGCGGTCCTGTTTCTGATGGTGGCCAGCTACAGATATTAAAAGAGTTGCAAGAACAAAGCAGACATGCAGCGATCTTCGCTTATCTTCCTAGTTAAGCTAAAAGATTGTATCTTCATCTTTTGTGTTTAGTGTCTCCTGGTAGAATTTTTTTTTCCTCCGCGAATTTACCTAATAATTTGTGGAACCTGTTGATCTTTTTGATCTCAGTAGCATCCTGTGGCAGTGTCCCCTGCAGTTTAATAAAGCTCTGTGTAGATAAGTACTTCCTTATGTTGTTTCGTATCTGTCCCCTTAATACCATAAATACACTTTATGCCCTCCATATCATGCGTTTTTGAGAAATTTGAATGAGGTCTCTGTTCACCTTCTCTATGCTGTCAATTATTTTTTTTTTTATATCCCTGTTACTGCTTATCTTTTTTCCCCCCCTACTGCCAAGCTGAAAAACGCTAGTAAATTCGGTCTTTTCTCGTATGCAAACCATACCGTCTGTTTGATCATTTTTCTCACTCTATTCTAGTTCCACTCTAGGTAGTTTTGAGATGAGGGTGGATATAGGACTCCACAACTACATATAGTATTCAAGATGTGATGCTTAAGCGTGGAGACTAGAAGAACACGTCTTGTTCAGCATGGCACAACAAAGTTGAAGGGGGAGGTGATTGTTGTGTAAGTACTTCAGGGAGTATAAACACCATGGGAGGAGAAGAGTTATTTAAGCTAATGGACAATGTTGGCATGAGAACAAGTGAGTATAAACACGCCATAAATAGATTTAGGCTGGAAATAAGATTTCTGATCATTGTTCACAGACTGAACTAAACAGCACACAAGAAAAACAGCAGACAACTGTGATGAAAAGGGTGTTAGATTCTTAGAAATAGCTTGTATTTTAAATAATAAAAGGCAGTGGCATTAGTCACCCTCTCCAGGTCTGGAGACCGTAGAGGTCCTTGGGCACATTCTGCTGCCATTTTCCAGCAAGAAACCTTTTTCCCTTTTCGCAGTATTTCACATTAAAAATGCTGCAAAGGGAAGATCTACCAGTCTTTAATAACAGAGCTTCTTTATGCATGGCTCCACTTTTTTGAACATATATGCAACATCGTGCATTGGATCAAACTTAAGAAATACTAAGTAAAATTTAGAATTAGTGGACACAGTTAATGCAGAAATTAAGGGGGGGAAAAAGCATAAATTCAAGAGTTTTGATAAACTTCAACTTGAAACCAATGTGATTTTTCACAAGTGTTGGGTGTTGTTTTACATCAGGTTTTCTTTAACTTGAGAGGAAGAGATGCTAGGTGGACAAAGAACATTCCTGAAAACCTTTGAATAAATACTTCCAGTTTTTACTTGCTTGCTTACTAAGAATTCCTACCATAGCTATCGCTAGGCCAGCTCCACCCCATAGTAGCAAGAGCACTGAGATACTCGTTACAGCAATTAGTGTTTTAACCGGAGTGGTGTCTGAAACAGATCTGAGCACGTATAAATGGCACAACATCAAAACGGCATCAGTTTCAGGAGCCTGCCCGGGGGCTACCACCAGGAAAGCAACATTCCTTGTAGTAGCAGTGGGAAAACTCTGCCAAATTCCCTGAGACAGACCAGTCCTTGGACATCCATTCAGGGTACTTCCCGTGGTGATATGAATGCATTAGAAAGCAAATGCAGTTAAAAATAAGCACTTAAGAATTAAAGTAAAAATTGAGTCCTCCTAGTGCAGGAAAAAATCTGGGAAGGGGGAAGAAAAAGTAGAAAGATCGCGAAAGAATTCAGTGTAAATTGTTGTAAGATGTTTTTTTCTGGTTGAGATTCAAGTAAGTTTTACATCAGTCATTCCAAGGGGCGCAGGAGCAAAAAGGGCATTTAAACCGTCACATTTTGTCCTTGGTAGGCACCAGCTTAAAGGTGTTTGAAGTGGTCGCACACAGCACTGCCTGAACTCTGCTTGGTGTCAACAACGATTTTAAATGCCAATAGTCTGCAAGAAGATTTGCATGTACAAATATGTATTGTGAATCCCTTTTGTTGATAAAAAGTCCTGATTATGAAGTTCATAATCTCTGCAAATCAGACATTTCTTGGTAGTTATCAGATGCTAACGATTAATTTATCTTCTAGAAAATAACTTAAGTACAAAAGAAAATGAGGATTAAAATCAATTTAAATTTGTTTTTCTCTTTACTGATTTAAATTGTGATTGGAATCAGTGATTTAAATAATTTTGAATAATTTCTGTTCTTTTACACTGTAGGATAGTAGATGCCATGTGGTAGGAGAGAGCTGAAATTTATTCATAAAGATATCCCAGTTCTGGCTCTTGACAAGTCTATTAAGAAACAAAACCGCATAGCTGAGGTTTGGGGGATGTTTTTTTTTAGGGGACTTCCCACCGTGGCTGTACGCATGCGAAACTAAGCCCTTTCCCTGCTAACTACACTGGGGAGCAGAAAAAACCTGATGCACCAGAACCATCCGGGTTCTGAGCAAAGGAGCAAGAGCTGCTGAAGCTACTGGGAGTTTCTGTCAAGTGTCTGCTTTCCTGGGGCAGCGCTGGTGAGGAAGGCAGCTCCTTGCCTGACTTGTTTATTTTTCTGAGTGCTGCTTCAGTCTCTTGCAAACATTAGTCCTCCAGACGAATTCATTTCTGTGGTAACTCCATGCAGGCCAGAGGAGTTTCAGGGTTTGGTAGATGCGTATCCTATGTAACATGCCCAAAGAGCTTCCCTGCGTATTGCCTCAGTATTTTTCTAAAAGCTTTGCCTGGTGACTTGACAGATTATTTCTCACCTCAAGAGGCTGTACTTGAAATATTGTGTCCCTTCGGGGAGTAATTATAAATAGCAAGGACTTGAATGAGCACCTTCTTAATCTTCCATCTTTGACTTACTATTTTCCCTTCTTATCAACTCTCAGCCACTTGCTTTGAAATCTGACCAATGCCTTTATGTGATTAATACATCAAACAGGTAAATTAGAGCCATTTTGACTCTGAGTAGAAATTTGAATGGATTGGAAAAAATGAACAGCCGTCTGTCTTTTCAAACTGTTGTTCTCCAAATATCATACGAGAAGATTTATGTATTCTTCCCCATTGTCATTCTTCTACCCTATGCATGAGATCTGGATCTATGAATGTTCAGAAATTCAGTAACATGAATTTTTCCCAACTATATCTTGGCTGCCATTTTTCAAGATAGCAGCTTTCTCTTTGTTTTCATGACAGTAAGAGTGCTGATGAAAACTACTTTAGTCTTAAGGCCTTTTTCTTAGATAGCGTATGTGAAAGGAGTTGACAGGTCTCAAATTTTATCACCAGGAGCCTGACTACATTCATTGCTGAGTTGGCCAACAAAACCAAACAAAAAGTTAAGGTTTGAACCTGGTTTAAGTATTCCAGCATCCAGCTCTCCCCCACCCCGACATTAAAACCATTCAAGCTTTGAGTTACGTCTCTGAGATTTAATAGTTTTGTTTCTGGATCGAAGCACATTGGCAGAGCGATGTGGAAGGCGTTTGTCATTCCACAGTACGTGCTGTGCAATTATGGACATTAATCCTGCGTGCACTTTTCAGAACAAAATTGAATTGTATGTTCTGTCCCTGAGAAGATGGCTTCCTTTTAGTTCCATAGCACACTGGAATTAAAGTCTGCTGAGAATATCAATGAGGTCTTGTTTCAACTTTATGACTTTCCTGCAGGCATTAGTAGACCAGATAGAAGAGCTACAGAAGTCTTCTCCTTTTTGAAAATCAGCAAATACAACAGAAGATACAGATGAATTCTCACAAAAGCAAAGTAGCTTTGAGACTTAGTCTAGTGTGCTTTGGTTGTTTATGTACGGGATGTTTCCCTACAAATCCAAGTCAGGTTTGTAGGTGACAGCAGAGCCACCTGAGTTCTCCTGAGGCAAACTGTACTTTTGCTTTGCTTGCCCTTTGTTTGCCTCTGTGTGTTCAGTCTCTAGATTTTAAAGCTGCTGTCCACACATTGGACGCAACTGACTGTCGCAGAGCATTCGGTGCTGTGTGTCAGAGTGCGCTGAGCCACTTGTGGGACAGCAGGTTACATATTCTGGTTAATCCACTCTTTCAGCTAGCAGCCACATCTATTTGCATGTTCCTCCACAGCGTGGCAGTCACTTCGTACCTTCTTAGGAGCTCGTTTCAATAGTTCTTGCATTTACTGACAGAACATGGCTCTTGGAGACACAAACCGTGCCGTGGAAACTGTGACGTAAGGATCTGTGGAAGAAGGAAGCGTGGCAGGATTTCCCTCATTTCCCAGTGGATAGTCCCAATCATGCTACAGCTCTTCCTGTAGAGAGGAAATTCATAGATCCAGATCTCATGAACTGTTGAGTTTGTTGGTATCTTCCTCTCTCAACAGATCTGATGCCGTGAAGATAGACCTCAGTTACTTATCAGTAGGTTCCCAAGATGCAGTGCTCATGTCTTGTGTGGTAGATGAACTTGATGTTTCACTGCTCTGCTGTCTTATTTATTATATTTTTAACATGACAGTGGGTTGGGGATTGGGGAGTGGTGTTTTGATGTTAAGGCTTGTGAGAGAGATGGAGTGAGTGAGTTACTGTCGGCACGTTCTGTCTGAGCTCTTGCTGGTTTGGGTGCTGCTCCTCTACTGCACTGCCATCGTCCACATTGTCGTTCTAGAGAGAGCTGTGCTGCCTTTGCTTCTCCTGTGTTGGATACTGGTTGGGGAAAGCATGTGTAGTAGGCATTACATGGAGGGAGCGATCAATGTATTATTTTGTCTTGAGTTACTTTATTTGATCTAAGGTTGATCAATCAGACTGTTTATTAACGAGATTGTGATGGATACCCAGTACATCTGATGACTCCTCTTATGTCATAGCTCAGATAAAATAGCTAGTAGGAAGTGTTAAGATCATGATACTAGGTGGGTATTTAGGTTGTCTGAATGTCAGTGCTAGTGTTGAAAGTATGACTGAAATATTGCCTAGAACTCTTGAGAAAAGTGTCATGAAATTTGCTCAGGCCCAACAGTTACGATCGTATTTCATGTGAATGGACGCTTACACCAAAACAATGAACCTTAGAAAGCTATTGGGTAACTCTTATTCTGATACAGGTCAAGAATCATGATCCATAAACATCTCAGTGGGTTTCTTTTTCAAAAACATATGTGCTGGCAGGCAGAAAGCCACAGCAGCTCAAATCACAAGATCTTTTCTCAAGGACTTGTATATAAACCAGTTTGAGGTTGTTTTTCCAATTGTTTCCACGTAAATATTTCTTCTAATATTATCTAAATATCATATGCTATAAAGATGTATAAAAAGTTTCAAGGGAAGGTTAAATCTAAGGTGCGTTTGTGCCACATTAAAAAAACTTTATTTCGCCACAGATTGAGAATCACAGAATCATAAACTCCAGTGTGTAATACGAAAACAGGGATCCGGTTGAGCAGTGGTAGCAGCGGCTGAAATCTCTTGGTGCTAAAGGGGCTCAGGAGCAAGTGAGTACAGTGCAGGGGCTGTACTCGTCCTCCCCCCATCTTGGTTTTACTACTTAAGGATATTTGCATGAGAATAAAATCTGGTTCTTTGGCACTCATCTGCTCCTGCTGTTTATTCTTCGCTTGAGGTTATTGTCTCAGTTTGTGACAACATAATTGGTTTCTGTGGAGAAGATTATGATATTGATGAGACTTATATATGACTTCAGGTGAGGCGCAATCAAAGCAACAGTTCAGAGTAGAAGGTACTGTCTGTTTTCATGCGGTTTTCACTAAGGCTCCTTCAGCAGTTCAGTTAAGGATGTTATTTATTACTGAATTATACCGCGCAAAGCTGAAGTATGGACACCGTTACGCCACTACAGGCATGACTAGGGTCAGTGGTGCTTATTTTGTTTTCTAAGCTGATGTGAACTGCACCAGGCTAGTCAGATAGACGCTGTTCATACAAGGGTTGCTCACTATTTGTCGTAATTTAGTGTTCTCTAGTGTAGACAAGCTGAAAGAATTGAGCTGGAAAATGCTCTCTTAATAGTTCTTTCTGTGTATTAAATATTTCTTTGAATGGTTAGCTGCTCTTGTACAAGATAAGATTTCTGGAGAGCAATTATAATAATCAGAAAGTTTACGTTATTGTGTTGCTTTTTCCTCACCAATTCCCAGCTTGCTATTTTATATCATATCCTATAAAATTCTTTTAAACACCAGCTCGGCAAAGTTTACGTAGCATTTGGAAATCATTCTGAGATCTTCTTGGCATGTGCGTCTTCACTCCTAACGCAGGCCTTGTAATTAGAGCTCATTTGTCAATTGTGTTGCTGTTGTAAGCAGCAGAGTGGAACACGCGCTCCTGTGGCAGGGCTGGCTGAGGACCGAGGGTTGATGTGGGTGACACTCGGTGACCTGCTGCAGCCCAGATAGGCCAGTGCAAATACGAGGAGTGCTAGTACGTGCTGCAGATGAGAGGAGTAGGGTGATCTATGTCATGATTTAATTTGCTGTGAATGACATTTCGCCGGGGTGTGACTGGTGGATTGTCCTTGGGGGATGTCACAAGTTATTTTTTTCTCCTGTCTGGATGACGGAGCCAAAAGGCTGGAGGGGGTGAGCAAGCACAAGCCAGGTTACGCAGAGCCTCGCGTGGAATCAGCGCAGGCTAGTGGAGACGTGGTCTGCCCATGGGCAGGTGCGGGACCAGGCATCTTCCTTCCGGATGTCATCTGTTCTCCTGCCGCTGCTGGAGGCCAACTGTATAATCGAACCACAAACACTGCTGTAATCGTGTCAGTTATCCCTGCTTCATGGTTTAAAGCTCTCCTTTGTAGGCCTGTAGTGAGACATGCATCTCCCCCTTCCTCTCTCCTCCAGAAAACGTTGGATTCTGGTATTACCTTGTGATTCTGAAAGCCAAGGCCTTAGGCACATGCCTTTCGTGCCTCAGCTTTCATCTGCTCCCGCTCTCTGGGTTGTGTACAAACACAATGGGGGAAGAGAGAAACCTGAGGAGACAGGCTGAGCATACCCGATCGCATTCTGAAGAGCCCCGTCGTCTGCTGCAACTAAATGCTTCACTCCTGGCATCGCAATCCTGAGCAGGATTGGGAGAATACCATCACATACCCATAATTTAAGCTTGAGTTGGCGAGAGGGCAGAAGTACAAACAAGAAATGGGTATTTAAGGTATTCAAAATAAGGAAGGGGCATAATTACATGATTCACTTGGCTTTATCAGCAGCTGCCTGTAAATATGTGTTTAAAGTTCGACTGTATTTGGCTCCTTAAACTTGAGCGACCGGGCTTTGTGTAGATCACGGTGTCACAAGGGCTGCGTGCGGGCGCGAGGCAGCATTGCTGCTGCCTCCTGTGCCAGATCCTGCCTGTTGCTGCCTCCTCTCCTGGGCTACCCAAGGTGTTTGTGCAGCCATGGGGTAATTCAGACCAGGAAACCGAGCTGAAACTAGTTTGGCAAAAATCCTGATGCAAGGACCATTAGATGTGCTTCTTTATGGCTTCTTGGTTGCTCAGCACATGCAAATATTTAATCTCATGTTTAATTCTGTGTTGTGGGCGTAGGAGCCAGAGGCAAAATCCTAACAACTTGAATGGAATTGGGATTTCCCCTGAAAGCAGGCCTATAAATCCAATGGGAAGTTTAATTCCCAGGGCTCAAATTCAGGCCTTGTGTGTCTTGACCCTCAGCTGCGAGCTCTCGAGGGTGAAGGCAGCGTCCGTGTTCAGGCGCTGGCCCTACAGCGGCCTTTGGATCCAGGACAGGTCCCCGACTAACCGGTGTGAAACAGTTCACACTGCAGGGAGGAGGATGTTTTTATTGTAAACCCCCAGAAGCAGGTTGGGATGTTCAGAGCGGGGTTGGAAATGGTTCCGCGGGAGTGAGCAAAAAGGGGGAGCAGCTCTGCAAGCCGGGTCACCTGGTATCCCATCTTATCCCAGTGCCAGCTCTGCCACAGCAGGGGCATCGCTTGAAATCCCAAAGTTTGCTCGGTGCCTTCCTCCTCCCGAGGGATGAAGCTCCCTCCTCCCGTCCCGTCCCTGGCGGGGGGGCCGAGGCAGAGGGGGTGTCTGTCTGTCTGTGCGCCTCTCCTTTGTCTCCGGCAGCCCGTGCAGCGCCGTGTACCCTGCGGGCGGCCGCGCATCCCGGCGCCGCGCATCCCCTCCCCGCTCGGCACACCCAGGCAGGCCGAGCATCGGCCCGCCCCCGCCGGCCCCCTCGGCAGCTCGCGGCGCTAATTACCAGCGGGGGGCTAATTGCCAGCGGGCCGTTAAACCCCCCCCGGCCCCGGCCGGGTTGGGCTGCGGCGGGGCGGCCGGCGCTGCCCCGGCCGAGCGGCCGCGCTGTCCCCGCTGTCCCCGCAGGCCGGCTTTGTGCAAGCGGGCCGCGATTGGCCGTGCCGGCAGGGCCAGCCCCTTCCTGGCTGCCTGGCATGAATATGCACGGCCCCCCTTCCTCCTCCTCCTCNCGGGCAGCACGGCCTCGCCCGCCGCGGGCGCCCGGGGGCACCGGGAGTTCGGCACCTCCCAGGGCCCCGCGCCGCTTCGGAGGCGAATGCGCCCGGAGCGTGGGATTGTTCCTCTCGGGGGGGTTTCCCTGGCGCTGCCAGAATTGTGATTTTTTTTTTTCTAGTGAGATTCCTCAGATAGCTGGGAGGGCTGCGGGACTTCAGGAGAGAGTCTGATGCTGAGCCTGGCTACCTTGTCTTAGTTCGATTTATAGCCAAAACCTCCTTTCCGTTCCCAGGGACGAGGGATGTAGGATAAAGAGAAGGATGTGTGCTGAAATGAAAAGAGAACTTTTATTAATACTTCCAGGGTTTATTCTCTGAAGGTGGTGGCGGTGTTTTGTTGTTTTTTTTTTCCTGTGGAGGAAGGAGAATCAACTTTTTAAATTTATGAAGTAATCTGTGAAAAATAATCCAGAACATGTGTTCTAGATTGCATATTTTACTGTCTAAGAATTGCCTAAGCAATTAAAAATGTGCCATGAATAGAAGTAAACACGTGTATACAATTTAAACATACATGTGATAGTTTTGTTCATAACTCGAGGTGTTTTGCTCTTTAAAATAGTCTAATAATTTGCTTTTAGAGACAAGTTTGTACATAGGCCGGGTGTTGAGTCTGTCTTCCAAACCCCCTCTCGTTTCTAAAAATTTTACTGTGTTTTGCTACTTAATTGCACCAGGAGAGCGGGGCAGAAAAAGTTTGGACTGGCAGCGGTGGTGTGCCGTGGGTGCTCCGCAGGGACAGCAGTGCTGGTGTGGAAACCTTGAGAGAGGCGGTAATGTGCTGCACTGGCCTGGTGTAGTGTCCGTCCAACAACCTAAGCCAGGTCTTGGATGAGTAACTTTATTAAGCCTTTACTTAATTCTGCAGATGATGTGAATGTGGAGGTCTGTGCTGCCGCTCAGCTCCCGCACCGGATAGTTAAAATGTCCCGGCCCCCTTCCTTTTCTTAAACTTTGTCCTACGCCAGGCCTTTTCCATTGGCTTCTCTGTCTTGGTGTGATTATTGTAGGCTTCTTTAAAAGAGCTAATCATTAGGAGAGCACATTGGTCTCAGCTGCGTTGTACCAGCTGTGAAATTGCTACTGGAGGTGCTAGTTCTTGCTGGATGAATTTGGAGAGTGGATTAAGTTCTGAGATTCTTCAGCTCTTCTAAAACCTGAGGCTTGATAGCATTTTTATATCTTAATAGTTTAAAACAAAAATTAATGCAAGAAGGTGGAGATCCTTCCTGTGGGATTTCTTAAAAGGCTTGATCTGAACCTAAATTATAACACTGTGACCTACGTAGCAGAGACCTGGGGAGTGTTTTTCTCTTTGTTCCTAAGTGTTCCAGTGATAAAAGCCCCTGTATTTTCATACAAGCCCGCTTAAGCATGTGTAGTTATTATATTTTTCTACACGGGATGTGTCAGATCGGTATCACGTAGCTTTTGCACTGCGATAGTCCCTGGCATGTAGCAGGCGAAGGGCTTTGGCTCTCCAGGCGTAGTTGAACAGCACAACTTCAGTGCTTGGCTAGGGGCTGCAGGTTTTGTCACTCGGACTTTGTTCTGCCTTTCATTCCTCTTTCCCTGGTCTGTGTCTGAACTAAGAAAGCAAAAAGGCTGTCAGGTTTTGCAGCACGAGAGCAGATAGGATTTATTGCGCTTGCAGTCGTTGCAGTCAGCAGCGGAGCTTTGGAAGCCTGTGGGTGCCAGGGCATGTGTCCTGCCTGGTGCTGGCCCCGGGGAGGGCTGCCTGCTGCCTTCCTGGGTCGCTCATAGTAGAAGAAATTCGATTTCTGACTATGACACTTAACTTCAGTGTGTGTAAACAGACTAAGAAAAATGCTCCTGGGTGGGGGTAAGGGCATTTGTCCTCAAGTAGCTGTAAGAAGAAAAGCTACATTTGCACAAGGTGCCTCAAGTCTGTATAACTTACTGATATCTTTCTTTTTAAGAGCTCCTACTTTGGATGCAGCTTATCTACAAAAGCATATTTTTGCCAATATATCTTATTCCACCCTCCAGGCCTAACTTCCACCTCCTTACCACCGGAGAAAAATAAAGGGGGGCACTGGCACCGGCATGCCTGTTTATCACACCCTAAGCAATGTAGCTATGCTGGCAGAGAAGCTGCCCGAGCATCACTAATGCCCAGATGAACCTGCGAGGAATAAACTTTTCTATTTACTTGTGGGAAATTGATCTGTTTATTCAGCAGTGGAGCTCTGTGTGGTCGCCTGGCAGTGGTCACTAGGAACTACATTGCTTGTTGCAGGATGGGATGAGAGAGTTTGTAGGTATGAATTGGAGGAGATGATGGCCGTGGACATCTGGAGAGAGCTAATTCTGTTTGGGGATGGCTGGGCTTGGAAAAGTTTCACCGCCTTTCCTTTCCCTCTGATGCTCCTTGCTTAATGGGGGACCTTGGACTTGTCTTGCAGGACACCTCCGCCCCGGCAGGAGCGTATGCCGATGATGGGTGCTGTGACTCTTGTAAACCATCACTGCTAGAGGAAAACAACACTCCTGGTGTTTGCACCTGTAGACTTTTGGGCAGATACGCTTTAGTCAGACATGTTAGGTTTGTGGCGTTGGCTTGCAGTCTTCAGTTAATACAGCTTTTAAGGATGTTATTGGCATCTGTGATTTTTGCTGTCTTAAACTAGCTTAAATGACTTGTGGCAATTTAATGGCAGTACCCTTTTTTAGGGTTCATGACAGGATCTGTTTCGGAGACCTCTGCTAAAATGACTGTGGTGGATCTCAATCCAGGGCATCGGTGTGCGTGTTGCTGGTCTACGCAACTGCTGGTAATTGTCAATTTGACTGGTGTTCTTAGCAGGAAGGTTAAACCTGCATGCCTAGAGTTGGAGGCGAGGGGATGGACATGTCACTGGAGCTGTTCAGGACAGTGCTGGCCCTGGGCAGGGAGCCTTGTCCTCCGTAACTTCCACTCTGTGTCTGATGCTACAGGAAGAGGCAAGGAAATAATTGATCAGAAGCCTTTGCTGTGGCACCCCCGGGCTTCTCCACTGCCCACTATTGGCCCGAGACCCAGTATGTTTAGGGAGGTGTTTTAACTGACAACAATTATGAATTGTCAGTTAATCAGTTTTGCTTTTTTCCTCTAGTGTTTATTTATCAGATGCTATAAAGAAATGACCGGTAATGAAATTTGTTCTAATTCTGTTAAAAGAATTGTATTGGGATGCAGTGCCATGTAAAGGTCTAAGTGCAGGACTGGCACCCTGGAAATCCTGGGTCCTCATCTTTCTTCTGGTGCTGATACTGTTGCGTGGACTTTGTAACACTACTGCAAGCCAGAATAAGCAGAATCTATTCCCAGAAGGAAATCACCCCTCCCTTGCAAATGGAAGGGATATATTGATGTGGCGCAGCACCTTGAAGCAATGAACAGTGTGCACGTAAGGTACCTTGTCTCAGAGATTTACGCAGTGGATACATAAACTGTTCAGATTGTACTTGGTTAGGAAGTGAAGTGCTTTGGGGTCTCGCTGAGCTCGCCACATGGTAAGCCCTTCAGAAGGGCACTGTGTGTGTCCCTGGTTTTTTCTCTGAGATATTGAGTCTGAAATAATGGTATGGTGCCGCTGGCAGGAGTTTAAGCAGGTCACTGAAGCTGAGCGGTGGAATGAGGCCCATGCCCAGGTAAAGGCCACTTGCAGAAGAGGTTGTTTCTAGGCTGCAGACTCTGTCAGCCTTGCTTTTGGGACCAAGACCTTCCTCCTGGGCTCTGTTGCAGGGTCAGCTGATCTTCCTTTCCAGAGCAGAGGAGTTTGTATGTGAAGTTGCCTGGTGACAACTCCAACAGAGCCCTCCTGATGTTGGGATATAGCAGTTGGGGCACATCAGCACCTACTTAATGATGCATTTTAACAGCTGATAGCTCTTGAACTGTTATCTCCAAAGCTTGATACTCTTGGTATTTTTGTTTACCTGAGGTCTTTTGAGTTTTCCTTTGCAACTGTGAAGGTTAGAAATCTGTTGCTGTAAAGATCAAAGTTGTGTTTCTATTGTAGTAAGAGCTGTGCTCAGGGAAGAGGCCCTTGGTGCCTCTGCTGCTTCTCACCCTGGAGGTGGTGGGTGGCTTTTTGGTGACTGCCGAGCAGGGAAGTGACATGGTGAAAGTGTGCTGAGGTACCTCTAAGAAGGCAGTGAAAATTTACCATCAGCCAAGTGTTTGTCCATAGCCAAGATAGTCACTACTCGGAACATTAGTCCCTTCCAGGTAGCGTTTCCGAAGGGCTTGTTTAGAGTTGGAAGTTATCATACCTGGGCTTATTCGCAGGTCCACACAGCCCTGTTGAAAGACTTGAATTGTTGGTGACCACCCTACTCATCCCCTCATTGTTGTCCACCTGGAGTGCTGTTGAATTCGGCGGGGTTTATAGGAGCTCAGCACTTCGGAAAATCGGTTTGGCAATTAGTCCCGTTTCCTGTCTGAGGAGCGGGCATGTTTAATCACTGTGGGGTGGGAGGGTGATCCCAATCTGATGGTTTGTAAATGGCTGTGTAGTTCCTAGTGTATTACATCTGATGGCCTAAGTTTGCTCCCAGTACGCAGGTGCTGTAGAAGCCATGCTGCCTCTGCTTCAGGGCCAGGAGTAGGTTACTTTTATGTGTTGTATAGCAGCAAACTTGGGGGGGGGAAGGAGAAGGGAAGAAAATAAAACCCACACACAAAAAAAACCCCCAAAAGCCAACTAGCAGGGTGTCCCACTAACGTTCCTTGGTTTAGGGGTCTGTGCAAGTTCACCAGCTTTCTGGATTCCAGTGTAATAGGGGTAGATATTTAATATATTAATCCTAGTGTGTCTCAGAAGCTGCTTGCCTTCATTGGGAGCTTGGGAGAGTGGCTGCCATCACTTCAGCATCCTCCTGCCCCTCTTCTGAAGACTCTTGCTGTGGCACAGACTCTTGTTGTGGGCACAGTTTCTATGGAGGTGCTGGAGAATATAGGGAATTGCTTGTGATAGTATTTCAGGGTCTGTCTCAACTCCCTGGTTTTTGTTGTAAGATTTAAGAAAAAAAATCTCTTCAAGTTTGGTATAACCTTTCTTTTCTTGACAGTTCTCAGAGGTGGCTGCTGGCAGCTGCAGAGTAAGCAGGCACAGGCTGTGCTTGAGGGTCTCGGCTCATCTCCTTGGGAAAGGAGGTGATAGGATCTGCTACACAGGTGGGAGACTATGCTGGTCCAGAACCTAGTTTAGGGTTTAGTGTCACCCAGTTCTGAGCTTGAGGCCGTGGAGCTGCTGTTTGCTGGGCATTGTGGTAATGCAGGTTAAGGAATCCTGCCATCCCCTATGACTTACTTGCAAGACAGCTCCTGTGCTAGGGGGATGGCAAATTGCAGTACAGAGGTGGGAACAGGAGCTGGCAAGGAAATCTTTACCTAGTTTTGTTACCAGGGCTGGTACACTGTAAAACTGCAGTCTGAGCTGGAAATCCTGCAGCATCTCTTCACTAACATCGACCTGGAATTTATCTGGCTGTCTGCCACGTGCTAAATAAACCCCAAGTCATGTTGGAGGCTCCTTCTACCCCCTTGAATCCCAGCCCCTTTCTGGGATTGCAACCCACAGGCCAGATTTTTCTTCTGTGGAGGTTTTCAAGCAACCACTTTGGAGCCCCTTGAAACTAGATACTAGTGGGAATTCCTGCAAGGCCTCTCTAGGCTTGCTGGCTCTGAGATCCTGGAGTGAAAACGTGGCTTGGACTGAGGATTGGTCGGTTGGTGAATTAGTACAAACCCAGCTAGTACAATTGCTTGGATTTCCTAATGAGCAGTGAAGAGGTCTGTGTGGGTAAGTAATGTTACATACAGTGAGATCAGAGGGCTGCGCCTCTGCTGTCTGGTGGTGATTTGTAAGGAAATCTGAGTTGTGTGGTGTGGTCTGGCTTCAGACTTGTTCTTGTACCTTCACCTTCCTGCCGCCTTTTTTTGATTTAGGATTCTGAAATTCTGTGTTCAAGCGATGCCTTTTTACCGCTTGCATCTGTGCAGTGTCCTGGTGTTCAAGATGCTGTCCTCAGAACTAGGACTTGGCTTGTATTACTGTGGCAGAATTAGGAGTTGTCTTTCAGCTGGAAAAGTACCGAGTTTGATTTTTCCTTGAAAGAGATTGCATTTTAAAAAGACCATTCTAATAGTGTCGTAACGGCTTTTTGTCTTCTTTAAATCTTAACTGTGTTCGAACCTAGTGGGAAGGAGTCAGGTGCTCACGCAGAATTTTCCATGTGCTGCTGGCAGAGGGGAGCTGCCCAGGTTGTTGTATGTATTTTGGTTTAACTTGTTCCCACTGGTATCTAGCCTTTGGTTTGTATCTCGCTTCCCTTGCGAGTGGAAGGAGACTCTTAATAGAGAGAACTGAGGAGTGATTCATGCTGAGGAAGGAAATTATCTGTTATCTAGGTTGCCTCTAAGCCAGTTCTGCCAGAGCTGACTTTATCCTTGAGAGGAGGCTGAAAAGTTGGTCTAAAAGGTAAATATTTATTCTTTAGAGTGTGTGAAATTGATCTGAAATCCAGGCGTCTGGTGGGGTTGCCGATGGGAAGGAAGCTGCACTTGGCTGTGTTCACACAGCACGGCGCGAGTCAACTTTCTCGCAGAACAAAAACTGTTCTGGAGGAGCATAATTAAAAACTTGCTGAAATCTCTGTAACCTCGTCGACTAGGCAGTGTTTTCTCCCACCTCAGTTACAGTAGTAGGTCTGCGGGAGAGGAAGCTGAGAGGTCTAGCTCCTGGTTTCTCTGCCCTCCCAGCACTGAGGTTCCTGGGATGGAGACTGTTAAAATATCAGAACTCTTCTGCATCTGAAGAAGGTCACTGGAACTTTACTAAGTCAGCTGGGAGGAAGTTCAAATACTTGTCAGTGTGGCTTTTTTTTCAGGGTTATGTAGCAGGACACTTAGGGAAGCTTTTGTAGTACCAAGCAGAATGTTTCCATAGCCTTTCTTTTAAAAACTACAGTGGAAATAATGCATGGATATCTATAGCCAACCTGCCCCTGCCTTGGTGATTGCCCAGAATTCAGCAGGAACAGAAAGTGAAACTGGTCTGTTGGTTGTATGGTGAGATGTGCAGAAAGTGGAAAAATTGTATGAATGCTAAACCAGATGCAATCCTGTTATTATCACCTTTATGGAGAAAACTGTCAGTGGTAAGAATGAGCCAAGCCAATTCTTGCATAATTAGCCCCATACAATTACATGGTATTTAGTGATGTTTGGCTTGAGCTGTAAGTTCTTGCGTTAAACAGGGAGTTTCTGATGAGAACATGGAATTTAGATATCCAGAGTGAATATGTTGCAGTTAACCTAATCATTTAAAGTCTTTTCATGCTCCTTTAACTTCTGTCTTAAAGGTCATTGAAATCTAGACCTGGGATGCCCTTTTTAGCCTTTGCACAGCATCAGTTAGTGTTCTATTTTTGAGCACTTGCTAGTATTGGATACAAAGGGAGCTACTTTGGAAAGGTTTTGTAGTATTTGTGATTTATTTCCTTCTTTATTACTTGGCAGTAGTTCTACTCTCCTGTTTTTTTAGGGAGATTGCCGTGGCTTGAACCATTGCTGCTGAGTGTTTCTCTGCTATACCTAGGCTGATAATTACTTCTGCTGCCTCCTTGGATTCTTCCACTTCCAGGGGAGGAAAGTAGACCTTCTGGCTTAACCTGAGCACAGTCCTAAGAGCTCCCTAGCCCAGAGCTCAGCGATGGCACGAATCATCTCTTGACCTAAGCCAAGCATGTCACTTGGGACTTGGGCCTGCATTGAGCTGTGCATAAATTGCTTCTCCCTGGCCTCCTGATGAAGCGAGCTTACTATAGCTTTGGGATCTCTCATTTATGCCTTGGTTTCTTTGTCTTTTCACAGTGCATCTTCTCCTGAAAGGGTAATAGAACGCCTTTAGCTCTCAGAGTGATTGTGTGCATCTGCTGAGTATTACCCACCTGTGTATAGTACCGATACATCTGGCAGTTCTACATCTAAGATGTTTACAGCTCCTGCCCAAGGAAGTTCTGTAGTTTAGATGGTAAGTGGGATGTGTGATTAACCTTGTGTGTCTGGCTCTTTCAGAACAGGGCAGTCGGACGGCCCAAAGGGAAACTGGGCACTGCTTCTGCGGTAAAGCTCGCAGCTAATCGGTCAACCGCTGGAGCACGTCGGAGGAGGACGCGATGCCGCAAGTGCGAGGCGTGTCTGCGGACAGAGTGCGGCGAGTGTCACTTCTGCAAAGACATGAAGAAATTCGGGGGACCCGGCAGGATGAAACAGTCCTGCATTATGAGGCAGTGTATTGCAGTAAGTGTACCTATTGCTACAGCTTGTTTGGAGATTTCTTTCCTGTATCTGTCTACTGGTGACAAGGTGTGGAGCTGAGAACTCTGCTCTGAGTAGTCTCTAAAGTGCATCGGGCAAAACAGCGAATCCCTGCTCTCTCCATTCAGATCTCTTCTTCCCCCGTCCCCCAAATCTTAAACCAGAATGCTCCTAAAACAGTAGCACAGCTTTCATTCTTAGTAATGTAGAAGGTAGATGTGGCAATTATCAGTACACCAGAAACTGGGACTCAAATCACACTGAAATTCTGGAATTTGGGGGAGAAGGGAAAGAATGGTAAGTTCTCCTTCAAAGGGAGAAGAGTCCTATTTGGTTTGGATCTCTGAATTTCCTGAGAATAGCTGACTTGCAACAATCTTTACTATTTTAACTACTCAACCAATTTAGGATAGAGAGAAATGTTTGACTCGCGTCCTCCAAGATTTTGGTGTTGGTGTCCCCAGCCCCAGACTACTTGAGACCTTAATTTCTACGTGTTTGCTATTACCTAGGCATATAGGAGGGATCTGACCCAGATGAGCCAAAGAGCCATCGAGCCACGGTCTTGTCTTATTCAGGGACTAGAAACGGCTGTCAGGGGATGAGCATCAGAACAGTGTGAGCAGGCAGTCGGACAGTTTCCTGAGCTCCTGTGTTACATTGCTTAGACGCTTCTTGAGTCATAAGTGATAGCTTTGTATTTAACAAATATTGACAGATTAGTCTTCCATTTAGTTGTCCAAGCACCTTTTGAATCTATTGCTTTCATACTGATTGTCATGGAGCTTATCCTCAGGTCTCGTGTCTACAGTGCCCCCATTCAAGGCTAAAAATTAGCTTTAGCTTTTCTCTTGGTTCTTTGGAAGGTCTTGTTTATGCTGCTGTTAAGGGTTTGGTTTTCTGTTGGTTTTTTTTTTTTTTAAGGAAAGGAATGTTGTTTATTCATAACTGACGTATCACCCCATCTATACTGATTTCTCTCTAACTCTTGTTACAGTTCCTTTCACTTAGTTGTTTGGGGTTTTTTCTTTAATTTGACAAGGAAACTGAAGTGGAGGCATTAAATGACTTGGTCTGACACTGATAAAAAACTGATAAGCGCTTAAAGTTTCCAGTAGTTGCTCCTAGTAGCTCACTCCATGTCCTGTTCTAAGTCATGCACTGTTCTTGACATAGAGGACTGGATTCAGCTCTGCGGGATCTTTCAGTAAAGTACATAGAATATCTACCTTTCCGCAGAGTGCTTTTGCAGCTCAAGTATCTTTTCTTTGAACACTTGATTTCCTGGAGTGTGGCGTGAATTGAACAGCATGGATGAAGAATTTATTATTCTCCAGGGGGAAGAAATAGTGAAATCATGCTGCCTTTTTAGTGGAGGGATTAAATTAGGGCTGCAGTGTGCTTTCTTGTCTTGACTGATGAAGCAAACTTTCATACTAAGCTATTTCACTCTTGATACACAGAGGAGCCTTTTGGAGATGAACTAGGTTCTCTTCTGGCTGAGTGTAGTTGTCCTCTCATCCCTTTTCTTCTAATGAAGAAATACTTCTTGGTATCTGCGGTTTTATTTCCAGAAGCTGTGATCGGAGTACAGGGCTTAGTAGCCAGGGTGCTCTGATTCCCTGTCCCACCCTTGCATGCACTGAAGAAGACAACATCTCTGCCCTTCGTAGGTTCCCATGGGTATAAATAGCAGGGGGAGTATTACAGACTTTCTCAGAGCAGCGATAGCACAGAAAATTAACAGGTTGAACTGTTGTAACTTCTAATGGTGCTTTACGTTTCTATAAGCAATTCTGTTGTCTTCACTCTTGTTCATTATGTTCCCTAACAATTGCAGTAGTAATATATTATGGTACCTATCCAACAGCTTCCAGCCCAAAAAAACCCCCCCAAAACATCGAAGCGAGGCTCTGTGGAAGTAATGATCCCTACAGTTTTGGGATTGTGCTTTCCTCTAGTTAATAACATTGACGATATTAACTAGATGCAGACTTTCATTAAACTCAGAAGCCTTAAGAGAGCCTGTACTGCCATTCGGAGAACAGGAAACTCCTCTGCATCACTAGTTCAATCAAGAAAGGAAACAGGAGTGCCTGGGACACTTTATGCTGCGCTGAATATGTCTGAAGGGAGCGTGGGGGCTCTGTGCTGGGAGGACGAGGTGTGACAGCATGGCTGTGGGACAGGGCTAGTTGGGACACAGAGATTCCCAACACACCCTTGCTCCCAGCAAGAAAAATTGTACTGCTCCTGGGATGTTTGTTCTTGTGTGTGGATATAAATATGTGCTGTGTGGGAGATAGAACAAAACAAGTGGACAGAGCTCTTATGGCTCTGGACAACTTAGCTTTACTCTGGTTTACCTGCCGGTGGAATGGGATCCTGGGGGTTCCTATTTTGTGCTTAGAGGAAGAGTGGGAATTAAATAGCATTAGCAAAATGCTTTTAAAATGGAGCGTGGGTAAGCACTGGCATGAGAAAGCAGGAAAGTGTTGCTGTAGCTAATGTATCGGATGCTGGTGTGTGGGGCAGCACACTGTACTCTGTGATGACTTACTATAGCTAGCTTTTTCCCTGTCTGAAACTTGTGGAAGGATGCACTGTTGCTGGATAGGTTTGGTTCAGTGGGCAAGTATCCATTTATAGATTTTATTCACTCCATCTACAAGAGATCCTTGCTGTGAAAAGCCTCATCTCTGCCTCTGGCTACTTAATAGTTAAGGATTTGCAACCTAATCGATTGCATTTCACAGCCAGCTTCTTAGGAGGATCTTCCTTTTCTTTCTTGTAATGAGGCTTTACCTTATTGCTGCAAACCAAAAGTTTGTTCCTCATTAGCACAAAGGTGGCTTTTTAATTAGACTAGCATTGAGTGCTTTGACATGGGTGACAGATATGTGAGATGCTGAAGTTCCCTTTCTGCCTCAGCAAAAGATAGAAAAGAAAAAAAATTCAGTGCATTTCTCACTTGTGACACTTGCAGGAGAGGAATTCTCTTTTTAAGTGTCTGTGCCGTGCTTTTGGAATGCTCAGTTTGGGAGCAGAGCCCATGATAATAGACTGTCAGTCAGAAAAAGGTCTGTTCCTGGTTCTGTTGTGGGCTCGCTGTGAGACCTGGGTTGGGTCCCGTAACATCTGTCTGCCCTGCTTGTAAAATAGGGGAGCTGACAAATTGCTAGTCAGATAATAGTGAAACTTAATGGACGTGAATAGTGATGGTTCAGGTTGCTTCTTTTCCCTCCCACTGTAGCCTAGTGAAGTGACACGCATGCCAATGTCTGTGTCAGCTCACAGATTCCAGGGACCTACCAAAAAAGCATTTTCGTCCATCTCTGGGATGTCCCATGAATCTCTGTTGCTACAGGGAGGGCACTTTTCATTCCATGAAATGTCCTGTGATGCTTGGTCCGGGTACCCAGCCCCAGTTATTACCTGTTTTTCTTGCCTTCGTTGCTCTGCTGGGCTGGTGCCTTCAGCAGTTCGCACAATTAGTCCCTGTTTATCTCCTCTTTGAAATGAGGATACTGTAAATGCACATGGAGTTCCTTTGTTTCCGTGTGTTTTCCATGTCCTGATCAAGACTTCTTTCTGATATATGTAAACAGCCGGTGTTGCCTCATACTGCTGTGTGTCTAGTGTGTGGAGAAGCTGGGAAAGAGGACACCGTGGAAGAGGAGGAGAGCAAGTTTAATCTCATGCTAATGGAATGCTCCATTTGTAATGAAATAATACACCCAGGATGCCTTAAGGTGAGTACAAGGATGTGATACATGTTGGAAATGAAAACTGGATTGCTTATCACCTTACTGTGAAAGTACTGTACAGAAATTAGAAAGCTTCCACGTGTTTGTCTTTGGAAACTTAAGTGAGCAAAGAATTGGTGTGAGAAGGAGGGTGACAGCCGTGGCACACGCAGTCCTGAGTGGCAGGCAGGGATCCTCCGATGTAAGCAGAGACTCTTGCTTTGGACAGCCTCCAAAATGTGTGTGCATGCAAATGTCTTGTGGGGTTTTGTTTTTCTTTCTTTCTTTCTTGCTTCTTGTTTAAGGAAGTGATGAGTTTCAGTTGGGATGGGAAGCTTGAGAGGACAGAAAAATGTGCCGGTACGCTTGGATGAGTTAGTCACAATCCCTGTATCGGGTAGCTCCTTCCTGCGTCCCGCAAAATACAAACAAGTAGTTTGCTCTTCGTATTTGTCCAGGCACAGATGTGCCAAGCAGCTGGCTTTGAAGATGTTATGAGCAAATGTTGCAGTAGGAAGACTGCAGCTCTAGAGAACAAACTGAGCGCGTCTCAGGCTGCAGGAGTGCTCACCCTTGGCTGACTTGAGTTCGGCGAGCAGCTATATTCTTTGCTGGTACCAAAAGTGTCATTTTGGGCGTATCTTTGTGTATGAGCATTTAGAAGCCTCTTTTCTCCAGAGCTGGTTTGTTTCAGCTGATCAGCCATTTCCTGTTGCTGATTTGTTTATGGTTAAAGTGATTTGCCAAAGCAAATGTATTCTGACACACCATGCCCCAGAAAGCAGCTTTTGGCCCTTCTGGGATCTTCGGGAGGAGAGGTATGTTCCTTATGCAGGCCCGGGGTGATGCTCTTCTGGTCTTTTATTTTTCTTGCGCTGTACGTAATACTGCACCAGACCATGCGTGTGCCATTTATTAGAGCAGAAGGTGGGTAGCTGGCAAACCAGGACTGTGGCGGTCTCCTCGCTCTGTGAAGTTGGTGCTCACAGCTCCTGCCACAGATGGGCTCTGAAAGGGAGCTTTACTTGCTTGGCTCTGCTTAAAACAAGGCTTTGGGGGCTGATAAAGCAAGGGAGGAGCTGCTCATTTCCAGAGGTACCTCAATTTTGGCTTATAGCTGCTGCTTTGCTACTCCCGTCCTTCCTGAAGGTGCCCTCTGTGCTCCCCTGTCTCTTGCTTTGCAGTGTCAGTGACACTTCATGGCTGAGTCCAGGGGACATGGTTGTTGTCTAGTGGCAGTTCAGGTATGGTTTCCTCTCCCCATACCACATTTGGGACTAGTTGCACAGGATGTGGGTCAGATCTGTGAAATCGAGCAAGTGATGTTTGTTCTTTTATGCATGTGTGGTGTTCTGAGTGCTGTTCTGGTAACTAGGAACAACACTCTTGCTTTGGGTGTTTCTGAAAATTAAGCAGTGGGATGTTTACAGTGTGTGCATGCCTTGTGTGTATTGTATTTTAATTTCTCAGTGCTTCTGTTGAGATGGAATGGCGGGGTAACTGGTACTGTTTATTTACTGAGACAAAAGGGTACCGGTAGGATTTCAGAATCATCTTGAAAGGCGAGATGAGACTATGCAGCAGGGAACAGCAAAAGGAAGATGGAGCCTCTTCCTTAGTTCCCTCCTTGCTCTTTATTCCCCGGTTCCATGATTTTCTGAGAGACAAAAATCTGTTTGTGTTCACGTTTTGCTTGAGCCCTTGATGTGGGCCTAAGTCCAGTGGATGGAGCCCATAAATAGTCCATGTGGGAAGTGCCACTGAATGCAGACGCAGCCCCAGGGCAGCTGTTTCGGCTGTCCACCAAGGGAAGGTCCCTTCCTGTCCTACTTGGTAAACAAGCAGTAGTACATATAAACTGTCGATCATCTCCAATTAAATGTCTGGCAAATGTATTTTTGGGGGAGACTGGAATAAACTGGACCAGTGAAGGGAGGAATGTCCTTCCTTGGCTTATTCCCATGTGAAGTGAATTCCTTCCAAGATGCATTTCCAAAGCTTGTGGAGCAGTTTGGCCCATGCACTGGCTAATTTGTGCTCCAGCGCAGGTTGTTCCTGGTTTGAAGTCCATCCTCTTCCAGCTTCCTGATTTGACTGTACATGTCTGGGGTGGGTTTTCTCCATGAAAAAACAGGATCAGAGGATGATCTCTTGGAGGAGATTAAGGGTAGCTCAGGTGCACCTGTGCTCTGACACTTCCAGCCTCGAGGGGCTTTTGTGGGTGCCTCTTGCTGGGGGAGCCCTGGGTACCAGAGCACATTAGGTGCTCACCTTGGAACTGTGCGATGTACTGCCATGTATCTGACATGGTGCTTTCCTTGAAAATACAGTAACAGCGCAAGTGCTCATTTTGCTGAAGGGTTACTTGCGAGAATGATCTTGGCAAGTATTTTGCAAGCGTTGTTTCCAGAGGGAGCTAGTGAGATTTTCAGAGGAATATTGCCTTTCATTGTTACAGAGCATTTGAGTTGAACCAACATTGGTGAATTTTTCTTACTACGTGTCAAATTGCTAGTAATGCTGGTTAGCAAGCGTTAGTGCAGTATCTGATGCTGTTTCCTTAAGGAGAAGGGGTTTGTTTTCCCCAGTAGGAGCCTGTTCTTCTTCATCTTAGGTGGATACAGTGATAATGATGTAAAAGGTGAATGTTTAGGTGCCTTGTCAGAACAGCAGAAATACAAAGACCTTTTCCAGCACAGCTGCACTGCTGCCCATGGCTTCGGCCCAGGTATGTCTCGCTGCCTGTGTTGTTTCAGTCTTGGTGCTGCCAGAATTCATGGCTCTCGCTCAGCCATGTCAGGTCAGCATCCTGGGGTCTCCACGTTCCTTAACAAGAAGACTGCACAGTAGTGTAGTCTCATGTTTAGACTTCCTGAATTGCTGACCTCGTGCTGCAGGTACGTTTCTGAAGACGCCTCATGCTCAGACACCCACCTGCTGTTTGTAGCAAACACTCAGAACTGGCTCCCACCCAGCCTGAAAGGCTGGGGACAGATTCGGTGGCAGGTTTGTGTGTGTCTAATTAGTTTGCTTACAGCTCCTCACATCTGTTCATTTCCTTAAACTTCACAGAAGGGACAGAGCTGTAATGCTCTCCCTTCAGTAGCGTTTGTTCTATATTCGGTGCGGGAAATAACTTGTTCCCAACTTGGGCTTGGGCCAGGAATTGTTCCCCTGAGGCAGACATGTATACAACAACTCCTGAAGTATCTTACACCTACCATGGGAAAGAAGGTTCAAAGGCACACAGTTGTGATAAAACCAGTATTTAAATTCTGCCCACTTCATTTACTCATTTATTAACTCCACAAGACTTGCTGAGAGAGACTGACATGTCATCACTCCTGCTAGATGGGGAAACTAGAATGGCTGCTGTCTGGCTCAGGGACTTGAGGAAGCAGCTCCCCTAAAACCAGGGCTTGATCCTGCACAGCTAGCGCCTTTGCTCTGAGCTGGGAGGAGAGGAGGAAATGTTTCACAAACATGAAAAATCTGCAGATCTTTGCCCCTGCCTGTTTCAGCAGCAGTCTCCTGCTACTGTGCTGCCAATGCCAATGCCTAGCTATTTGTCTTGACAGTAGCATGTCTTTGCTGTCTATAATAGTAATAAATTAATCTCCCCACCCCCCGGCTTATTTCTGTTATTTCAGAATATATAACTAAACACTTCAATGTGAATGTGCCATCAGTGAGCGTATGTGTGTGTGTGTGGAGGGTGTTTCTGCCTTAGTTCTACTTTCCATCCTCAGTTGCATTCACAGAAGTGCCTTTTCAGAAACGCCTATCCCCTGTTTGGAAAGTAACGCAGGCTCCTGTATGGAAATTCAGAAACCAGCAGCTTTTCAACAGTGTAGGGCAGGACTGTGCTTTTGTTGTGTAATAACACTGCGTGTGCGTCTGCTCTTTCACAAAGCAAAACGGCGGTCTCTCAGAGGCAGTGAAGTAGTAAGCATTTCTCTTCCTTACCCTGGCTGAGTAACGGGGGGTGTGAGAAACCTTAAAAATGCCTTCATGTGTCCAGTCTTCTGAATAAAAGTGCCTGTTCTCTAGCTAACTTGGCAACCGTCATTTTTACTGGCATGTGGGCTTGAGGGCTGGAGGCATGGACTGCTAGTTCTGATCCATAAAGAAAAATATTTTAAGGAACACTTGATTACAGTGCAGGGTGCTTTGTTTCTAAAAACGCCACACTGTATTAATGTATGTGAGGATGCGTGTATGGGAAAAATCCCTTCCTATTAGAAGATCAGACTGTGCTTCACTCGGGGGGGTGACGGGTCAGGACCGAGCTTTCCAAGGAAGTGGTGTGGGAGGACGTTTGGAGGTGGTGTGGTTACAGTCCTGCGTTTTGGTTTTGGGGATGGTGTTTTGGTTTGGGTTTTTCTTTTTTTTTTTAGAGCAGAATGTGCCCTGTGTTAATTGGGATTGTTGCTGACCATCATAAAAAATACTAATTTGGCCAGCAGGCTTTCCTCCCGCCTTGACATCCTCAGAAGGGGAATTGTGCAGGGCTTGCTCAGCACCAGCAGGATGGCGCAGCACCTGCGGTGACGTGGGTTTCTTTTCTGCAGTCCTTGGGAGGGCAGCAGTCGAGCAGAGAAAATCATGAGCTGTACAAAATGCCTCTAAATGATCTACCTGTAGACTTTTACAGCTTTTTGCAGCACGAGTGTGAACTGAGTTGTGCCTCTCTTTCACCAGGTGAAGGAATCGGATGGTGTGGTTAACGATGAGCTGCCGAACTGCTGGGAGTGTCCAAAGTGCAACCATGCAGGGAAAACTGGAAAAGTGAGTTTAATGGGAATAAGTGGTGCTGGAATGAGATACAAAATCTCAAGCATTCCCTCTGGCTTGTAGATATAATTTTGCCCAATACCAGCTTTTGATTTTGTGCTTAATTCAGTTGAGTTGGAAATAAGCTGATGGCTTTCTACTCTTCAGTAATTTTTGCATTCTGAATCTTCCGTACATAAACCCTTCACCCAAAACCTGGGAATATTTGGTTAGTTCTGTGCACTGCTGCATCTTAATTTCTAAGGTGAAAATATTTTTTTTAAAAAAAAAAACAAAATCCAGAAGCGGTTACGCAAAACCTGAAGTGTGCGTTGGAATTAGTGAAACGTTATTTCTTTGCAAAGTCAGATAAACCACTGCAAGTGTGTACTTAGAAAAGTAACTTTATGAAGGTTGAAACTACATTACTCTAACTCCTTGCTAATCATTTTGTCTGTTACAAAGTGATCAACCCACCAGTGTTGGAGGCAACTTACTTAAAGAGCTGAGAAAGGCATAAGATATAAAGTTTGTTTGTGTTTTGTGTCTCTTTGGCGTACAAGCAAAAGCGCGGACCAGGATTCAAATACGCATCAAATCTCCCAGGCTCATTGCTGAAGGAACAGAAAATGAATAGAGATAATAAGGAAGTAACAGATGCTGCAAAACGGAAAGGGGATTGTGAAGAAACTCCCAGGCGGAAATCGGAGGAACATTCCAAAAAGACTCAAGTTGACTCAATACTGAGGAGAAAGTCAGACGAAGTGCATCTGTGGAGGAAAAGGAAATTTGAGAAACCCCAGGAACCCACTATGAGAAAGCGGGTATGACAAAACACTCTTTTCATGTACTTACACAGATGCGCGTGGGCTGGTTGGGGCGCATGTCTCTTGCCTTCTGGCTTATAGCTCATCTTGAAATCCCAGATTGTTACAAAAGAAACTGCGATGTTTTACCTTCCTTTCCGAAAGCTGCTGGTCTAACGGGACAGTAGTTTGAACAGCGACTCCCAGGCTGACGTTCAGAGGCCGAAAACACTGGGCTATGGCTGTTGTTTTATTCAAAATACTGGAAAACCCACTTTAACTGAAAAGTCCTTGCAAGATGCTTCAAGTATAAGAGCAAGGTGAAAATCAATTTTTAATGGAAACCTTTTCATCTTTATCCACTTGGTGGCGCATGGCAGCTGCGTCTGTGGCTGATTCAGGGATGTACGATACTCTTAACCCATCAGAGGACCTTTAGAAATGACACCTTCTGTAGCCTGCAGAGAGGAGGAGCCGCTCACGACAGAGATGTAGACAGCTTTTCCCTGAATTTAACAGTCAGAGCTCTTGGGACAGCCAGGGACACTGAATTGTCTTGTGGATTGTCAAATACAGTGCTTGGGATGTACGGAAACGCTGGCTTGCAGAGGTAGAAATGAGGACCTAGATTTAATGTTTCTCATGAGTAAATGGTTGATGGCTTTAAAATCAGAATCAGTGGCTGGTTTTGTATTGGCTGTGTGGTTCATGGGGAGTGATAGTCAGTCTGCCCTGCAGGGCTTGACAGGGGAACGCTACGGTACAGTAAATGTAGGGATTGAGGTTGCTTTGGTGGAATGAGAGAGCAAAATTCACCGTACCAGTTTATGCACATCTGCTTTCTGGCCATGCTTTCATTTTCCCATCCCTTTGGACTCACGGCAGTGTTTATGGATGGCTTGAATTGCTCCATGAAAGCCCCCCGGTGTGTGAGGAAGGCGCTGTGGATCACCAAACCTTCATCAGACAGCACAACCAACAAATGGCATGTTTTGGGGTTTTTACTTTTCTTTCTTGCAACAGCTAAAACTTGGGAAAGACGACAAACTCTTCGGGAAGGAGGTACTTTGCTTTTTTTAATAGATGTGTTCTGAAGTCCTTTTAATCCCATCTGCTCACGTGAGCTGATGGTGAGCCAGTTTCTCTATCAGTCATGTCCTTGTGTCACTGCAGGCGTTTTTATTATCGCATTCACATCTTGAAATTACAGAATATCTTTCTCATGGAAACCTTTACGCTCCAGGATAATTTAGCTGCAGTGTCTGGTTTTATATTTTCTATTCTGGTCTCCCATATTAAAATACAGCAGCGAGCTGTGTTTTGATGAACCAAGGAGTAAAATTTGGTTTCCATACCAGTATTTTCGCTCTTCCTGTGTGGCTGACTCTTGCCCCTGCCACACAGCCCCTCAGCGGTCTGTACCACAGCACATCCCTGGAGTCCTCCGCTGACAACCCTCGGAGTCAGGCGCGACCTGGCACGCAGGTACTGGTTACCTCCCAGTCTGGCACAGCAACAGAAGTCTGATACCTTTAAACTCAGCACTCGTCAGTACCCTGTGTGAAGGATGCTGCAAGCTGACAGTAGTCTGATGTTGTAATTTTTTTTTATTCTAACCGGTCATTAACTTTCTGTGACCTCTTCCTTTGTAATATGTTAATTTAAAGACAGGGTGATCGGCTTTCTCTGCTGTGTACTGCAGTCTGAAGCATAGGAGCACATCCACCGACTTGATCCAATTAGTTTATTGTGAAAGCATAGGCCTTCTCGTAGAACAAGTGCGTTCACAGCAGTTCACCTTTTCTTGCCAGTCTCGATCTCTTCTTATTAGAGCTGTTTCATTTTAACAGTTGGTGGCTTCTTTCTTGCTTGTAGTGATCAGATTAGACTTGAAACCTTCCCTGGTCTTAGTTTGTACATCTCTAAGGCTTCTATCTGGTGTGCATCAAAGAGAGACTGGATTAATGCGAGCAAGTGAAGTGCAGTTTGCTGTTATGAACAGTGACCGGGGCAGGGAAGAAGGTGCCAGCTTACCCCTGTCAGCCTGCGCTGTGTTGGAGATCGTGTCAGCGTGAGGTCTCCTCAGGCTAGCAGTGTGTCAGACCTGTCAGGTTCCCCGTTCTGCACCGCCGGTGGGGGAAGCTTGTGAAGAGCGGGAGAGTTGTGCAGGATGTAAAGGAGCAGCTGAAATGTCATTAAGCGAGGCTGCGTGAATCCAGCAGTGAGGGCCGCAACAGCACAGCCACAGTGCGGGGCGGTCATCGCGACTCAGGAGGCTTCAGAACCTGACCTTTCGGCCGTCGGGCGTGAGTCCGCGTCAGCCAGTGCTTAAAGTGGGTGCCCAGTGAACGTATCCCAAGCCTGGTTTCTTCTGGCCTGCTGGGGAAAAAGCTGTCCATAGTATGCTGCTAATCTTCTCTGTATAAATTGTCCACTGTGTAATGAGTAAGGCCCTTAAATCCGCAGGATTATGCATGGTGAATAAATGCATTTATCACTCTCTTGGAGTCCAGAGAGCCAGCAGCTGGAGCGCCTCATCCATGTGGTGGCACTTGAACTTGATACCTTTGGCCGGTGAATGTTCCCTTGTGCTCGGATGGGTGGGGCCCAGTGCTGGCAGGCAGCCTTCCCCCCCCCGGCAGGGCTGCCTGCGCGGAGCATCCGCATGGGAAGTGTTGCTGAGTATGTTCTTGCTCAAATGATCCACCCTTGTCTCTTCCTTTTCAGCGGCGATCGTGGAAGGCTCCAGATGACCGAACTGCCATGATCAAACCCCTGCGGCGCCTCAAGCAGGAGCCAGAGGATGACCTGCCGGAAGCACCTCCCAGGTCCAAGGATAGTGACCAGTCACGGTCCAGCTCGCCCACTGCGGGTCCCAGCACGGAGGGCGCCGAGCCCAGGGACAAGAAGAAGTTCAAGATGAGGCGGAAAAGGCGGCTTCCCAATAAGGAACTGAGCAAGGAGCTCAGCAAGGAGCTCAACCAGGAGATCCAAAAAACCGAGAACAGCCTTGCCAATGAGAATCACCAACCCATCAAATCTGAACCTGAGAGCGAGAATGAGGAACCTAAACGTGCTTTGAACAACAGCGAGAGACTCCACAGGTTCAGCAAAGGGTTGAACGGGACTCCCCGGGAGCTGAGGCACCAGCTCATCCCCAGCCTGCGAAGCACACCTCGGGGAATAACCCGGCCACCGCCTTCGCTCTCTCCTCCCAAATGCATTCAGATGGAGCGGCACGTTATCCGGCCACCTCCCATCAGCCCCCCTCCGGACTCGCTCCCCCTGGATGACGGGGCAGCCCACGTGATGCAGAGGGAAGTCTGGATGGCTGTCTTTAGCTACCTCAGTCATAGAGACTTGTGCATCTGTATGAGAGTTTGCAAGACCTGGAACAGATGGTAAGGAGGGCGGGAAACCGAGACAGGCCTGACATGGGATGGGATGAGCTTGAGAGGGAAGCGGGTGACCAGAAAGGGAGGCACTAGAAAGAGGTGTGCGGGTCATCGCTGAAGCTTCGTTGAGCCCAAGGAGAAGGGATGACCGGCAGTGTCTAGAGAAGTAGAACATTTGCTGGTGCTTTCTCAGAAAAAGCAGTTCCCAGCATTTCTGGTGGGAATTGTGTGTGTGTGACATCGGCGTCAGCCTGCCGGGGCTGTAACACCCCAGAGCAGCCTGTTCTGTAGACACCGCGGTGTTCTTGCCTGCTGGAACAGCCAGTCTAGGTCACGCTAAGTCTTGGTGTCATTCTGCCCTCAGGACTTGCTGCCTGCTAATGCAGGTGTTTGTTCAGTTTGGCTATTAAATATCTACTGAGATAGAGGGAAGATCTCCCCGTGCCCTCGGTGTTCTCAGGAGGCCCGTGCTGATTATTTCCCTGTAGAGGGTGCACGGGGAGTGATGCCGGTGGCTGTGCTCTGTACCGGCAGAGCCAAGGGAGGAATCCGTTGTTAATTGTGTTTACTCGCAGGGTGTCCGTTCAGTGCCCGGCTGCCAGAAGGTGAACGTTGTCACAGCGGGTGACTCTCCGGCAGCAGGGAGCATTAGGGGCAGATTTACGTGTTTCACTGGACTTGCAGTAAAGGCCCTTGTTGGCTGCCATCTCGGATCGGCTGTAGTGTGCACCCAGATGGGAAGTCGTGCCAGAGATGCCTTTCTGGTGCCGTCTGGTGACAAACTGGGCAAATGACAGAAAGGTTGAGAGCTGGATAATTCGGTGCAAGAGGATGTGTGTGGAGCGTCTCCTCTGTGGGCTTGGTGTCACAGAAAGCTGGTAAAAGCCTTCTCCACTTCAGTGCAGTATTTTCTAATGGAAAAATGAGAAAATGCAGAATCTTGCAGGACTTGTTGCCCTTAGAGAACTGTAAAGAGAGTGTAAAAACACATGGGCCACATAGACAGGAATAACAAACACAAAGGACAGGAGAAGGGGGGATCTGTTTTACAGAATTCACTGGGTTTAGGTAAGGAAAGCACAGGGGAGGTCAGGACAGTAATAGTTAAACTCAGTCTTTATATTCAGAAGGTAAGTAAGGAGGTGTGGCTTGTCTTCGGGCTAGAAAATAGATTTCAGTAAGTGCTGTGATGACTTCAAATGGGATCCGAAGCTGTTGACACTTGCAATTCTGTTGACACTTGGAAATAATGCTTTATTGCATGATATATTTGATGGAGAAACTTCAAACTTGCGTAACGTTGGGAGGTGGTGTGCTGGTCTTCGCATCGCTCAGCCTTATTTTTGCTATTTTCAGTTAAATGCTGTAGTTCTCCCTACTGTTTAACGACACCTTTTAAACTCTTGTAGAAATCAAAACAAGTGCCAAATTAAGTGCCATTGGCTTTTTTCTTTTTGGGTAGGTGCTGTGACAAAAGATTATGGACCAAAATAGATTTAAACCATTGTAAATCCATCACTCCACTTATGCTTAGTGGCATTATTAGGAGACAGCCTGTAACCCTTGATCTTAGCTGGACAAATATATCTAAAAAGCAGCTGAGTTGGCTTATCAACAGACTGCCAGGTAAGTGATGTTTTTTGAGCACTTTGCTGAATTTACCAAACCAGTTTGTCTAAACTGCCATCTCCAAGGAATGTCTGCGGGGATCTGCGTATCCTAGGAGAGGAGTAGATACGTAGGAATGAAGCATCAGCGAGTTAAAATGGGCCCAAAATTAGTTACCTTGTGACTGCTTGACACACTGGGTAATTTTAGGCTGAAGCCTGTCAATAGGTAACGTCGCTGTGGGAAGTGCCTGTGCTGACCTCATTCGCAGCGGGGGTGGCGGGGTCTGCTCTCAGCCACAGTAATGCAGTTCCGGGTGGTGGGAGAGATGGAGAGCTGGGCAGGAGGAGGCTTCTGGGGTCCTGGGGTTGTTTGTCAGAGGGGCGCTGGGCTTCACCCGGCCCACGCGCGGTAGCAGAGCTCTGTGTATGTCTCTCTGGGTCGGCCACATGCTCAAACTCCTTCCGTGTCTGCAGGTCTTCGAGACCTGCTGCTGTCAGGGTGCTCGTGGATAGCGGTGTCGGCACTTTGTAGTTCCAGTTGTCCCTTACTCCGAACTCTGGACGTGCAGTGGGCAGAAGGCCTGAAAGACGCACAAATGAGAGACCTCTTGTCGCCACCCACAGATAACCGGCCAGGTAACAGGCGGGAGGAGCAGGCGGGAGAGCTGTCCCAGCCGCCCCGAGGCATGTTCTGCTGCTAGTCCCCCTTGGAGGAGAGGGGCAGGGACCCGGCGGGGCGCGGGCTCTGCTCACGCACGAGGTGCTCAAAATAGTGACTTGCGAGAGCTCCTCGCTGGAAGCCCCTGGGTAACGAGTGATGTTCTCTGGCTGCTGAACAGTCGTCTGAGCCGCTGTGCTGGTTTTCTGTCTGACTTTCTTCTCTTCAGGCTGCAACGGGTGTACTTTAGAGAGTATGGAAACACTTTCTTCCAGTTCAGGGAAGGAGCAGTTCTGTGGGTCATGCCACATTCGCCCGGATATCAGCTCAGGTGAAATTTTGAGCAAATCAGATCTGCTTTCTGGCATGCACTGCACAGCCTACTGCTTATTCCCGAGTTGTAATTCCGCTGGGCCCCTGCAGTTACTTTCATCCCTTTTGTTTTGAAATCGGGAGGTGGCTCTGTCCACGTGCCTGTTCCAAAAATAGACGAGTGTTCCTGCTGATGTCCCCTCCAAAGCTCCAGACAGGCAAAAGCGCCTGAAGTTGACGTAGGGCGGCGGTGTTGTGTGTCACGGTGCATCTCATATAGATCTGCAGATGTTTGTGATTCGGGGTGAGACTGTCGGGAGTGACCCGCTGCCTCCGCTTTCCAGGTCAGATCGACAACCGGAGTAAACTACGGAACATCGTTGAGCTGCGTTTGGCCGGCCTGGATATTACAGATGCTTCTTTACGGCTGATCATAAGGCACATGCCTCTGCTCTCCAAACTCAATCTTAGTTACTGTAATCACGTGACAGATCAGTCTATTAACCTGCTGACCGCGGTTGGAACCACCACGCGGGATTCGTTAACAGAAATTAATTTATCAGGTAAGCAACACGAGCGCAGAGGAGCCGGGGGGATGGGAGTTGCCCATCGGCATGGGATTTGTGAGCAAGGCCCATCAGTGGAAGTGGTTTCACCCAGCTCTCCCCCTGCCCCCGGGTCGCTGCCCCCCAGGGCTGCTGAAGCTGCTGGACGTGCTGCTGGTGCGAAAGCCCCCGCGGCTGCCAGCCTTCCCCCGGCCTCCACAGCCGCCTCCCGCTTGGCAGCCCTGCGCTGTACCTCGCTCATCCTCCACGGGGGATTTTCCAGGGGATTTTCCGGGGCCGCTCGGCGCATCTGGTGTCCTTTGCTTTATCTCATCAGTTACACAACAGAGCCACGGGGATCCGGGCGCAGCCGTGGGGCTGGCCGGGCCATTTCCCTGTCGGCACAGCACGGGAGGAGCAAGGGCCTTCCACAGCCGGGATAACCGTCCTCCTGCTGCGGAACAAAGCGAGATGTGCCGTTAAATTTCTCCCTGTGTTCTTTGTTCCCTGGCAGACTGCAATAAGGTTACTGACCAGTGCCTGTCTTACTTCAAACGGTGTGGAAACATCTGCCAGATCGACCTGAGGTACTGCAAGCAAGTGACAAAAGAAGGCTGCGAGCAGTTCATAGCCGAGATGTCCGTAAGTGTTCAGTTTGGGCAAGTGGAAGAAAAACTTCTGCAAAAACTGAGTTAGTTAAAGGGACACGTGTAAATACTGGGGCAGGGAGGGGGGGGGAAGGGACTAAGAACACGTAGGGATTTTATTTTCAATTGGGAACTTGGAATATTGGAAAATACCGCGATGGGATTTTACAACTCTTGTCGAGGAGAGAACAACATGAAACTACCCATGTTAAGAATTTCAACTTGTGCCACTAATTCAGTCTACCTGGGATGTCCTGCACTGGCTCTTATGCAAATTCATAAGGCGACTGTTATTGATGATAATTGTTCACACCCGGAAGACGACTGATCTCCAAGAAATACTGTTATTTAAAGTACCACAGCATGTGCTTGGTAGTGTAAATTTGATTTCTGCTTTTCATTTCTTAAAACAACAACAAAAAAACAAGTTGGTGTCATTAAAGTGGACCACGCACTGCATTTCTGCCTTCTTAACACGTTTTGTTTTGTTACATCTTACATTATGCAGAACTATTTTTGTACAAAAATTGTTTAAAAATTATTTATGCAATGTTTGAATGCATTACCAGTGTTTTGGTTTTGATTGCCAATTTTTATCTTTACTTATGGTAGGCGAGAACTTAACCTATACTTCGTAGACAGTATCTATCTACAAACGTGCCCAGGTCAGGAAAAGTAGGTTAATACTTTCAACTTAAAGCATGTTTTAATGGAAGTTTATATCCTGCTTTGTATACTTCAGAAGTGACATAAGCATGTTGTGGAAATAAGGTGTAAATTATAGTTGAAGTAAAACACTTTGCCAAGTTTTATCTGTATAGAAATCACCTTTTTCTCAAAATTTTAAAAAATTCCGATTTCAGCTTTTGCACATAGGAGGGTTTCACTCTGTAGCATGAGCTCTTGTACTCAATATAAAATTAATTTATACAGTGAGTCCAGCCGTAGAATAAATGGTCAAACGTAGTCTCTCTTTCTTTGAAGTGTGAGTTGAGTTCTCATTTAAGGTTTATAACATGGTTATTTCCTGATTGTAAAATTCTGCATTCATAAGTGCCATTGTTGTACGGTGTTGTTTTCGTAGACCTTCCTGATGCAGTTTTACCTTTGTTGAATTTGTATAAACAATTGTACAAAAACAGGCGCTGGCTCTGCGGGTTTCTGTTCGTGGGGGAGGGTGGTAGCCTGGGTCTAAGGTGGAGCAGCAGCAGCCGCCCCTCTTCCTCTGGTCCTGCAAGGAGTACTGCCCCGGCCCTTGAGCTGTTCCGGGCAAATTCCAACAGGTTTTCAGTGAGGCAGGAATACAGCACCCATCCGTGCCTCCCTCAGGCTGGAATCTGCCGCATCAGTCCCGAGGAACACTGACACCGGGCGCTGAAGCCTGAGCTGAGTAACCAACAGCCCTCCCCCCCCTGGTTAAGAAAAGAGGCGGAGGCTGAGGAAGCCCATCACAAATCTTTATTAAGCTTGTGTGGCTAACGATCAGCACGGAAATAACACCTAGGGTATGGTTTTCTTCGTTAGCTTACCCATGGAACAGAGACTCAGGAATTAAGTACCGTTAAAAAGTTACTTCTAAAAAATAAAGCCATTGTGAGGTTTGCTCCCTTCTGAAAAATAACCCGCCCTGGCTCTAAGCTGTGTATTTTATTTTGAGGAGGAGCTACTTTCTCTTTGCAAGCCAGCTTCATTTTTTCACCTGCCCGCCCGGAGCGGGGGTGACGGTGTAGCAGAGGGCTGAGTTCCCAAGCGCTGGGGCAAAGCGTGGCCCTGGTACTGCGCTCACAGGTGGGAAATGACATGGAGAAAGCGCGGCTCCGTGCCTGACCCCTGCTGAAAGGCCAGACCCGTCCTGCCGTGCCTCTTCGCTCAGTGCCCTTCCCCAGTCTGACAGGGTCAAGGCCACCACACCTGGCCACGGGCAGCCAGGCCCCAGAGCAAGAGCTGCTCTTGCCCCCCCCCGGCCATCCTGAGGTCCCTGCTCCACGAGGACCCTTACCCTGCTGCTGGAACCTGGGCCAAGGGCTGGCAGCAAAACCGGTCCCTGGCAGCCCCTGGGAGCAGTGGTCAATAGTTAAACCAGCTGTGAACAGGAGGGTTTGAACAAATAACGGGTTTCCTTCCCCTTAATGCCCCCCCCCCCCTTAAGGTTAGTCACCCCATACATTCCACAGGTTAGCAGCAAGTAGTTTCATGACCCTGATTAGTAGTCACAGTAACATCAGGTTGTCGGCACGTGGCGTACAATCATCACACATAAGAGTAACAGTTACAATAGGCATGAGTGGATTAAGGACCACAAGGATATGGTTTCCTATACCCCGTTTTAAAAAAATATTTTATTCCTAAACTAAAAAACACTTAGTAATTGGTATCTGGACGCCCCATGGCAGAGCCCTGCGAAGTGACAGCGTTTTTTTTTGTACACTGACAAAGAATGGGCAAGACGGTACCTGTGTGACAGCAGACGCTGAAGGAAGCGATCGGCATAAAAGAGATTGCTTAAGGGCTTCTGTGCGGGTGCAGTTAATGGCAGTGCTTTCTACAGTCCTATTTTATACTGTTAACACTGTTAGAGGGACAGTGTCACAACAGTTACATTCTAGAGTTATTTAAAAGCTGAATATTCAACTGATCTAGTCGTTGCTTCTAGTGCACTAGATGACGTAGCACTCTAATGTGGTCAAGCAGAGGTGTTCTCTGAGCACTGAATGCGCTAATTAGAGGTGATATTCTTCAGAAGAGAGCAAGAACTGCTGTAAACAGTTTGACTCGAACAGTTTGTGCATTCGGGTACGCTGTACGCACCAGCATCATGGTGTACTGCCCAACCCTGGCACTCAGACTGCTGTAGAAAAATGTTTCACAAACTTCTAGATCCAGATGTTCAAAACGCTGTGTTTATTGGGGTCTAAAAAGCTGACGTGAGCCCCAAGGTCGGGCACTGCTGCCCACAGCAGTCCTGGAAGGGTGACACTAAAATCCGTTTTTGGTCTCGGCTTACGATTTGAAGACATGCACGGCCCGTACAACGTACTGACGGCAGATGGGGCACTCGCTCATCCTCTTGCCACACTTGGTGCAAGTGACCATGTGGCCGCACTCCAGCAGGACGCAGTCGATCACCGCGTCCATGCAGATGCGACACAGGTTATCGTCGTTGTCGTTCAGCTGCATCTTCTCACCCTCTGAAAGAGAGCCAAGAGAGGGAGGTCAGGCCCTGGGAAACCTGTGACCTTCTAGCCCAGGCAACCACTACAATACACAGAGAGCTAATTTAGCATGAAGTAGTGCTGCTCCGTGTCCACAATCACTTTTCTAACCCACAGCTAAGAATTACTCTATATTCCCTCAAAAAAACCGCAAAACCCCAAAGAAACAAGAACCAGAAAATTCCCAAGTGAACATCCAATATGTGGCTTCATTCTTTAAACTCAGAAACCATCTTCAATTCAGAACATAACAACTGTGAAATAATGTGCTGGATTAAAATTCAGAGCATGCTGGTTTTCCATCACTGAGCTTACTTCGTTTGTCAGAACACTTTCCTCAGAAGATTAAACACAAGAAGAATAAGGCAGACTAAGAAGTAGAAGCCTTAAGTAGGCCGTAAAGGTGGCAGAATGAACCAAACCTGTTGAGTTTCACTGCAAATAGACAACGTCCCCTATCAATAACCGAATGTGCTGTCAGACCACATGAAAAAAAAAATCCTAAATTTAAAGCCTGATTTCTGTCACGTTTTCAGTTCTAGTTTATGACCAAACTGAGGGTTTCACTTAAGTCATGTGTTAACATTCACTGTCAGTCCCTCACCTTCACAAGCCTTCACTCCAATTAGCTGATCATTTCACACCTGATTATCACAGGCCCTGCGGTGTATGCGCTGGCACAAGCTGGCTGTGCAGTGGCCCAGGGCTATTAAGTTTTCCAGTCACCACAGTCCCCTGTTCTTTACAGCCTGACCACTGGATGCAGGAATGACGAGCCAGGCAGGCATTTTTCAAGCCGGCAGTGACATCAAAAAGTTGCTCCTCAGCCTGTACGTTGTGCCCAGGAACGGGCCTGTGCACGTACTACAGTCGGGCGAGTGAAAGGCGCCAAGTGTTGAGTGTAACAGAGGGGCAGAGAGCCCCCGTCACTGGGCTGCAGCCACAGAACCACCTCATCATGGACATGGACCGAGACCAAACCACTGGAACTTGGACATCTGCCACGGCAGCTTTTAATTCTGTCCCACAGTAAAAGACCTGAATTGCTTTGGCCTGTTGACAGTTCCTGAGCAGCTCCCTCACTAGTGCCTTGTGAAACCTAATAAAGGACTTTGAGGTGCCAAGTTTCATGTTCTCTTCTAAATTAATTCTCAGTTGTGCAATTTTACCTTCACCATGAAAGCCGAGCTCTCCGAGCTTTGGAAAAAAAGTCACAAAACCCCAGCACAATCCTGGAAAGCTTCATTGACTCACTAGAACCAGGTTCAACTACTCTAGATGCAGCTTGAATTGTTAAAACACACTTTCCGGTTGTTTCCCAGCTGAGCAGACCGGGTTAGATACCAAGTCCTCCTGTTGGCAGAACAAGCTCCTGGAAACCAGAAAATAAGTAGTCTAAAGAAAGTGAGAATTAAATATAAACCTACGTGTCTTGTGGTTTTCTTCACTCTCTCTGTATAGTCTGCTCACTTTTTCCACAAGTTCCCATTTTTCACAGCATCCCGAGTAGTTGACAAAATTACACGCGAGTATTTCCTTCAGCTGCCGTACACTCAACCCTTCGATGTCTTCCAGACTTGAAATATCAGACAAAGACGCCCTCGCTCGCTTTCTGGACAATCCAGGGGTCTGAAACACATCAACCGTATGTTTTTAACCGTCCCAGTAAGTTCAGAGCACCACATCTGGTGCTACATTAAGCTGCAGCAGCTTGGCTAAGGTTTTATTCTTTTTAAAGTCAGTGCTTGCAGATACGCAGTGCTAGACACAGGTAATTCTAGAAGAACGGGAGTGCAACAGTAAACGCTGACAGAGATCTAAACACTTTAAGGTGTCACATGCCAAAAATGAATTCTTTGGATAGTCATCTCTCACCTGCTCTTCTGCACTTTCTTCTTCTTCATTATTTATAGATGATGTTTCAGTTTGTCCCTGTGTACAAAATGAAACTAATCAGAATTTAAAAAAAAAATAGCCCTTCTAAAATATTTTCCTTTGTACCAAACTGATCACAGATGACAATGACATTTTGAAGTTTGAATTGCTACTAATCGTTACAGATTTAAGTCGCTTCTATCACCTAAACGAGTAATCTTATCTAGTAATCTCTCTTTTCAGGTGAGGGATACAAAAGGCATTTTTCCTGCCACCCTGAACTAAAATAAAATGCCAGTTGGTGCAAAGTGATGCATACGTATAAAAAAAAAAAAAGCTATGCTATACCACAAAACAGATGTTAACTATTGTACCCGTAAAGCTGTTCCATTTCCTGTGCTTCCCCTTCTGTTTGCAAGTTCTCCTTGAGACGACGCTGATACAGACATAGAAAATGGATGAGTAAAAAAGCCCGAAGTCTGTGACCGTGACGAATGCAAGCTACTAGCGTCCATGTCCTCCTCCGGACCTAATCCGTGGTGGCACAGCACAAGATCCACCAAGTCTTCTTTCTCTCTGCAAGTATCCGTCGGTATGTTTCTGAGAATCAGATACTGACGCAGATCCTTTACTTTCAATCTCATTAACTGAGGGCGCTGGAAGGCAGTTTCTTGCAGCAAGTGACAAGTGGAACATCTTCTGAGATTCTCTTGTAAGACCGAACAAACTGAGCAAAAATCCTTCTTGCAGTCACAACACACATGCTAAGGAGAAAGAGAAAATAAATAACCATTCAGCTGTATGTCACAGAAACCAGGTTACACACCCTCTTTCCTTCTCCAGGCCACATAATTTATTCAGTCTTTCCATCATTAATTTTGATGGATTTTTAGGATCTAAATCTAGAAAACTGCCCCATCAGGTAGTTTTGCAGGTGTTCCAAGGCAGTCCATTGCTTTTGTAGTACTACTCTCAGCTGATTTGAGGTTTCAGTGATAAGACATTATGAAAAAACGAATGAAGTACTCGAGTTGTAGTTCAGGTAATAAACTAAATTGAAAGCCGGGCAATTTTATGGTATGTTAAAATACTTGTGAATATACTAAGTGTCACTGCTCTTTTCACATGTGTAAAAACCAGTATAATTAAACTTTAAAGAACATACTTCTTCCTCAATTGATTCAAAGAATTCAAAGTAGGCATTAAATGCAACGAATCATGTGGTAGGTAAATACTCCCAAGCACCCAGATGCCATTTCTGAAGACAGCTTTGTTCAAAAAACTCGCTACAATTTACAAAAGCTGGAACAGGCAAGACTTTCAGCAGCAATTTCAAAAGGTCATCTCATCCGCTGTGAACAAATCCAAACTCTTCAAGTTTTTCAGGATTTTAGTAAATTAATATTAGATTCATAAAGCGTCCCTACACAACACTTAATTCAGCATAAGTCTTTGCCATGCAAACAACAGGACACGTAGGAAGGGGGAAACTGAACACACAAACTGAAGAAAGAGGCTTCGTGTTTATCCAAACGAGCCGCAGAGAATTAGGTCACTGAGTGGACAAAATAATGATGCTGGACAGCCATGATACACAGAAATAATACTGGCCATCTCAATTTTATTTATCTGCATTAACCCACCAACCTGCCTCCAAATGAAACAACAGGCTGTTGGGAGTGCAATAGCATTTAACAGAACTAACCCAGTTAGGAAACAAACAGAATTGCACGAGTGTTTCACAGGAAGAAGCTGCGACACTATACTGTGAGTATTTAGCTTTTCCATCATCCAGTTTGTTCGTTCCGGTTCCCAACTACTTTCTTTGGCATCATCTTCCAAACCAGATTTGTTTTAATGTTCATGATTCTGAAGCTAAAACACATATCTTACAAATTAACGATCCACTAATTTTTAGGTCAGACCAGATCCAACGTGTCACTGCTTAACGAATGTCAGCCCTCTTAACTTCTAATCCTGTCTGACATTAATTTCCTGTGACCTCAGAATAAGACACTTACTCCCTCCCTGGCTATCTGCCTCGGGTTTCCTTATCTAAGGGAAAATACACATTCATCTCCCAGTATGCCTACAGATTAGTTCATATGAATAAAAATATTATGTAATAGAAAATATACTCACTTTTTTCCTAAAAACTGAAAAGGAAAGTCCACAGGCTTTGCAAACTATGTTAGCGCCCGCCGCAGCTGGAGATGGATATGCTGAGAAGTCTGTATTTGGCGCGAATCTGAACGGGCCAGCACCTCCCCCAAAGCCAGCCTGCTGGCCACGGACAGCCCCAGTACCCATGACTTCATTCAGCAATCCACAGCAGGAAGCCCACATGGAAGTAGCTCCCGCCTGAAAACATTCACAAAGCAAAAAAAGAGAATTAATATCTGAAAGCCTACATCAGATGTGACTTGCTACTGAAAAGCTACGTCACTCCATCTGTCATCATCCCAAAAGCATGTGGTATGAATTCCCAGAGCACCAGGAATTCTGTACACTAACATCTGTAACAGCCCAATAATCTCCACTTGCCAGCTGCAAACCAAAGTAGGTAAGGTTTGCTTCCGAGAGGCTCATGCAGGCACGAGGACCTGGCTTTTATAACTCCTTTTCCAGCAGAGTTCCAAAGGCACTAAGAGCCATTCATAGGTGAGTGACAAAACCCAAAATGGTGACAGGCAGCAATACAACAATTTATCATAATTAGTGCAGAGCTGTCCCCAGCAGGATCTTCTCCAGAACTAATCCAGCTCTTATATGACTCACAATAAAACTCGCCCTAAAAAAAAATGAAACCAAACCGCTTCTGTGTTTTCAAAATTGAAAGTAACAAACCAATCTTCATTAGAAACTAGTTATGGTCTAGTATCTCTGAAAGAGAAATGTTTTTCAAAACCTCCCTGAACCTGCTGTTTTGTTGTCTTACAAAATGTCTAACAATTAAAAAAAAAAACTTCTAAATTAATTTATTCTGTAATGACTGGATTTCAGTTTTGAGTCATACAATTTAACCTTAAAACACTACAAAAATTCTAAATACATAAATAAATTGCTACTTTTTATCCTTGAAAGCCTTTAGCACTAGATTGTCTATCAAAAGTGCATATTCTACTGAAAGTTGGAATTTGGACTCCAAATTGTTCAGGTCACATGTTTAATCACTGTCACATGGCTCACTCAAACCTACGTAAAAAAAAAAGCAAATAGAATCACATCAGGTTCTTTCTAAAAGGAAGCTGAGTGGTACAACTTCCTTTAAACGTAATTTTCATACTTTTTTCCTTAACTATGCTGGTTAGAGCTGTTCTGCTTTTCATTCCAGGAAAGTGTGGGTTTTTTCCAAAGCACAAAGACATAAAATAATTGCTTTTGAGGCTTGTAGTTCTTGCTTTAAAACCTAAACCAACCAGAGTGTGCACTTCAGCTCAGTAATGATGGTGCTTTAATTCCTGTAGTAACTAGACTAATTTCTATATTAAATTGCACATTTCACCTGAACCAAACACAGTCCCATTACATGTCTGTAAATTTAACACAATAACTGGGGACACGTCAGAATATCTCCTTGCAAACCACTGAGCACAAAAGGCAAGAAAAGAGCCCTCACTGGCACAGAGAGAGGCTGTGAAAAATAATGCCACAGGACTAAACATGTTCTACAACACCACCTTCATGTCAGTGCCGTTAAGTATGGGACATCAAAAGCATCCCTACAACCCACACAAACCTGGTACTTCACTTTTACTGTTGTAAACTGACATTAAAGTGTTGCAACAAAGTGAAATACCGAACATGGTCATTTTGCTGCTAAGCTGTACAACACGTAACACTGCGTAGAGTTATAACATCAAATACACATGCAACAAATTGAATTCACTAGTCTAGTTGTATAGGTATTTCAAGAGCAAAATTCATTCCGGGAATAACAAGAAACCTCAGTGCTGTGGGCACCCCGCACACAGGGGAAAATCTCCCTAAGCTTCCTGTGAACAGAGTTGGAGAGGAATGAACTCCAGTGGCCCTTGCCTGACCTCCAGCCAAGCCACCGGCAGCCCCAGCACGTGGACACGCTCAGAGACACCCCGCGCTCGGAGCCTGTCTGATCTGTAATCAGGCTGTCCTGACAATCGCTAAACTGTCATCAAACTAGGACTTGTTTTCTACTTTTCAATAATAAAGAGCGGAAACAGATCAATATAAATTTTTCCTATACAAAACAAGTTATGCATAATTATCCGAGCTTATTAGGCAAGAGTAATTAACTTTTCAGAAATACATTCTGAAAACCAATTACTTAATCCAAGAGAGCCACAAGTTTTAAAACTTGCAACTTTTGAAAAATGTTTTTTCTCATCTTAAGGGAAAGTTGCAGAAACGTAACTCTAATTCTTCACGTATTTATAAAAACTGATGATCTAGCTTTATACTAAAAAGATTTCAAAATAGCCACATGCAAATAACAGAAAAACAAAACAATGAACCCAAAGGGTTGGTCAGAATCCAACTTGCTTCTTTATATGACTGTGGTCTTTTCAGAGGATCATGGCAGCAGCAGGATATGCAACTAAAAGGACATAACACAGTTGCTACCACAAGCCTTCCCTGGTTTAACACCTGCTTCTTAGACTTACTTTATTTAAGAGATAGTAACAACTGCTCAGGCATCACTTAGGAAATATTTGTTACCCATTTTGGATACATGCACAATGTTAGTATCAAACAGAAAATCTCTTTACACTTACTGCCAAGCATTCAGGCACTTTAAGGTGAAAGGTAAGGCAATGTGGGCATCATTAATTTTCTCCTTAACCTGTGGATTCTTTCTATGCACTAGTGTCATCAACCTGTAACTGAGTTACAGTGTCTAGACTCTTCATATTACTCTGTAAAAGAAATCAGACCCTGATGAAAAGCACTGACACAAGACACAAATGAGACACACTAAAACAAGAACTCCCTCCCTGAAGTGTTAAAATTTTGTGAATTTCTGCACCAAAAGCCTTTCCAACTACATCAGTCACCACTTCCATATTACCTTCTCACAAGCTGCCATTAGCTATCTTCCCTCTCCGTACCTTATGGGCACACAATAGGGGTAAAGTACTGCTTCTGAACTTCTCTGCTCTCGTTTTTGGCTTTAAGGGAGTTTAGTAACCTGATGAGAATTTCACCTCAGAAAGACACCTGCCCGAAGAAGCTGGGAGGCTCTATGCTGCCCCTGACACATGTGTGCAAGCAGGATGTGCTATCAAAGCCAGCACACCAAGAGGAAAGCAGCAGAAGGGATTTTATTTTTCTTTTTTTTTAGCTGAAATTTCGTCTTTACACCCAGCCTGAAATCAAGCAAAGCCTTCTCCGAGATCAAACACCTCCCGGGAGCCGCCGAACCCAGAGATCCCCGGTCACCACAGCCCAGCCCCGACCCGAGGGCACCACGGCAACCTCGGACGCCAAGAAGCGCCTTTGGGGAGCGAACCCCGCGGGCGGCCGGAGCGGGCCCTCCCCGCCAGCCCCTGCCGTGCCCCCCCTCAACGGCCCGGCGGGGGCTGGCTCCCAACCGTCTTCCCCCTCACAGGCCCGACCTCCACGCACCGCCCCGAGCCCGGCTCCGTCCGGTTCGGAGCCCTGCCGGCCCTTCACCCGCCGCCGGCGGGGACCGACGGCCGCCGGTGTGTGGAGACGGGGGCGGCAGCTCGCCTCAGGCGGCGGCGCCAGGCCCTGCCCGGCTGCTGAGTCAGTGGAGGGCACTGGGGCTGCCCGGCAAGGCGGTTCCCCGTCCCTCGGTAACGGGGCAGGCCCGGGGAGGGATAGCGGCGGCGGCCGGGCCAGGCGGCCTGAGGCGAGGAGGGAGGGG
>VXBO01003255.1:533684-552836 GCA_013400135.1 Rhinoptilus africanus
CCCCTAGAACACGGAAAGAAGAGGGCACTGGCAGCTGTAAGTGCGTGAATAGTGATGTCACTGAAATAAGAGAGAACTTTTACCTCATGTTTTTGTGTGGTTTTGGGTTTTTTCCTGTGTAGAGGGGCGCCAAGCCCTCGCGAGCCTCCCGTGGAGCAATGGGGTCTGGCGCAGAGCCGGGGACAGTCACCCAAACTCGGGGCTTTGGGCACCTCCGCGTACAGGGCGCGTTTGTCACAGGGGGAATTAAAATCCTCGGTTAGGCAAAAGGCCAAAGTGCCGGTTATTCCACCAAGCGCCTAGGTGATAATCTTTAAATAGTAGAAAATAAGGTTTATGATTTGAAAATCCAGTTCCAGCTGGCTTCTAGGTGCCATTATTATTTTATCTATGCCTATGAACGTGGTATATATAAAAAATAATAGTCATAGGTTGTAAGAACTGAAAGCTTTTAGCCACAAGATTGTATTAGAGACCCCAACAATACAAACCCAAGTAAGCCTTCAGGAACGCTTTACATCAGAGCACAGGGGGCCAAGAACAAAGGAGGCCTTTGCCAAAAAGAGGAACAGACAAAAGCAGCTGGAAATAAATTTTGACCACAAATCAAATTTACCCGTACAAAAGGTTGCATGCAATCTTTATTAATTTCTGCAGGAAGGGTCTATTTTTGGAGCAAGTCAGATGCAAGAACTGAGTCAAAAAAGATCAGTGTGTAACTGCCACGAGAACGGCACAGACTTGGCAGCTTTAGCTTCAAGAGCAGGTACTTTGTGCAGCCCAACTTCTGGATTAGCACTGACACAACATCTTAATTCAAAATCAGGTCATCTCTTTTTGGAAATGCTTATGCTCCTTGACAAGCTTTTGATGTGCTGTAAACTTTTGATTTAATAAAAAATGTCATTTTTTTTCACCAATAATAGCTTGCCATTTTAGCCAAAGCAACTGAAAAGACGGTAGAAAAGTCTTGTGAATACAGTGTTGGAACAAGCAATGGCACATTTCCCATATTTCTCATGCGAGAGATTGCTTTAAGACCCCTGAAGAAATAAGAGTAGAGTTTGATTTTTAAAAACTTCCGTGTCACCTAAACTCTGTCGATTCAGACAGTTGCCCCTGAAGTACTCAATTATACACATATTTTTGTTAATAATCTTACATTAAAACATGATATCTCCTCATGCAGTCGCTGTAAGCAGGGTGAAAGCTTTGTCCCACGGATGAGCCAAACCGAGCAAAACCTCCTGGTTTTTTTTTTCTTTAGCTCTGTTAAGGACTTGCCAACGAGAAATCCTCCCAAACACAGATGTTTTAGGGAGTAACGTGGGCCTGACAGAGCTGAGATCTGGTGACTGTGCTGGCAGCTGCAGTTGCCTCTCCTACCTTAATTTGGACAGAACTTGATGAATCATATTCCTAACATGTGATTTGAGATCACTTCAGTGCATTAGCCTGTGTAAATTGAAACCACAGAGATTGTTTTTAAACAGGGAACTTTAACTCCGCCGGCTACTCTGCAGCTGAAAAGTAGCATTTGCAGAGGTGCTATTAATAAAAGACTTGCCCTCATTGAGCCTTCAGGATTGTGACAAAGAAGCATTAAAAGATTTAAATCTGTTAATGCTAGATGTCGCATTTACCTCTGCCGTGAAATAACAAGTGATGATGACTCGCTGCAGCTCAGTAATCCCCCAAGGCTTTACACGTCATGAGAGCGAGGTAGAGAAGTGGTTCTTACCAAGAATATTAATTTAAGTGTAACAATTTGCAGAATTTTACAGTAAAGTTTAAAAAAAAAAAAAAAAGAAAGAAGTTAATCTCGGGGCTTTATTTGGGAATTTCAGGTTGGATACTAATACCTATGGGAAGAATCCTTATAGTATTCACTTTTCGTGCCAGAGACACACAGTACTTTGGAATTACTTTTGAGAAGGTTTTCAGATTACAGAGACTTGGCCCGACAGACTCAGCGCTGCACGAAAAGGCGAGGATCCCTGACCCCAGCCCGTGGCCATTTCGTGCTTCCTAACCTGAGGCATGTCGCTCAGGAGGGCGGCCTATTTTAGGGGTGATAAAAGATTACTTTTTCAGTGGCATTACCTAATCTTGAAATGAATACGACCAAACCCACCTCTTGCTGCTTATTTGGTTTTCAGGCATGCGAGTTTATTTAAATACGCTTGAAAAGCCTGTTCTGAGTGTTCTCTACACCGAGGGTTGTCAGCAGCATTCGCACGTTGCCTTCGGAGCCTCGCACAGAAATGTCAGAACCAGATGCCTGTCATTTCCTTTTTCCTCCCAGTTCTGCACCCTCCGGCCACAGCGATCTCCTCTCCCAACCCTCCCTGCCGAGCCATGCCACCCGTTTGGTGTTTCCGCCCAAACCATCATGCTTTATTTTCAGGAAATGTCAGCAAATTGACCTTTATAACATAATAGCTGCAGTTATTTCCTGGGGTTTGTATTCGGGTATAGTTCAATGAATATTTAGTTCATTGAGATCTAGGAAGCTATCGTTAATTATGCCAGCAACAGCTAACGACAACAGTAAGTTTCTTAAATGTAAATGTATTCTAGAAAATTACTCCACGCTTGATTTGCCTCCTCCTCCTCTTACCACCCCCCCGGCGTGAATCAGGAGCAACTCAAACCCCCGGGGACTCACAGATGTATAATAATGTTGAGTTTTGTTTTGCTCTCACTTACAAAAATGAGAACTATTATAATAATTGGAGTATTTTCTTTGGGAATGTGATGCCTTAATGAAGTACTTTAGCAAATCGTTGAGAAAACAAAAACCGATGTCTGGAAATATCGTTATTGCGTGGCAATTAATTTGCCGTCTCCCTGTAAATCCTGGAGCACCCACGACCGGCTGCGGAGAAGCGCTGTGTCCTCGCTGAGCCGTGGGCCCTCGGGCTCCTCCGCATGGCTCCACTCGCCAGGACACGCCGTGCCAATGCCAGTGGCGGTCACGGCTTCCTCGGGGGGCTGTGGCACGGCCACGGTGGCCACCCCCAAACCCCTGGTTGGGGTGCTGGCACCGAGCCGCCATCCCTGTCGTCTCCATGGGCTGTGTCGGGAGCAACATGGAGGCCAGCCTCAAGGGAGGAGAGGTGACCAGCCGCTGGGGTGTAGGCCACAACAGGCTGCGGCCAAGCCCCGCGGACAGTGGCCATAGCTCGCCACAGGCCACAGCCGGGCTGAAGGGCGGCGGCTCGGCGCAGACCCGCGGCCCGGCGCCCAGGGCCGCCCGGAACCTTCTTCCCCGCCAACGTCTCCTCAGGGCTGAGTCCGCCGGGCGGCCCCGCGAGGGCGGCGCACATCTCGGCCTTCGATTGGCCGCGGCGCGGCCCACGTGATGGCAACAGCGGCAGCGATTGGGCGGCGGGCGAGGCGGGTTTCCCGGGCGGCCGGTGGCGGCGCCGGGGTGCCGCCATGGCGAGCGTGCACGAGAGCCTGTACTTCAACCCCATGATGACGAACGGCGTGGTGCACGCCAACGTCTTCGGCATCAAGGACTGGGTCACCCCCTACAAGATGGCGCTGCTGGTCCTCCTCAGCGAGCTGGGCCGCGCCGGCGCGCAGCTCGGCCTGCTGGAGCGGCGGCGGCTCAACCGGCTGCTGCTGCCGCTGCTGCAGGTCGGGGACGGGCCCGGGCCTGGCCCTGAGGGGGTGGGAGGGAGACCCCCGAGGGGCCGCTGGCCTTGCGGCCTGTCGCGACATGTCGCTCTCCTCCCCAGGGCCCTGACATGCCGCTGTCGCGACTGCGCAAGGCCATCGAGGAGTCCTGCCCGCACCTGGCCAGCTCCGTGCACATCAGGTGGGCGCGGGGCCGCGCCTCCCCCCCTCCCCGCCCGCGGGGAGCCCCTAAAGCGGGTCTGGGCTCCGGGAAGCGGGGCGGGGGCAGCTGCTGAGGGCCGGGGACCGGTCGCGAAGGGGAGCGCGGAACCGCCTGCGCCCTTGGGTTAACGCCGCCCGCCGTGTGGCCTCTGTTCCGCGTGGGGAACGCGGCCGCTGCAGTCCGTAATGCGGTGGAAGATGATAAGGGATGCGCTGTGCTGTCTAGATCTACTCTGATATCTCTTAGGAAGCGCTGCGAAATGCGTAAATGTATAGTTCAAAAAGTACATTTTGAGCAAAAATGTACTTCTACGGCTTTCTTCATCGATTAACTTCTGACAGGCACACAAAGCAAACCCCGAAGCCATCTGGTTTTCTGTGTTACAGAAGATCTGTTTTGACACTAGCTAACTCATTTAACAGACACGGTTTTAAAAATCAGTCCATTTTGCATTCCTAATTGTTTTGTTAGAAGAATAACAACTTTACTAATTGTTATCCTTATTAAAAGAACTGTTTAAAAAGAGGAAAAAACCCCCAACCACCAAACCTGATTAGTATTTGGCTTATTAATTTTTATTATGTTTTGATTTGGCTTGTGAATATAAAAACCTGGGCCTAATGAGTTAGCTACCACTTGGTTCTGTTTATGTTTACTCACCTGTACCTGAAATAGACGAATGTTTAATTTGACACATATGCCTTAAAAAAATGTGGTTTTCTTCCCCTGTTTAGGTTAAAGCTTATGGCAGAAGGAGAACTGAAAGATATGGAACAATTTTTTGATGATCTTTCAGATTCATTTACAGGGACGGAGCCAGAAGTTCATAAAACAAGTGTTGTAGGTAACTGATTGTTATCCATAAGCTATATTTGATGTGATGTCTATCATTGATGTAATACACTCAGGATACAGGCTTTGTTTTTATTTTTGGGGATGTGTAAAGATTGTATAATATGGTTTTTCTCTTGCTCCAATGTTTCATATTAACTAGTAATTTTACATATTGTGCAGTTTTTGCTGATCTGAACGGTTATTCTGTGATCAGATAGTCTGCGAGATTTGCCACTAAATTAATACCAGATTTACACCCTGCAAAATTGAGTTTTATCAATTGCAATGCCGAGATGAGGCACTTAAACAAAATTAAATGACACAATTTAAGCTTCTGGTTATTCTGATTTCTAGTCTCCTCTCTGCAGCAGCAATCTTGCAGACAGTTGACAGGTGTTTTCCTTTGCAGGTCTGTTTCTGCGCCACATGATCTTGGCATACAATAAGCTTTCTTTTAGTCAGGTCTATAAACTTTACACTGCCCTTCAGCAGTATTTTCAAAGTGATGAGAAAAAAACCGGAATTGATGAGAGTGACATGGAACTGATGAATACAGAGGAACTGGAGGGGAAAATGGAGAAAGAAGAACTTGATGTACCTTTAAGGTGATGTATTAATATTAAAGTCTTGTTTCAGATTACCTCTGTGCACATCAGAGTAAACTTAAGGTTTGTCCAGCTCACCATGCTACTCTTGTTAAGCATTCCAGACTCTGCGAATGTATCACTAACGACTTCAGCTGTGATACTGAGATGCGGGGTAATCTTGTGTGTTTTTTTAAAGCCTCATGCACCCTGGCTGAGCTGGGTGGCCTCTCCGTTTCCCTGGTGCCACCATGTGGTAACGCTTGGGAATGGCAGCAGGTCCTGCTCTGGCTGGCAGAAGATGGCGGTGCCACATCCTTATGCTCGTTAGGGAATCGCCTGCTGAAGGCCAGATACCGCCCGCGGTTCCCTCTGTACAGCCCGCTGCAGAGTGACGGGTTGTGCTGGTGTGTGATGTGCTAAAGCTATTCGACAGGTCACTTCTGCTTCCAGAAAGGAAAGATTGTTCACTAAAGAAAAGTCAAGCTTTAATATTTTTGGTTTCTCTTTTCGCCTTTCCCCAAATAAATGAGCTCACGTTTATTTACATCAAAAATGAGAAGCAAATATTGAGACTTTTCACCCGCCAAAGGGTTGCTCCACTGTAAGAATAATCCTAAAAGCATTTTGTGTATCCAGGTATTTAAAATATACTTTCTAAGCTGTCTTTATACAAACTTGTGCTTCTGTGTGCTCCGCTACAGCATGAGTCAGTTAGCAGCTTTTAGAGTCTGGCTGTGTGCTGTAGTTGCTGTTTTTCCATGGAATAAACTTCTGCCTGCTCTCTCAGAACAGCTGTTTTCTGGAGCGATCCACATAGACAAAGCGACAGTTCATTTCACTGTGACTGTCTTCGGAAGAAAGTAAAAGCAGAGCAAAGCCTTTTGAATGTGCCAACACCAAATCTTCTATCAGCTGTTTTTCTTTGGGTTGTCATGTGCATTTAGGGTAACATTGATATTGACTATGGTTTCTGCAGGCTGAAGGTTACAACTAAACTGTGAAATCATTTGGTTTGCTAACTTCGATGTGGTAGATTTTATTCTTTGTTAAGTTTTCTTCTCTTAGTTTCATTTCATGCTGTTGAGCTCAAGTATGCCATAAATTTTTAGAAAGCAGAAGTGTGGAATGTCTATCAAAATGTATTTCCTTGGATTGTATGTCATTGCCCTTGTTTCTAACTAGAGTGCTTCTTATTAGGGAAGAAGAGATATCTTGCAGTGGGCCTCTTTCCCAGAAACAGGCAGAGTATTTTCTTTCTCAGCAGGTATGTTAATTCTGAATAAAGTTGAGTAAATGATCCATAACGTGAATTTCACCTTCAGTTTTACCCATGTTGTCCGACATGATGTTTTCTTAGATGCCTTAAAGATTTGTTGATACCTTGCACGCGGTTGCTCAGTATGAACACTTGGGGCTAAACGTGTTTTGTCTAGGCATGTACCCTGTGTGATGATACTCGATTCTGAGAAGGTCACTGCCATTCTGACTCACCTCAGATTGGTGTCATTGAAATGGGCAGTTTTGTTGAGTATTCCAGCTGGTAAATACAAAACAGAGCAGAAATATGCACGGGCATGAATGTCAGTAAATGTACTGCATGCTTGTAATTGCTTGGTAAAAAAAAGTAAAATGCATTTAAAATGTATGCGAAACATTATGTATTAAAAGTTCCAAGTAACTTCTCAGTTCCATTAGGATCTTTACTGTTAGGGGTTGTTGAATCCAGTGGCAAAGCTCCTGCAGCTCCATGGCCCCCAGTGCAGCCAGTGGTGAGGCTGAGCCTGCTGTCTGTTACCCTGTTCCCCTCTCTGGATGATAAAGATGAAGATCCATTAGTGTGAAATACATACACGTATGCGCTCGAGCTCGCTCTCTTGATTCCAACAGAAACTGGGCTTATACAATCAGCTTATCAAGGAACTGGCCCCAGGATTGTCTTGTCCAGTTGCCTCCAGCACAAAGACACGACACACATACAGATGCATCTCTCGGTTGACCCAAAGGCCCCACGGTCTCTCCATCAGTTGCCTTGGGACACCCTGGTTGGCCTGAGCTTCCTCCAGTTGTCTCGTCCAGAGAAACACACCCACCCCAGTCTTGTGGCTGTTTCAATACTTGGCTCTCAAGCTGCTTATCCAGCTTTCTGCCTAGTCCAGCTTGGTGTTCAGCAGAGGTCGCCCACTGACACACGTACTCTCACTTGCTCTGGTTGCCGGCACTACAGACACAGGGGCCTCTATACCCTGTGGTCCCCACTCCCGTTGCTGGCACCGCTGCTGCACAGACCCCTGCCATCCAGCTCCAGTTGCGGCACTTCAGCCTCCCTACACGCCCGCAGAATAGAGAACCCCTTATCCAGGAGCAGAGTTAGAAAGAGGATGTAATGAGAAGACAAGACAGACAGCAGTGATCTGCTGCAAGGTGTGAATTAACTGCAGTAACATTATGTTACACTGTGGTTTTTAGCTGGTGTGATTTGTGTAGAGTGTCTGTTCCTGGTGGGTATAAATATTTTTTTCTCCTAATTAGAATATCATGGAGGAATCATGATGCTTAGGAGGGTTCTGAACTTTGAAGTATTTTTATTGTTCAGTAATGCTTATTCTAGTAACTACATTATTTTAATTTTTTATTCACTAATCTCCTTGCTGAACTATGGATTTTCTTTTGTTTAGTTTCCTGATTTTTTTTTTGTGGAAAGATATTTGTAATTCCAGTGAGCGATCCATTGTATTAGTTCTTCAAAGAGAAGCTTAAACAGAATTCTTTAAGTACTTTTAAACAGTCCTTTGCATAAGCTTTTATTTTACTTGGTCTCTTTGATCTCTGGAAGGTGAATGGTATAATACAATCTAGAATAAAACTGCCACTGATGTTTCAGTGTCATAGTAGACAGAGCTGTTACAGAATCTTCTTTAATGTTCTCTTCAAGCAGATAACAAACTGACAAGCATGTATCAAAATACATTTGTAACCCTCCAGATTGAGTAATTTATCTTCCTTTTACTTTTCAATTTTTATTCCAGGCTTCTTTATTAAAGAATGATGAAACAAAGGCTCTTACTCCAGCATCTTTACAAAAGGAATTGAACAACTTGTTAAAATTTAATCCAGACTTTGCTGAAGCAGTAAGTATCTTTTTCTTCATCCAAAATCGTTGTAAAGCGATTTCTTTTCTCTAGGATGGGATTATTTGGGAGTAATTTATTCTATATTGAAATATAAGCAGATGATAAAAATGTGAGCAAGTTCCATGTAAATGTTTAGTAATTCAGACTGAAACTCCTGAAGGTACAGAAACCTTAATTAAGCGAAGTACTTCCCCACTTGTCTACCTTTATGCACAGATATAATCCTCTTAATTTTGGTGGGACTATGTGGCTGCATTCTTGTTGATCTAAATCTGAAACTCATTTCTTTTTACGCACATTTTCCTAAGAAATTTCAGGCCTCGTACTCCCGTAGTTTAAAAGACAGTATTAAGTGCAATATCTATTGATTTTTGCTTACTGATGTTCACTTTACTTGTGGTGCTTCATAGCAATTTATACTGAAAGCCATAGACAATTCCCATTGAGAGCTGGTTCCAGACCTGTGCTGTAAGCATTTGCCTTGCTCCTCGACAACTTATTCTTGAGCAAGTTCCATGAGTTCCCATTCAACTCTTTCCTGGCATACTTTCTAACTCTTCCTCCCAGTAGCCCTGGGCTGAGACAGAGAGGATTTTCCTTGCTCCCATTTGGAGACGTATCCTTGAAAGCGCTGCCACAGCAGGGGCTGGACCTCACAACTCTGCAAGTCCTCTCCAGTGTTCTGTTTGTCTGACATAAAGGGTTGTCCTGCCCAGGTCTCAATGCCCAGAAGAAAATACATAGTTTTAGCATCTCCTTTGTGTCTGCACAGCATTTGGAAGTGCTCTTGCTTCTGAGTATCTTCCCAAGTGCAGACACAATGGGAGACTTGTCTCCATTCCCACTCTCACTTAGCACGTAAATACAGGGATTCTGCCTACGTAGAGGTCTCAGACTGGGTGGGATAATTCTGATGGCCAAATCTTGGCCTAAGGGACACCTTTTGGAAGATCTTCTTAGGGAAAACAACCAATTTTATCCAAGATTTAAAGAAATTCTGCACAGGTAGTATCGGTATTGCTGCAGCTTCTGATCAAGCACTTTCCTGACCATACAGTATTTCACGGCTGCACTGGTTAGGCAGCCTTTCTCAATAAGAAGATACAGAGCAGTTGTAAACAAAAACTTTGTTTTAATAGTTACGTATAGTTAAAGCTGATTTTGCTTCGATTTTTAGCATTATTTAAGCTACTTAAATAGTCTCAGAGTGCAAGATGTCTTCAGTTCAACACACAGCCTCCTTCATTATTTTGACCGTTTAATCCTCACTGGAGCAGAAAGCAAAAGCAACGGGGATGAAGGTTACGGTCGGAGTCTGAGATACGCTGCTCTGAATCTGGCTGCCCTGCACTGTCGGTTTGGCCATTAGTAAGTCAATATCTCATACCACACAACTAAAATTCATCTTGTTGAATCTCGTAAGTGCTGAGCTTTTGTTCATTCTGAAAATCTGTTCAGGAGAAGAAGGGTCTTTCCCTAATTTGATAACAGCTATAGTTGGGTTAGGTTGGAAGTTTCTTGGAATCCTGATTTGTTTTGGTTTGTTTTCATTTTGACATTTATTTGGTTTCCGTAATAACTGAGCCATCCACAGCAGGGTAAGTGTTGACATTTGTCTCTGTCTGGCTGCAGCGTTTCCTGGGTGTTTAGGTTCTCAATTGCCATGACCTCAAAAAGGTCAGTGGACATGAATGCCTATTTTCATCTGTATTCTCAAGAAACTGTGGTTGGTTTTCTGTTAGCATACAAATCAACATAGAGCTGATGATCTAGAAAAAGAGTAATTAAAAAAAAAGCAGCCTTCTTTGCTTTTTTAATTTTGAAATGCCCTAGGGGTGGGTGTTATTTTATTGATAAAGCTGGCTTGCCCATCTCCGTATATGGTTTGCATTTATTGACTGCTGCCTGGATGCATCATGTAAAAGGACCGGAGTTGGGAAGGACATCTGCAAAATTGAGAGCAACAACTTTTTCTACACGAGCAGATACTTAACCTTGCCCCTTTTCAGAGAATAACTTGGCACACTGGCACACGTGATATTTGAAAGCCTGCTTAGGGGTTACAGTTGCATTTTTGTAGTGGTTTGCAGATGCTTGTCTTGCTTATTGCCCTCAAGACTAGAATATGTTGCTGAAGTGCTAGGAGGAAAATACAGGCTTTCTCAGCAGTCTGTTAAGTCAGAGTTATTTTCTGAGTGCAATATGCATAATTCAGAACGATATTCCTCTGTATGGTAACGCTGTATTTTTAGCACTGTGGGAATACTAATATGTTCTCTCTTTTTGTTTGCTGATAGCCAACAGGCTGAACTGGCACTTCAGGAAGCCATCCGGATTGCACAGGAGTCTAACGACCATGTTTGCTTGCAGCATTGCCTGGTAAGGTAGCTGTGTTGAAGCAGAGGTTAAGTCACCTTTGTCTCTGTTATCCGAGCCTTTGCTCAGTGAACTGTTGCAGAACGGCTCTTACAGTAGTATTTCATCAAATGCTTCAGTAATTTAAGTATGACTGTCCAGCAGATGGGTCACCCAGAGCAATAAACCACAGGGAGATGCTGGAATGGTTTTGTTGCAACTCAGGATTACTTTCTTAAACAGGAGTTGTGGTCCCAGAGTGAGATCTCAGTACTGAACTCGAAGTTTAGTCTCTTATGTTTTAAAGAGGCAAATCAGTTCATAAACTTCCTCCTTACTGTCTGTTGGATTTTCAAAGAGTAATTGGCCTTCTTTTGAGCAAACAGAAAGGAGGAGGGAAATACTCAGATTCCTCTGTATTTTGTTCTGTAATTAACATGATTGGTATAACGCATTGACATCAGTGGCATCAAACTCCTGAGATACTGCTTTCCAAATTGACTTGTAATGGGGTTTCCGTGCATTACGCTGAACCTCCAGCGATGACTGCTGTCAGCCAGTGTCCCAGCCTGGCTGCACTTTTGATATATTTTGCTATGCAGCATTTAATAGAAGTTTCCTTAGTATCATACTAATTTTGAAGTGCTTTCTGTTGTCAGTGAGGTTTTGTGCATTCTGGGCAAAAAGTAAGAGAAGCTAAAAGTGCTGCAGCCATTAGCTATTTGCAATGAGATCTTAACTTTTTTTCCTTGCTAGAGCTGGTTGTACATCTTGGAGCAGAAGATATTTGATAGCTGTGTTCTGCTGGAGCACTCTGTCAACAAATCTTTACATTTTGGTTTGCCGGTAAGTCCATTTCACTTATCCTTAACTCTGTTCTAGAACAAACGCAAGTGGCGAGGAGAGTGTGCACGACAGGGTTTTGGGTTTTGTGGCTGGTCTGTTCAAAATATGTAACTGAATTTAAACAAATGTATTTTAACACACCAAAATCTTGCTGTTTCTATGATTTTTACTCTTCATATTAACAAACCAGAGTTCAGTTGCTTTAATACCAATGCATTAAGGCTCATGCTTTATCCTTCTAACTTGCTTGTTTTTCACGCAGAAAAGCTCTGTGCGGCTACTAGCCTGGCCCCATGCACCGCGTTGGCCTTTAGGCCCGTAGCTCAATTTGCTGGTGCTCAAGGGAGGTTCTCATGCCTCTGCCTTCCCTGAAACTCAGAGCTGATGCCTCTGGCAGGGCTTTGAACACAAGTTTACTTGTATGGCTCTGTCCCAGCTGTGAAATCTTGCATGGCAGCCCTCCCCTTAAACAGTTTTGTGCCCCAAATCTGTTGGCTGATAATGTTTAGTTCTGTCTTGCCCAAGATCTGCGATCTCTTAGTTAAGAGAAATGTTTTAAAAGGAACTAAACTGCTGATGTTGGGAGATCAGAGCAGACATGGCCACTTGGTGGGGAAGGGGGGAAGGACTCTGTGTTTTCACAGCTGTTTCATCATTGGAGAAATCCAGGTAAAAGTCCTGTCATCCTTTTTAAGACTTCTGTGTGTGGGAGTGGAAATTACCTTTCAAATCTAACAAAATGACATTCTCACATGTGTGGGTGTGCATAAGTGGGTATTTAAAGAAATGCCTGGAGCAGTGTTCCTTTGTCTGTGCTGAATAACATCACATCTTTTTCTCTGGGATTTTTTTCTTAGTTTAGAGCTCTTGCTCCGGTGTAATTTGCGAGCCCAGTGTACTCTGTTGTCTTTCAATGCTGTTGGTGGGTTTTTTGTCTTCTTCCCAGTACCTTGCTTCCCTGGGAATACAGTCCTTGGTTCAGCAAAGAGCTTTTGCAGGAAAGGCTGCCAACAAACTAATGGATGCCTTAAAAGATTCTGATCTGTTGCACTGGAAACACAGCTTGTCAGAGCTTATTGATATTAGTATAGCACAGAAGACTGCCATTTGGAGATTATACGGCCGCAGGTATTTTGTTTCTTTTGAAGTCTTGGGTTACCTCACTGTACTTGTTAGCACATAATGCATTTTGAGTTATTTATATAGGTGTAACAAGTGACTGTCTCTCCAGTGCACTAAAATAAAGCAATCAGACTCTGATTCAGTACAGGCTGAGTGCAATTATTTCCATTTTCTTACGTTGCTCTAAAACTCATACTGGAGGAGAGATTGAGTTTCCATTTAGTAGTGGCAAATAGTGCATAAATTGTTCCTGTGCCCCCATTTTCAACATCTCTGTGCTTAGACTGTGTGCAGCTTCCATTATGTAGTACTTGCTGTGCCTGCATAGTCCAGAGTTCCTGCATAGCAGTTGTTTTACGAGTTTTCATTCTTCTCCGGGCCCCTGGCTTACCAGAAAATGTAGACCGTTGTCATAACAAGACCATAGATTAAAAATGGTGCTTGTTTGTTGCTTGAAAGCTAAAAGACTGTTTCTCTTGCACAAGCACCATGGCGCTTCAACAAGCCCAAACATTGCTGAGCATGAACAGTCTGGAGGCTGTGAACGTGGGCGTTCAGCAGAATAACACCGAGTCCTTCGCTGTAGTGTTGTGTCACCTGGCTGAGCTACATGCGGAGCAGGTGAGCTTTATGGCTACTTGCAGAAATGGCATTTGGGTGAGAGGACGTGTGGGTGTTATTGACAGAGAGTGCGAGACTTGACGCCTGTTTTATTCTGCCTGTAATGTCTGCACTGGGGGCGAAGAATACACAGGGTTTTTGCTTGGCAAGTTCTTTCCGTGAAGGTTGTGTTGAAATCACGGGGAGTGGTGCTTGCCCCAGTGTACGTTAATCGGAGCGCTGTTTCTGTGTTACAGGGATACTTTGCAGCTGCTTCTGAAATACTGAAACACCTAAAGGAGAGATTCCCTCCCAACAGTCAGCATGCGCAGGTAGAATATTTATAATTTAGACTGTAAATTATGTAACTGGGATACAATAGGGTCTGAATTCCATTGCATGTGTATTCTGTCCTCTGTATGCCCTGGGCTATGTTTGCTAATTTCACTTGGCTCATGACCTCATGGGAAGCTATTAAACATCAACTTTTCTACAAAAGCATGAAAAAGATGCCTCTGTTATCTTAATAGTGGAGAGACATTTATCTCGCTCCTAAGAAAAAGCTGTCTAAATAGAAATGCCATCGACAGAGAAATATGTCTCCTTCATAAGCACGTGTAGGAATTAAATGCTCTGCATTGATTTGGAGCTTCAAAGTTCTGCTTAATTAGTGCTACTTCTTTTGCTATATTGCAATCCAGAAATAACTGAGAGAATAGGCTGGGGTTCGTGCGACTCTGGGAACCGCATTAACACGTGAGCCTATAAGATAGTATTTACAGTGAAGCATTCAAGATTGTATTAGAGTTTGGTCCTACAGAACAAGTCTACTGTTTGAAAGCATTAGTAATGATTTAAAAAGAGCTTTTTTACTTAAAATGCAGTCAAAAAGGTGAGCTTTGGTATTGAAACATTAATCCAGACCTGAGTATTTCTGTTGAGGACAGTAATTTAGTTAATCCGGTAATTGAACAGTGGAGCTAGTTGTGTCTAGACATAAATATCCACAGGGGAAAATAAAAATTAAGTTCTAACGCAGAAAATGAGCAGGCGCGGCTTCTAAAACTTGTTCCTGGCTGTTCTTTGTTTAGCTTTGGATGCTGTTCGATCAGAAAATACAGTTTGAGAGAGCCATGAATGATGGCAGGTACCATATAGCAGATTCTCTTGTAGCAGGAATTACAGCACTTAATAGCATTGAAGGCATATACAGGTAAGAAATCATGGATCTGCGTACGCTTGCAGGTGTGTCCCGTGAAGATAATGAAAGATGTAGCAAAATGATTGCTGGCAGTCACATGTGCTTACATGTTTTTCCCATTCCAGGACTAATATCGGTCATCTTGTCTAACCTGAAGTACTTATTCCATTAGAGCATTCCTGCAATAATCATTTCTAGTCGTTTCTCTGGGCATTTTAAGAACTGGAATAGCACTGCTGAAGTTGGTGTTATTCTAGAGCTGTAGATGTGTTGTGAGAGCACAAAATACCTTGCCCTCACACTTCTGTTCTCTGTTTGGCCTTTGTTTTTTGGCAATGCCTGTTTTCTATTTAAATCTGACTTGTGAGTTTGATCCTATCTGCCTGAGAGTTGTCCAGCTGGAATCGGAGAGATCTGATTTTCCCACTGCCGGTGTGTGTAGCACACGTATGCTTTGTCAGAATGCCATTCTGCAGTTGCAGAAACAGAAGTCGCAAAATAGAGACCTATTTTACTGTGTTTGGAAGAGCAGAATTGTATCTAAAATATGAAAATATGGTCAGTGATGGTTTTTTTTTCTTTCTACTACGATAGAAAAGCCATTGTATTGAAAGCCCAAAATCAAATGTCAGAGGCACACAAACTTTTGCAGAAATTGTTGACCCACTGCCAGAAAATCAAGAACACTGAGATGGTGATTAGGTAAGAATGTTTCATTTTCAGAGTATTAAAGACACTTTGCAGTGATTAGAATCGGCCGTTTCAATTTGTCTGTGTTCAGACTTGACTAGTCTTCAGATCACCTGCTGTGATTTGGAGATTACACAATAATTTAATTTATTGATCATGGCATGGAGGAATCCTAAAAATATTTTGTGAATGAAATCTAGTCATCTTTAATATGTAAACTAAAAGGTAGTAAACTTACTTTGAAGTTTCGGGAAGACTTATGGAAGAAGGAAATGCTGCATCCAAAATAAATTGGAAATAGAAATGTATGTGTGTAGCCGTACTTTTGTGCTAACCTTCCGAGTAGTTGCAGTGTTATTTAATATTTTGTACGTTGGTGGCATCTCCTGTTAGGAGCATAATTGAAGTTTATTGTATATGCAGTAATGTAATTCATAATAAAATCAGTACCATTATGGATGGAATAATTGTCTGGGAAACAAGAGGATGTTTTTCATCAAAAGAAAATGTCTCTAATTCTTTCCCCCCTGTTTTGGTCAGTGTACTGCTGTCGATAGCAGAGCTCTACTGGAGATCTTCATGTCATACCATAGCGTTGCCTGTCCTGCTGCAGGCTCTTGCCCTCTCTCGAGAATATAGTCTGCAGTACTTGGCTTCTGAAACTGTGCTGAACTTGGCCTTCTCCCAGGTATGTCTGATGTGTGTTTTCACAGGGCTGAAGGGCAGCGTTTATTCTGGGGATCTGGATACTGTTTTTACTCCTGTGAGATTTCAGACCACAACCTTGTTGGAATCAAATTATTGGCTCTGAAGAAGCATATTGTAAATGTACAATCTTTGGAGGAAGATAATAAAAGTTGAGTTTCATGCGTATCACTCAGATGTGTAGTTATTGCATATAATTAAGCAGACAAGCATAAATTGGCCCTGCCTTCATTTCTTCAGTTGTTATTTTTTCTGCTAGTATTTTGGCTTTCTAGTAGCAAAGTTTGGCATGTGTTTGAGTTACAAATAACGCTTGTAATGGAGTTCCGTTCTATTGTTTATTCTGAGCTGGCGGAGATGTGGCTGTCAGCACTGGCTGTGGTGGAGAAGCCATGCCTAATCATTCCAGGGAGCACTCATTTCTACTAATACGTTTTGATTTAACAGAAGATTGTGGGGAAAAAAATTTACATCCTCGTCTGTGGTGCATTGCATTATTAGAAACAGATGGGGTTTATGTTGGTCTTCTCAGAAGAAGCTGCTCTTACCAGTGGATTCCAGTATTAGACCAGCAAGTATTTCTCTTTCAGCTCATCCTTGGCATTCCTGAACAAGCCCTGAATATTCTGCAGACGGCAATAGAACCTGTCTTGGCCCACGGAGCTGTCCTGGACAAAGGCTGTGCTATGTTCCTGGTGGCCAAATGTCAGGTGGCTTCTGCAGCTTCCTACACTCCACAGAAGAGGACTGAAGGTAGCGTGAAGTGAATTCTCCTCACTGACACTGTGCTCAGAAGCTGAGAAGTGCAGACCAGCGTATATATTGGAGTCCTGCTGCATGATCGCTCTTGTACTGCAGAGTGTGTTACCTAGTTATCGGATAGCAAAATTAATTTGGAATTAGTTATTTGGCAGATGCAGTGTTTATGATGGACTGCATCTTGTTTATCTGCGTACTTGCACACCCGTATTTTGCAGCAAAGGCAGAAAAACAGAAACTAGCTGAAAGACCATGTTGCTAAGACACAGATTGTTTTGAAAAGCTGAGGAATTTATAATGGGACTCCTTAGAACTGAGCTGTATTGCTTGGGGTTGTTATTGTGATACTATCTTGAATATGACTGTCCCCCTTTTTTCCACAGCTTTGGAATCTGCTATCTTGAATCTAAATGAAGCCAAGACTTACTTTGCCAAAGTGGACTGCAAAGAGCAGCTCAGAGATGTTCTCTACTTCCAGGCCCGGCTGTTCCACACCCTAGGCAAGACCCAGGAAAGGAACAAATGTGCCATGTTGTTCCGTCAGTTGCACCAGGAACTACCGGCACACGGTGTCCCCTTGATCAATGCCTTCAAGTGATGCATTTAAAGACGAGATTTGTTTGTTTGCCTGTTTTTCTACAAATGTCTTTTTATTATATTCAGTCGTCCGTGTTTCAAAGTAACTGTCAATAAATCATGTTCTTCTATTGAAAAAACTTGCATTTTGTTTGTAATAACTTAAGGGAAAACATAGGTTTCCACCCATTTCAGTTTTATTTTGTGCTTGAAATTAAGAATAAGAATTGAATGGTGGAAAAAAAAGAAAAGACTCTCTTGACTCCTTTATAAACACGCTAAGGGGAGTAGCACAGTCACGATGAAATAATATCTGTTCGTAGTAGTGACATTTTCAGAGTCAATGCTGGCTTTATGAACGCTGGGGTACAAAAAATAGTGGAAAATGTAAGCGAAGCTCCTTTGGACTCATTTTAAGTGGTAAAGAATGGGGAGTCTCATTTAAAATGTGTCTTCGCGTTTAACCTGTCTACAGTCGCTGTTTACTCTGTAGAAACAGATGGTGCTGGCAGAAGGGAAAAAAACAGGATTCAGTTGGAGAGGTCTAATGGTGCAAAGTCCCGGCATTGTCGTTACATGTGTCCTTGTGCAAAGAGCGGCTGAGGAAAGCAGAGTGCTGAACTCAAGTTCCAGCTCCGCTGAAATGTTTTTATCGTATATGTTCTCCCATAGGCGCTGCGTATAATTTACCTGCTCTGGTTTCACGGCAAATAAATGAAGATCACAACTAACTCAATATCCAATATGCTGCCCTTGACTACTAGCGATTAGATCCTTATTTTGGAAGAAAATTTTATTTCAGACGTAGCGCGGGATCTCAAGGCAGGTGGGTTTGTGCTTTTGTGAGTGTAAACCTTCTGTGGGGGAGCCTTGGGGCTGGGGGTGCCAGTCCTTCACCTTGTGACTATATAAAAGCTGAACATCATTAGTGTAAACTCTTGGAGAGGTGCTGCCAGGAAGCGCTGGGTTAAACTGCGGCATTGTTAGCGATGGGAAAGCAAGACCAGACCTAAACCTGGCTCTGCTGGAGCCCTCCCAGGAGCGGCAGGAAGGGAGAAGCTCTAAGATGTGGTTGGAATGAGGGCAGTCCGGTGCTAGTTTAGCCATCTCGTTAATTAGTGTTGCAGCGTGGGTGTTGGCAGATAATCAGTGCCTAACTTGAAAACGACAGCTGGATTTCCAGCAGTGAAAAGTAGCCCAGGCTGCCCAGTGGGCTTCATGGGAGCACTGGTTTTGGTGGCTCAGCCCCTCAGCTGCGTAATCAGAGGGCCATTAATCAGTGATGAGTTCAGTCCATAAAACCTTTGGAGCACCTACTATTTTACAGTAAGCGCATAAACTTGATTTCTAGAGTGGCTTTCAAGATCCTGGTCAAAATAGCAGTGTTTATCCATAAAACTCGCATGGAAGTGTGGCTCTACTTCAGGAAGCTCCACGATGCCAAAGTGGTGGCCACAAACGGGTCTCAAAGCGAAACAAGGACGAGGGTTTGTGCCAGCCGCGGTGTTCGCGTCTGCTGGAGGCTGAAGCTGTTGCCTCACGGGAAGAGGAGTCCATCAGAGAACTGCAGGTGAGCTCAGGACAAGAATGGTGCTTGACGGGAATGTACTTGATAAGAGAAACCAAATAATTAGCATGGAGAAAGCAGGAGAGATGTTTACAAAGGGCTGGTGCCAGGCAGGGAGTTAAAGGCCGTGCCCGTGTGGCAGCGCTGCCTCCGTCGGGAGCCGTGGTGGCGGTGGCCGCTGTGACCCTGCCAGACACCGGTGTCTAAAAGCCCCTGTAGGTGACGGTTTCCGAAGCGTTGCCAACCGCTGAGCCGTGCTCCGGGGGGGCCGGTGCGGGTACCCCCGTGTGGGCCCACGCTGGACAGCCTGAGCTTGCCCAGGGGCGGGGGGG
>VXBO01003255.1:553363-578482 GCA_013400135.1 Rhinoptilus africanus
TTTTTAAAGCCGAGTGAGAGGCCGGGAGGGGATGGAGTTGGTGGGGTGGCTGCGCGGAGGGGCCAGGTCCCAGGGGAAGGCAGAGGTTGGGGCGGTGAGTGATGAGCGGGGCCGTGGACGCAGCCCCGCGCCCTCCTGCGTGGCACCGAGCGCCAGGAGCTGGGAGGGCACGGTAAGGAGCCAGAGCAGCGTGGGGTGACCGCAGGAGGCTGTGGGCTGACCCTGCTGCTGTGCGATGCCGCAGGAGGAGAAACCATCCCTGGGGACAGGACCAGATCCTTTGGGGACAAGGGGACCATACTGGGGAGGGGAGGTGTGAAGGCTGTGGGTGCTGGCACTGCATTCATGGCCCCCAACCAGAGAGGCAGCCCCTCTCCTAGGGGAAGGAGCCCCATCCCTCCTCTGGCCCCTTCCATAGGCACTTTGGTTTGGGAAAAACGCCCGACAAAACCTGAGAGCGCTGAGAGGGGTGTCTGATCGACCAGCGCCGTTCCAGGGAAGGCGGCTGTTATCAGATCGGGGCTGTAATTTGGAGGAGGCTTTGCTTTCAGCTCAGCCCTAATGTCTTTTTAGCGGTGTTCACAAAGTGCAGAGCCGCTCTTGTGTCCTCTCTCCTGGACGTCGTGGGCTGGAGTTGCTCTTTCCAGGAGAGCCAGAAGCCACTTGGCAGCGCTGGATGAGGTGATGGTGGTGCCCTGGGCTCATCCCGGCCTGTGCTCAATGCCACAGCCGGAGCTTACTTGTTTTGGGATGCTCATTATATATTGCTTAAGCAGTATTAGGCGGTATCATCAAGACTATAAAAAAAACTTGGTAAAGATGTTTTTTGACTCCTGTTGAAACCTGCCACTGGCTTTTGGTGCCATTACAATGTTACCAGCCTGGCTTTGCATTTTTTCCTCATTTTTTTCCACCCTGTGTTGGACAGGCCAGGCAATGAAGGAGGCTCTTCTGTTTGCCCCAGGGGCAATGAAAAGCTTTGCTTGGGCACAGGGACCCAGCACAGATGGGGACTGGGTGCCTGTTTCCAGCATCTTGTTATTTTGGGTGTCCTTTGACTTCTAGAGAAGCTGCTGAGAGATTTTTTTCCATTAGAAGTCAGGCAGGGATGCATATGGTCTTTGTATACTACAGTGACTAATATATTTCTGGCAAAGTCTGCGCTCGCCCGTAGGAAGGGAAACTGTGATCGATGCCCCCGTTGCTGCAGATGACACCGCTCTTGGCACTGACGCTTCCATTGCTGACAGTGACCAGGGAAAACAAAATAGCCACTGGACTCTGCCCGGCAAGAGCCGATAACTGCCCCGCGCGCCGGCCCCGGTTAACATTTAACTGCAGACCTTCGGTGTTAGCAGGGGAGAGGATCGCCTGCGAGAAAAGTCAGCCGTGGTTTAGGTGGTTTGTGTTCAATTTTGTTACGAACGGCTTTTTTTGTGGTGCATGAGCTGCTCCCCATGGAAGGATGGATGGAGGTGTTGCTGCCGGAGCTGCCACCAAGTCTTGCTCCCTTGGGAGGGTCTGACCCTGACACCGCACCTGGCCGTGCCGGAGGGAAGCGTGTCGGGAGGGAAGGCAAGCGCGTGGCCATCAGCGGGAGCCGGAGGCACTGTCCCATCGCCCGCCCTGCTCCTGGGTAGAGAAACAGCTCCAGGGAGGGAAGGACGGGCCAGTCCATCCCTACGCCGAGTGTTAAATCTGTGCAGCCAGTGCTGGCTGCAAGGTGTCACCCTCTGCGCCCCCAGAACTGGTCGGCGTATTCCCATCCGGAGGTGGCCGCATCCCGGCGGGGACCAGGCTCACAGCAGAGCTGGGGTGGCGGGAGGGGGCTGTAAAAGTCACTTCCCCCTGGCGGGGGCCGATTTCGCTCCCGTTTGTTTGCGCTAAAGCCACGTGGGTGCTGAGCGAGAGGGAGAGCCGCTGCCCGGGTTTCACAGACCTCTTTTCATTTTAATATCCCTCTCCTTGCTGAATTAGATGTGAGACTGATTGCTTCGATAATCCTGCCGCAGCCGCTATGGGTTATATATGGATTGCAGCCAAAAGCCGTGCCGATAAATCATTCCTATACACCAGGCTGTTACATTTCCTGAGGATTTTGTGGGCATGTGCTGCTCGCTTTTACATAAGGATCTGCTGGAGTTCATACCAGAATGTGCCGCTTTTCCCCGGGAAAGGGCCCGGGTGGGTTGGTTAAGCCAAAGCCCCTGGGCTGTATTTCCCCTTTTTGGGTTTATTCCCCCCATTCCAGCTATTTTGGTTTTCCCTTTGGCTGGGAATACAGCTGTTCTTCTCCTCATGTGCTTATTAAGGACAATTGGCTGCATTATTGTTAGCAGTTATCCCATGTCCCACGGGGCTGTGTTCAACAGCGGGATCCGACTTTGGGGTTTCTTTTGGGGAAGGAACCATCTCGCGGGGCAGTTTCTGCAAAACCCCGGCCTCAGCTCCTTTGCACACATGCAAAGGGAAAAAAAAAAAACCCTCCGATTTTCCACCCTAGCTGATGTTACGATGGTGCTTGGTTGACTTTTAGCCTGTTTACGGAGCCCAGGGAAGCCAGCTCCAATTAATCAGCTTTGATATGTTTATCCTGGTCAAGCCAATTAACTCCGGCCGGCCAGGGCATGCTCTGCTCCCAAGTGTGGCGGAAACTTCACCGCTCAATTTTGCCCCAGCCCGGCAAAGTTTACCACGAAGCCTTGGGAATTCAGGTGCAGGCGATGCTCCTGGGGCAGGGTGGGATGCCCGGCTGTGCCGTGCCGTGGCCGGGGATGGCTGCTGTGACCAGCCATGCTCCTGGGGTGGCTTCATCCCTGGGGCCGACCCCACGAGCTGCCTTTTTTGGTGCGGCCGCGGCACACGGTGAGGGTAGAGGGCATGGTGTTCGGGATCGGCTCCGGCTTCGGATGACTATTTATATGTGCCCGCTGGCCAGGTGCCCAAAGCAAGCCAGGCAAATGGCAACCGGCCTCGGGATGCATCCCTGTGGGTTCAGGACAAATGGGGGTAGCGGGGGGAGCTGCCTGTTTATTCAAATCCATTTTGGGAGTGCATTAAAACACACTGCCGTGGCTGCCAGCAGCACCGGGGGGGAGATTTGCAGCCACGGTGCTGGAGACCTGGAGCCCTGTCTTGTCTTGGCTGGCGGCTCCCGGCTCTCCTGCCCAGCAAAGCCCCAGCCAGGAGCGGATTCAGCCCCACGAAACGCGGCGTTTCTGAAATAGTTTGTCCTTGTTGCTGTTCGTCGGCTTATTTATAGCCTTCGCATCCCCTGTGTTTCTCTGCGCCTCGAAGCAGCAAGCGGCGCTGGGTCAGCTTCAGCTCCGGGCCGATTCCGTTCGAGCAAAAAAGCTCCGGTTTATAGATTTGTGTTGAGAACAGCAATTAGGCCATTATGAAGCCTGGAGGAAGGGGGAGACGATTTGATTTCTGTACTTGACCCGTAATTTCTGCAGGGCTGATTCGGAGCGGTTGTGCTGTGGGTGCAGCACGGAAACTTCAATGGAGACGAGTGGAGCTAATTTTAACCAGCCGCCTCGCCGAGGTGTGGGAACCAGGCAGAAAAGCGCCTCAAACCTTGTTCCTGCTTCTGGGCTGTTTGTTCCAGGATTTTTTTTTTTTTTTTTGCTTGCTTCTGCAGCAAAATTCTCATTAACCTAGAAATTAAAAACAGCACCGGCATCGTGTCAGGGGAGAGTGATAGTTTACAACCAACCGTCAAACTGCCCCGACTGCTGCGAGGCACCCAGCATGTGTGAATTACACCGTTTTCTCCCCTTTTAAAATTGTTATTTATTTATATATACACATATTTTTAATTCTTTGTTGCTAACAGAATCGTTTTCTCATTTATCCCAAGGTTCAGGAACCTGATTTTTGCGCAGAAGGTCATAGGGGACCCGGGGTGAGGAAGAGACATCAAGAGAGATGACGGGCTGTGGGAGGAGGCAGTGAGCCGGGGGGGCTGATCCTGCACCCCACGCTTGGTAAGTGGGTCCCTGTGCCCCTGAACTGCTTTGCTGGGGGATGTTTGGCAGAGATGTGCCTGCTTCGACTGCGGGACCAAGCAGTAAAGCAAGGAATTGAGTGATATTTATGCTGCCATAGTGCAGTGCCTGATCCTGCCCCTTTTGGGGGGTTCCTGTAATGGAGAAGATGGGCTTGGTGTTCCCTGGAGGTGTTTCAGTGAAGGGGAGTGGAAGGAGCAGCCTGGGAGTTGAGACTGACCCCTTCTTGGGCTCTGCCCTGTGACAGGATGGGTGCCAGGCCCCGGCGCCGTCCTGCGCTGCTGCCCTTGGCTTTCCCATCCCCTCTGGGCTGAACAAATTAATCTGTAGAGTGACGATGGGTGGGAGGAAATCCTGCTTTCCAGGGGGACCCAGCTGAGCCGCCCTGTGTTTGCAGGCACACCTCCCCGTCGCAGCGTGGCCGGGATGAGGCCGTCGGTCGCACCATGCCATCATGCGTCCCCGGCAGCTCGCCCGCCCCGCGGCCCCTCGGCCGTGACGGAGGCTGTGGCCACCGAGCGCCCAGGGCTCCCCGGGACCCCCCGCCGCTGAGCCCCCGCCGCCCCGGCATGGCCTCGCTCATCGTGGTGACTGAGTACGACGCAACGGGGAGCGTGAGCGAGGAGGAGGAGATGAACGCGCCTGGCGACGAGGGTTTTGGGGACGGCCGGGAGCCGAGGACGAAGCTGCACCTCTCTGGCCGAAAGCTCTCCCTGCAGGAGCGGTCGCAGCCTGCCCGCTCGCCCGGGAATGGCGACGGCGCCAACGAACGCTTCATCTACCCGTCCCTCCCTTACTCTCCGGTGACGTCCCCGCACTCCTCCCCGCGGCTGCCGCGGCGGCCGACGGTGGAGTCAAACCGCGTGTCCATCACGGGACTGCAGGTGAGGGGGGATCGTCTCTACTCCCGCGGTTCTCCTGCCCCTCTCTGCCTAGTTTTCTCCCACCGAGGCATTGCTTCCCACTTGTTTTTTTGGGATAAAACCCGGCGGCATGTCCGCAGGTGTGTGGTGGGGTGTCCTGGTCCATCCTGGTCTGTGGGGACAGCCCTCAGGGAGGTGTGACCCAAGAGCTCGCCTTTTGTAGATGCCACCCGCTCTCGGGGCTGCGTTTCGGGGGGAGCTGGCAGCATGCCACAATTTTCTTTTTTCTCCCTCTTAAAAATAGAGGAAAAAGAGACCCACTGAGATCTAAAGAGAAAAGGGCCCTGCCTGCCCCCAGCCTGCCAGAAAACAGGCAGCAAGTGGCTGCTTTGCCCATAAGAAAAATACTCAGTGCCGGGTCACCAGCATTCAACCCCCCCGGGCTCCCCCGGCTGATCCCCACCACCGCCCGCCCGTCGTGCGCTCTTATTCCATGTGAGCGGACAATATTGCCTGCCCGGCCGTTAACGTTTGCAATTAGCCGTCTATAAACACACCGGCGCGTGGCCGGGCGGCTGGCGTTTATGGGTCATGAATCAAAGCTGCCCGGCGCCGAGCGGTGCCCGGGCAGAGCGGAGCAGGGCTGGAGTTTGCAGAGGAAGTTTTGACGGAGATTTAAAAGGAGGAGAGCAAAAGCGAGCGGTGTTGTGGCTCGTGTCGGACACCCTCCCCCCCTCTCCCCGCAGGACTGTGTGCAGCTCAACCAGTACAAGCTGAAGGACGAGATCGGGAAGGTGAGTGTTGGCCGGGTTTGGGGTGGGATGGGAGGATTGGGGGCGGGAGGGTGCTGGGCTTGCTTTTGCCATCGAGCTGGTGAGGTGCAATTCCAGCCGCTCACCGCGGCAACTCAACCGGCTCCTCGCTGTGACACCGGTCTCTTCTGGGTGGTGCCAGTTGAATAGTATATATTTTTTAAATTATTACTAATTTTCCCCATTCCCCCTCCCTCCAACAAAAGGGGGCATTTAAACCTTTTCTTTGCCGGTGGTGTGATGCCAGAGCGCACTCCCTGCTACTCCCAGCATCGCCCGCCAGCTCTGTGATCCCCCTGGGGCGGGTTTGAGGTGAAGCCCAGTTTGCTGCTGTTGGGTTTGGTGTTTTTTGGACTGTCCCTACCTGCTCCCCCATGGCTGTGCCCCTCTCTAGGGCTCCTACGGGGTGGTGAAGCTGGCCTACAACGAGGACGATAACACCTACTATGTGAGTAGTGCACGGCCCCGGAGCCCGCAGTGGGGCAGGTGGGACGGGGATGGATCCCCCCCGCTGAGCCCCTGCCCAGCTCTGTGCTGGCCCCATCCCGCCAGCCCTATTTTATCCTTGATTTGCCCTAAATCCCATGTTTTTTTTCCCCTCTTGCAGGCAATGAAGGTTCTCTCCAAAAAGAAGCTGATGAGACAGGCGGGATTCCCCCGTAAGTGGCACAACAGCTTTAGGATGGGGGATAACCCCCGGCATCGGTACAGGCTGCTGGGGGATGAAGGGATGGAGAGCAGCCCTGAGGAGAGGGACTTTGGGGTGTTGGTGGATGAAAAGCTGGACACGAGCTGACAATGTGTTCGCAGCCCAGAAGGCCAACTGCATCCCGGGCTGCATTCCCACAGCGTGGGCAGGGGGGTGAGGGGGGGATGCTGCCCCTCTGCTCCGCTGGGTGAGCCCCCCCCGCAGTGCTGCCCCCAGCGCTGGGGCACCCACGGCAGAAGGAGACGGAGCTGTTGGAGCGGGGCCAGAGGAAGACACAAAACTGATCAGAGCACTAGGCTGAGGGAAGTTGGGATTACTCAGCCTGGAGAAGAGAAGGCTCCGGGGGGACCTTATTGCAGCCATTCGGTATTTAAGGGGGGGCTTATAAGAAGGATGGGGACAAACCTTTTAGCAGGGCCTGGTGCGATGGGACAAAGGGGAATGGTTTTAAATCAAAAGAGGGGAGATTTACAGTAGATAAAAGGAAGACATTTTTTACAATGAGGGTGGTGAAACCCTGGCCCAGGCTGCCCAGAGAGGTGGTGGATGCCCCATCCCTGGGAACATCCAGGGTCAGGTTGGATGGGGCTCTGAGCGACCTGATCCAGCTGAAGGTGTTGGTCTACATGACCTCTAAAGGTCCCTTCCCACCCAGACTATTCTCTGATTCTGTGCTCTGGGGGCCCTGAGGACTCGTTCCTGAGTGGACACCCCGACTTTGCCTTTCCGCAGGCCGCCCGCCGCCCCGCGGGGCCAAGGCTGCCTCCGAGGGCTGCCTGCAGCCCAAGGGGCCCATCGAGCAGGTCCACCAGGAGATCGCCATCCTGAAGAAGCTGGACCACCCCAACGTGGTGAAGCTGGTGGAGGTGGGTGCCGGCTGGCTGTGTGCCATGGCTGCCCCTTCCCAAAAGCCTGGATGCTGCGGGGATGGGCTACGCATCGGCTTGGGTGGAGAGGATTGACTGCAGAGGGGCTGGGATGGCCGTGGGAGGCCCTGCCTATGGGAGACTCGTGTTTTCTGTGGTTTAAAAGGTGTTTTATTTCCCCCCCTCAAAAGAGGATTTTTTTTCTTCCCTGCCTGGTAAGGGAAATGCAGAAAAATGGGTTTTGGGGAGGAACTGGTGTTTGCTGGTTCTGTGGTGCAGCTGCCCTGCCCTCTGCCCACTGACTGTATGAAACGGTCCAAAAATCAAGGGTTAAGGACGTGCAGGCGGGAGTTTATTTGGCTCATGAGTCAGATGATGCTTCCTCTGTGTTTTAAATATTTACTTCCTTGAAGTACAGCTATATCTCTCTCTCCCCTGATTTTTTTTCCCCACTCCTCGTGGGTAGAAGCCGGGAGATTAGCAGACCATGCTAATGGGGCAGATGGTGCAGAGTTGAGATGGCTGCTAAGTAAAAAAAAAAAATAAAAAAAATCACAGTGTTTAATTTGCAAGGTTTTTTGGTGCTGTTTTAATTTCCTTTCCGCTTCTTTCGGCAGGTCCTGGATGACCCCAGTGAGGACCACCTCTACATGGGTAAGTGCCCCCTGCGCTCGTGGGGGGTCAGCGGGATGGGGGCTTGCCAGGGAAAAGGGTTACCTCGTGTTTTGGGGAGGCTGCGTGTGGGGTTGGGTCCCTCCTCCAGAGCGGGCATGGCCTGGAGGTGCTGGAGGAGCAAATCCCCCTCAGTGGTCAGAGCAAACGGGATCCAGACTGGGTTCGGAAAGGAGATAGGAGTGCTTTATAGCACTTTATAGGCTTTAATTCTGCATCAGGGCATGCTTTGCCATGAGAGCTACCAGCATTTATGTTCTCAGCTTTGAAGCTGGGCTGCTAGAAAGGAGCTTTATTTCTTTGGCTTCAAGAACAAGGCACGTGTTAATTATCCGCTGTACGAATGAGCTCCCTCCCAGCCTGTCTTGCAGACTACAGGGATTTGCTTGATGCGAATACACGTGCTTTTGGAGGAGGCGTTTCTTTTCCATCGTTTACGATCAGCCTGTAGGAGCAGAGGAGCGTGTGATGCCTTCATGGCCAAGTGCAGAGCTTTGCTGGCAGCATGGCCTTGGCCTTGGCCTTGCAGGCAAACCGTGGGTTTCAGGGTGCCGTGGGGGAGTATTTTGTGATGCTGAAGCCGCAGCATTAAGAAGGTAGTTGACAGCACCCCCTTAGTTGAAGACAGAAACATGCAAAATGATGTGTGCCTTGCAGAAGATAGCATCTCTTTATTTTTTTAAAAAAAGATGTTGTTTTCATAACTTTTGTCATCAAAATAGTTGCTTTTGTGCTGGGACTGTGCCTGCAGGAGCTCTAACCTGTAAGTGATTGGTAATCACCTTCTCTTTTGTGTTTCAGTGTTTGAACTGGTGAAGCAAGGGTGAGTATTGAATTCCAGACTGAAACCTACTAAAGCATGAGCGCGGTGCGGGTTTGCCGCCCGAGGTGGGCGCAGGATGCAGAGGCGATGGGGAGGTTCATGGTGGATCCCCTATGGGTTTGGGTAGCACCTCCCCAACCCAGGTACAGTTCTGTACACCCCCACGTGCACCTCCCCTTGGGGGGCTGGCAGCAAGGACTCTGGGACCGTTTCAGCACATCTGGATGTCTTTGTCTTTGCAGCCCCGTGATGGAAATCCCAACCCTGAAACCTCTCAGCGAGGACCAGGCTCGGTTCTACTTCCAGGATCTGATCAAGGGCATTGAATACTGTGAGTGTCTGTGCAAAAAGGAAGGCATTTCTTTTTTTTTTTTTCTTTTTACACACCCAGGGATGGACTTTCTGCTGGTGTTCAGTGGCTCATGCTACTGCACAAGGCTTTTAGAAGCTGGGGCTGGTGGTGGTTAGGAGCAGGCTTACAGCTGCACGGGGGCTTCCTGGCTCCGTTGCTGCTGCTGAATTGCTTGTTTTTCCTTTGGCGGCAGTGCACTATCAAAAGATAATCCACCGGGATATTAAACCTTCCAACCTCCTCGTGGGGGAAGATGGGCATGTCAAAATTGCCGACTTTGGAGTCAGCAATGAGTTCAAGGGAGCCGATGCCCTCTTAACCAACACGGTGGGCACCCCCGCCTTCATGGCACCGGAGACGCTCTCGGAAACCAGGAAAATCTTCTCTGGAAAGGTATTTAATAGCGATTTGAGGAGTTTTGGACTAATCCTTGTACACACTGTCTCTTGCAGATCTAACTATGCTTTCTCCTCTCTGCAGGCTTTGGACGTCTGGGCCATGGGGATCACGCTGTACTGCTTCGTGTTTGGGCAGGTAACGAGACAGATTTTTTCAGTGCTGTTGGTGGTCCGGGGGGGTTTGCCGTGTGCCTCCCACATACTGGATACATGGTGGGATTTGCAGCTTTCAACCATGTTTGAGCAGTTGGGAATTGCCGAGGGGAGACAGGGATGTGTGGGTGGAAATGGGAAACCTCTGCCTGTCCGCAGGATGGGAGCAGCCAAAAGGGCTGTGTTTCTCTTTTTCCCCAGGGAAAAAAATTTCTATGCCTGGCCAGATTTTTTAGGAAAGGGGCTGTTGTAGTAATATCGTCATTTTTAGTCAAATGTTATTTTCTTTGCGTTTAAAAGAAGACATTGATATAATCGGAAACCTTCCGATATTTCCCAGTAACCATTTCCTTGCTCTCCGTCAAACTCTACGAGATCCCAATGCTCGACTGGCTGTCCCACTGCTGGTTCCTAACAGAGACTGTTGCTTTTCTCATTGTTTTTTTTCCTTCGTGGTAGTGCCCTTTTATGGATGAAAGGATCCTCAGTTTACACAATAAAATCAAGACACAAACGTTGGAGTTCCCAGACCAGTAAGTACCCAAAACCCCAACCCTCAGCCCTTATTTTGAAGCTCTTCTGAGCCGTTTCTCAGGCACTGCCTGGGTGGGTCCTTGCTTCGCTGCAGTTTTGCAAAACTGGGGCTCTGAGCCCTTCTCTTGGCCCTCAGCCCTGGAAAACTTCCTTTGCATTCAACGTCAGGCTACATCTCTTGGTTTGCAGTTGCTGAATAAGGAGCGATTGAAGTTCCACAGGCAACAGATCAACCTCCGCAGCTGCTGTCTGTTGAGTTTCAGGCGGGTTTTAGCCTGGGTGGAGTTGATGTTGGGCTCTTCCAGCCCCGTACACGTGGGATCACACTTTGGATTGCCCAAAAAGGGGATATTTTTCTTCTCTGGGGGTGTTTGGGAAGGAAGGGCTGTGTGGCACCTGAGGGCAGGAGTAGCCGGAGCTGCATCCCTGGCAGGGCTGGGGTCCAGCCCCACTCTGCCCAGGAAGGCCATCAGTGCCTGGCACTGGGGTGAAGAAGGGAGTCAGCATCCACCCCCTTCCCCGTCTCATTTCTCCCCGCTTCTTTCCCCAGGCCAGAAATTACGGACTTCTTGAAGGATTTGATTACACGGATGCTGGATAAAAATCCTGAATCTAGGATTTCGGTCCCAGAAATCAAGGTACTGGCCCAAGCCCCTGGTGTGGGCTGTGCCTTCGTTTCTCTTGGGTTCTCCTTGCTTGGCTTTTTTTGGGAGTCAGTTTGATCGCGCCAGGCTAGGTCCTCCCCCTGTGCCCAGGGCCCCTGGGCAGGTAAGTCCCAGATCCTTCCCCTGCTCCGGGACCTACTCAGCTTTGGGACCCTTGGTGCCTACAGAAGTCACAGGCAAAAGGAATTCCCCTGAGTACAGTATTTCCTCTGCTACCAGGAAAGTACTGTGCAACAGCCTTTCGCAGGAGATTTCTGGTCCTCCGCCCCTGCAGGAGCCTGGAAGGGGCGAGAAGCTGAGAAAATGGAGACTAAGGTAGGGGGAAAGGATTGCGGGGGAATTGCTGAACCGTTTTGTGCTCCTCCTGCAGCCGCCCAAGACGCCAGGCGTGTGGGCAAGGAGAAAGAAGGGTTTCTGCCTTCTGTCGTGGATTAATTCAGGTCCAAGACTAGGCCTTGGGGGGTCTCCCCGTCACTACTGCTCGTACATACGCTCTGGAATGAATCACTCCTGCCTCTTGGTGCTGTCCATCCATAAGATGAGAGTGAAAATAGGTCTAATTACCTAAAACCCACTGAGATGCCCAGTGCCGAAGGTCACCAAGGTTATTGCTTGGTTGTGTAGATGGGGCCAGCGCTGGCTCCGGGTGAGCCGCACCGTGGCATTTTCTGCTCCAGGCTTAGCCATTCCCAGCAGTGCTGGGGTGAGCTGGCTCATCGGTGAGATGGCACATCTCTCCCTTGCTCCCTGGTATCTCAGGAGCACGTAGGGGCCGTAGCTTGGGTGAGGAGATGCGTTTGCCAGGCTGGTGGTGTTTGAGTCATGAAAAAGAGGAAATCGTTCCTGACAGGCTGTGTTATTAATTGAAGTTGCACCCTTGGGTGACCAAGAACGGAGCGGAGCTGCTGCCCACGGAGGATGAGAACTGCACCCTCGTCGAGGTGACGGAGGAGGAGGTGGAGAATTCGGTCAAGCACATCCCCAGTCTGGCCACCGTGGTGAGTAGGGGGTAGGTGATGGTCTGTGGGCACACACCGGGGTCCCTGCTGCCTTCCGGGCCGTCCCAAGCAGATGGAGGTTGATTCTGAAGGGCAAAAGCTTTGGGCAGGATTAGAGCAAAGACCTTCCCTTGCTCAGAAACAAGTGCTTCAAGACGGGGTGTCAGCATCTCGCTGGAGGTGGCCATACCCTGCGGTGCAGGGGGATGTTTCAGAGCGGTCCCAAAGGGTTGCTGGTCTCCACGCTTGAGCTGGCTGCCCAAATATCGCTGTATTTGCTCAGGGCAAAAGAGCATCTGGTCCAGGACCTGCCCGTGGCCGGGAGAGGGTTTTTTGGCCGGACATGAGGAGCTCCTGCCCTGCTCTGCCCATCTGGACGTAGGGACTGTGGGAGTTTCCTAGGATGGAGATTTTATCTGGGCCACGGCGTGTGCCAGCCCCCGCCTGGAGCTATTCTCAGGGAAATCATCTCCTCTCTTTTCAAGCTCACATTTTTATTCTCTGCAACCCGCTGTGGTGGTGAGAACCACAGCGTATCCCTACCCTCTGTGGAAAGTGAAATCTGTTTGGGTTTTGAACCTAATGATTTCTTTGGGTGCCTGCTAGCCCTTACACTAGGAGAAACAGCCAGCGGCGATTTGCACTTCCCTGGCACGGTGTTATCCGCTGGTAGACACCCAGGATGGGATGTTTTTGAAGCATAGGTCTCCCTTTGAAGCCCCTTTTCCATCTCGTGGCTGTGCCCGTGTCTGGCTCCATTTCTGGAGCTCTCTCCTGCTCCTGTACCTGCAGAAGTCCCGTCAGCCGCAGATACGTTAATATGCAAATGTGCCTTGCGCTGCTCAAGCTGAAAAAACAGATCTTGCTCTAAGGAAATCACCATCAGTGAGGGGCTTTCCCCCCTTTCTCGTGTTCGGAGGTGACGTGCTGCCATGCAGGGAGGATGGCCCAGTGCTCCTGGCCCCATCGAAAATCCAGTTTTTTTTTTGTTAGCTCAGGGCAAAGGAGGTTCTACTGCAGCTCTTGCCTCTTAAATAACGCACCACCTCCAGGCAGATCTTGTATTTTCCCATTTGCATTTGTTATTCAAAATCGCCCTCCGGTGCCTGATCTTTGTGCATCCAACTGCAGGAGTTCACGCTCGAGTACGAGGTTCACATGCCTTTGACTCTTGCATAAAATGCCTTCCCCCGCGGGACCCCGCTGTCGTGCGCGTTTCAGACGTTAAGGGCTCTCGGTGCATGGTGGCAAGCAGATAAATAAGGCACAGACGGATGAGAAGCAATCCCAAATGAAGCCAGGGATTCCCGGAGCGGGATGCACATGCCGAGGCAGGGTCCAACGCTGCTGATGCTGTTCTCTGCTCCCACCAGCAAAATAATTTGGGGGATGCCCGGGAAGAACCCCGACGCTTGCTCTGTTCCCAGCAGGCCAAAGCTAGACAAACAGCCAGTTTTTCGACTTGGTTTTGGTAAATGTTAAGGCAAAATTGTGCCCGTTCCTTCCTTCCCCTCTCTCTTTCCAATGAATTCTTCTGACAGGTAATCACAGGAAACGGAATTTGCAGGAACTGGATGCAGTAATCAGTAAAACCTACTTCTGGGGGGAGAAAATCTTCCCAGACTTGGCTTTGCTCTTCTTTCCAGCCTCTCACGCCTAGTGTGGCTCTCTTCTGTGTGTTTGGTGTGACACCGTGGGTTTCAGGCAAGAATACAACCCCTGTACTAAGCAACTGGAGACTTGTAAACGTGCTTCCTTCTGTGTGTTTTTTGGTTTTGATTTTTTTGGGTTTTTTTTTTGTTGCGGGTTTGGGGTTTTTTTTAATAAAAAGAGAACTTTGGCTTGTTTTCACTAGTTTACTTAATTGCCTGGGCACAAGAGTTGGATGTTCCTGTTGCTCTTGGATGCAAGGGAAGCGGTAGCACCCCTGACGAGCTCCCATCTATCTGGTCTTGCAGATCTTGGTTAAAACGATGATCCGGAAGCGATCCTTTGGGAACCCGTTCGAGGGGAGCAGGAGGGAGGAGCGGTCGTTGTCTGCCCCCGGGAACCTGCTGCCGTAAGTGTCGTTGTGGCCCGAAAGGATGTTTGCAGTTTGCCTTGTGCTCTGGAAATTGCTGCGAAGCACAGGAGGAGGATTTGAGGAGCTGGGCTTTGACACCTTTGGTGTGGGGCCATGACTAGGACCTTCACGCACCCTCTGTCTGACCCAGAACCACTTTGTGGGATGATTTTTGTGACACGGCATATCCTGCTGAAAAGCATCTTTCTGTGGTGCTTCCAGCCTGTTACAGGGGAGCTGGGGGAGACAAAACCCATGCTCAGGGCCCTGTGGTGGAGGGGGCGCAGATGCTGGTGTCTCATTGTCTGCTTTGCCTTTTTCTGAGTCGCTCAGCAACTGTTTTATTTCCTTTTGACGCAGGAAACAAGGCAGCGAAGATAATCTGAAATGCAACGACTTGCCCAATGTGGGAGAGGAGGAACTTCTTTCGTGAGCATCGACTTCATGCTTCTGTTCGACAGCTCGGTCCGGGGCATGTTATTAAAGCGTGCGGCTGAGGATGAGTGACATGAACAGAGCCTACACCAAACACAGCATGACACGGCGCTATTTCAGTATAATGCTGGATGTAGAGCTTCCATAGCAGCATGTTATAAGACATCCGACTCCTTGTCATAAACACTGAACATCTCCGATCGCTTGGACCCCTGACTTCTTGTGGGAACGGTGCTGGCTGATAGCAGAGAGGTGAGCTACCCTGTTGAGCAGCAACAGTACTTTGCAAAAAACCAAAACAAAACCAAGCAGTCAAACAAAAATGCATTTGGAACTGCTCTGACCTGGTTTTAATGCCAAATAATTTCCGGGGACTAACGCCAGCCTCCCAGGGGTGTTGCATGCCCGTCGGTGGGCACACGCAGGAGGGTGAAGCCTTTGCCAAGCGGCAAACACAGCAGTAAAAACTCCACGTGCGCACTTTGAGAGTTCACCACCTACCGGAAATGTTGTTGCATCTATTTCTCGTCGTTTGTTTTTAATTGACACCTTTTTAACTGCATGGAACAAAGCAAAAACCCACCTTTTCAGCTTTTTAAAGAATGCCTGCCTTTGTGAGCCAAGTTGTGTTAAACAGCATCTTCGGGGCGTTCAGAACGTGAGCTTAATTACCTCCTAAGGTAATTAACGCTTTTCCTAAGGCCTTGGTGTGACTAGGGCTTGGTAAGTTGAGTATTCAGTGTATGAAAGGAAAAGGTATCTAAGGGCTTAAGTTCAGTCTGAACTATTTTTGCTGCAGACACATGAGTGAGAGGTGGGGTTTGGCTGAATGTTTGTTTTGAACAGCAGAGAAGCACTAACAACAGTTTGTTTCTAAACCTTTTACTTGAGCTAGGTAGATATATTATTAAATATAAAATTCAGGGTAAAATCCTTCACTTCCATGTACATTACATGGTTTACTACAATTAAAAATAGTACAACTTATGCTATTTTTTAAGTATAGACTTAGGGCTTGCTTAGAATTTAAGATCTTAATGAAATACTTAGATTAGCTAGTAATTTTCAAAGAAACTTTTGTTTTCCAAACTCTTAATCTGGATTTTGGGGCCAATGCTATGTATTTTTTGCAAGTTCGTTACCAGTAATTTGTGAATGCCTGTGGATCAGAGGCTTGTTAGTAAATTAAGTGTATACCTAATTCATGGGTTGTTTCGTATGAAGAGCTCTTTCGCCTTCAGTCAGATTACTCTGATTATTTTGTGGTGCTTGTAAAAAAAAATAATAATCTGTCGTGTGGTGGGAGAGACTCTGGTGTCCAGACTCACTTTCACAAGTTCTCTGTGCTCGGACAAAGCTGGGGAAGGGCAGAGTGTGGGTGAGCTGGAGAGGAGTTGGGGTTTGCTTGAGGAAAGGGGTCACGGTAAGTAGAGTTGTTTTGCGGACGGGGCATGGGACGGGCAGGGAAAAGGTCTGACCTCTTCTCTTCTCAGCCTGGTGCGGTTGCGTGACCTTGAATGAGGCATTTAAAGCGATGGTGTACCTGAAGGAGGGGGAGGATTCGAACGTCCTGAGCATGTAAGGGACTGCTAAGGTGTAATTCTTTGCCCTGAGGAAAAAGGCACTAAGAAACCCAAGTATTTTGGTTACTGGCAAGATCTCCGCCTGCTAACCCTGGCCAGGGGTGCCCTGCCTTTAGGAAGTGACCGTCCCCTTCTCTTCCTTGAGCTTGGGCACCGCGAGCAGCAGCATGCCGAGGTCCTTGGCCCTGCTGCAGTCAGACCCAGCCCCGTAATTCCTAGTTAGGATGGGTCTTCGTTAAAGCCGGTGCAGCATTAGGAAACATGCAGGTGCCTACACAAACCGTCCCTTTCATCTTTTGAGCACTTGAAGCAATGCTCTCCCTAAATCGCAATTTATTACCGAAGCATTGTGCTGCTGGCCTCTCTCTGGAGCCAGTGACGATGGTTTGTGGTTTAGGAGCAGTACTATGGAGTTTGGAGCCATAAGATACGCACTGCTTTCCTCCCGTTGTAGTCCGAGGCTCATGCCAAAGCCCTGCAGCTTCAGCTACGGGGAAACCAAGCAGGTAACTTGGGTGCCAGCACTACTGCAGCTGCCCGCTCCCCCTTTCCTGAACAGGGCTTTTTGTTGTTGTGGAAACGCGTGCGAGTGGGCAGCTTGGTTCTCTAACCTTGTAAATGGACTTCTGCCAAAAAAAAAAAAAAAGAAAAAAAAGGAGAAAAAAAAAGGGGGGGATCTGATTATTTATAGCTGTTGCGTATTAATGCGTGTGGCGTGTTCTGTTACAGGTGAGGTGTAGCGATGCTCTGTGCTGCGTTTCTCCGGTGTGTGATTTGTCGGGTGCCTAGCGAGACAGTTTACATTTTCCCAAACAGGTTTGCCAGGTGCAATGCAGCTTCTAAGCAGAATGAGCTGTGCCCGTTCCTCGATGCCCAGCCACATCTAAGGTTCCTGGGCCTCAGCTACTACCACAGATGGGTGTCTTATGGCGAGCAGGGGCTGGGTTCACCAGGATCCCAAAGCTCAGCACTTCCCTAAGGCGCTCTCCAAAATGATTGCCTCTGAGTGCCAGCACTAGTAGGGCTGCAGCCAAATGCACATTTCTGAAAGAAACTCGATGTAGATTTTTTTTTTCCTTGTTGAATAGTTCTGTGGAAAGCGTAAAGCTTGGCTGTGTGAGGAAGAGCTAGCAAAACGCATGACCTGTTAGAGAAGCTGTACTGTACATATATATAAATCCGCTCAGTTCCCTAGCGGCTGTTCTGTAGTAGTAAAGCTAGCTTTTTTCTTATAGTGAGGTATGAACATTTTGCTTGTGCCTTGGAACTGGGCTATAGCTTGATTTCCCCAGCTCCCTTCCTTTCAAGCAAGCCCAGTGCTGACTGTAGGCTTCATGCTGGGTACTAAGCCTTCTTGGCTCTGAAAGCACACAGGAAAGTGCTAAGGGGAAACCAGGCCTCCTGTCTCGAGTAGTTTTTCTTGGTGGTCCCCTCTTACCTATCAGGCAATTGATCTGTTTCTTTTCTAAGGTCCTGAACTATTGTTGATTTTTATACTGTTTGTTTAATGACCGAGGCTTGTGTTTCATTCCTACCCCTTTATTATGCATTTAACTTTATCAGGTGTATCAAGTTTAAATACTGTGTATTTACCACTTTTAAATTATATTACCTAAGAAGAAAAAAAAAGCCTAAGTGTTTTTCCACACAGCTGTTCAAGCTTCTCTGTACAAGTTGAAATAAATGACATGCAACTAAATCCAGAGTTAGTTGATCGAGTGGAACCATTCTCCTGTTTGTCTGGTTTTTATCAAGCTACGAGAGTTTGCTTGTTGGAAGAGGAGTCTGAAAGCATCTTCCAATGTTAGTGAAGTCTGGTGCTCCACCATTACTGGGAATCAGGGGCTAGGACGAGACCAGAGTGGCTCTAAGCCACTGCACAATCCAACCTGAGCCATTCACAGGCAGAGACTGGAACGCTGACTCTTAAAAAGGCACCGTTTGAGTTGGGACACTCAGCCAGCAGGCAAATAAAGAAGAAAAAGAAACAAAAAGCACTGTAGCAAACCCCCTGTGCTGTTTGAAAAAGGCAGCAAAGCCCCTGCCAGGATGCAGGAGGTAGGGAATAGGGCCCAGGGCTCTGTAACACCAGAAAAGGGTCAGAGAAAGGGAAAAGCTGTACCTTGTGTGCCAGTGTGATTACTTAAAGATGCTCAAGGCCGCGTGATGATAAAAGCCAAAAAATTCATTTAAATCAAATTGTCTAAACCCATTAAATGCAGCAGCCCAGACACAGGTCTGGGGACAGTGGTGACAAGCATGGGAGCTCTGCCAGGGAGCAGCAGTTGGCAGTAGCGTTTGGCTAAGGCTGTGCTGGGCTAACCCACCCAGGCCTCTGGCTTTCAAGGCTTTTCCCTTGGATAGGGTTTTAATGCAGTGAGGTGTCAGGAGAACCAAGGTGGAGCAGAAGCTGCAGTCACAGCAGCACTCTCGCTGAGAGAATCAAGAGAATCAAGAGGCATTACAGTGAGCAGCACTGGCTTTGATTGCTCTCCAGTAACAGCTGGTATCTGTGTAAAATGAAGACAGATCACAAGACTCCAAGAGGGCTGAGACAAATATTTTATTAAAAAGAAAGTAAATTTTAAAGTAGTACCATAAAAATTAGACAAAACAGAAAAAAAAAAATCTGGAATCATTTACTATAGGCACAATGGAACCAGACACTGCTTTGCCCTCAGCCAGTGGCTACTGGAGCTTGGAGACACAATTAAATAGTAGGCTCAGCTAAGCATCACAATCCTCAAGGGCAAGGAAAAGTGATTTGACAATGGCAAAGAACTGCTCTCCCAAGGTTAGGCAACACCTGGCAGGGGCCACGTTCACTGTAAGAAAGAATCTGTGCCTGTTACCCTGTGCTCTCTGCTACCAGTGAGCTCAGGGAAAGGAAGACTCAAATGACAATGCTGGAGCAGTCCCTGTCCCAGGCTTACCTGGTGCAGGGGCCTGGCATAAAAGTACAATTCTCCCTATGTGCTTAGTGCAATTAACCTGGAAAACAGCAGACAAGGAGCAAACCTGGTTCTTCTCTCTGGAGTTGGCTCCAGCCAGCCAAAGTAGCAAAGAGTAGTGAAGGAGGTCCCTTTCTCAGGTTTGTTCCCCTCTTCCTTCCAACGAAGAGGGGCTGGGTCTCATGGCAGGGTCAGAGTATCGTTCACAGCAGCAGTTGGTGTTGTAGCAGCAGAAGGTCAGGAGTTTGTTCCGTATGTCTCACTGACTCCCTGCAAGGATCAGATTACAGTGCTCTGCCAGAAAACTCTTCTTTCTCCCCTTCCGCTCATGTAAAACCATCTGCACAGGCAAGCTTCTCTCTGCTACTCACACCTTACATCTCCTGTATCTAAAGACCACAAGGTCTTTAGATAAATGAATCCACCCTCTGCAGCAACACTTCCCAGCAAGCACAGGGCTGAGCTCCAGGCTCAGCACCAGTCAAGCAACCCCACTGCCCCACTAAATCCTTCTACAGGTTTCAAATGATCCGTTTGGCCCGAAGGGAGGCATAGCTGTGGCTGTCAGCATATTGTAGAAAACACCAACTCATTGAATGGGTTTGTTCACAGCAACAGGAACCCCCCAAAAGCCAAGAGGGAAGGATTTGCTGGGGACAGAGCCTTCGCCTGCAGCTCTCAGAAGGCAAGAGCCAAAGACTGCAATGCAAAAAAAGAGGTGCAGTGGGAGCATGACAAGTTCTTGAACATACATTTTGCTCTCCAAGAGTGGTTGCCCAGGAAACATGACAATATTTATTTCTAGCACTCCTCCCTGCAACAGCTTTGAGGTAAAAATTAGCTTCCCTGACAGAGTTTCCTCAGAGCTGTGGTTCAAAATCCCCGTTCGATGTGGACTTTCTACATCCTGTTTAAGAAAAATCTCTTCAGAGTCAGAAGAGGAAGCAACTTTGCCTTCACTCTGCTTTCACTGATGCTTACCAGTTCATAATCCTCCACATATTTGTATTTCTTCTCCCGATAGTAGTATTTCTTCTTCATACAATACAGAACCACAATGTCACACAGCACTGTTGCCTAGTGGAGATCGGAAGAGTTTAAGACAATGATCCTCAGAACTGAGGCATGAATCCAGAACTGAGTCCAAGTGCAAACAGTGTCACTTACCACGCCAAACAGCGCTAAGCCAGAGCCAATGTTAATCATAGTAGGAATTACATCAAATTTTCCTGCCTAGAAGACAGTAACAAGGGTGAATATGTTTTTCAGCATCTCTGAAAGTCCTTAGCACAAGATTCCCAGGAATTAAGCCACCCTACCTTTCCAAACACTATGATATCAAAGCGGATGCCATAAGCTTTAATAAGCGTCCGTGCTTCGGTGCCATTACTATCCTTGTAGTATTTTGCAAACCTGGAGAGAAGATAGATCAGAGCTTAGCTGGAGATGTTGAGGGTTTTTTATGTGATCATGCAACATCCAGGTGCATACCCCATCCCAAGAGGATGGGCTGAACATCGGTGCTTCCAGAGACAAATCCCAAATGATGGAGATTTCACGCAGGCAAGCACATATAGGAGAAAAGCCCAGAACAGGCATATTTAAGACAGAGGTTACCACAAGCCAAATCAGGAAACTTGCAAAGCATAGGAAGGGGAGAAAAGATAGCTTTAGTAGGACAGGCAGGAATAAATTCAGCTACACATGAGAATTGGCCCCCCCCGAGACAGAGGCAAGCAAGAGGCTGCAGGAGTGCAGGCAGCCACGAGAGGGCAGGGAGCAGGCAGCGAGGGAGGCAGCGCAGCTCAGCCTGGAACACAACGGCGGCTCCTTATCCCGCACCAACGCGACTCGCAGGCAAAGGATAGGGAAAAGGGATGAGAACAAATAAGTGGGATCACTTACTCTGCCACATGGTTGACTAAGCCAGGAGGAAGCAGAGAAGAGGGTGGAAGAGAAGAGGAAGGATTGGTAAGGGGCTGCAACACGGTCTGCAATTAGCAAGAGCACTTCAGAACCCGCACCAGCTGGGCTGCGATATCTTCCAGCCGGTCCCGCCTGACACCCCAAGACCTGCAGGCCTGGCACCTCCCAAACACAGGGTTGTGCTGTCTGCATGTCAGCAGCTTCTCAGTGAATTCATTCAAGTTCCACCAAAAGAGATCCCCTGTGCTAAGTGCGAGTCTGTGATTCTAGAAACAAGCATAGCCCTGAGTCGTGTTTCCTCATGAGCAGGACTCTTGCAAGGATCTTGGCAAGGTGGCAAATCCACATTATTACATCTCTGAGTCTGGATGCAACCAGCTACCCATCTCTGCACTGGTGGTTTTAGTGGGGGTGTTGGACCTCTCTGTGCTGGCTGGAATGTGTGTGTGTGGTGGTATATGCCAGAAGGATTCTCCTGGTGCAGATAATGGTCTTCAACTGACAAGAGCCACTTTCTAGTGGTTAGTTTTTCCCTTGTGGACAGCAAAGGAGGTGCTTTGGTCTCCCACCCCGACACCCCGGCCCCATCCAATACTGCCCTATCAGCACACCCTCCAACAGTCACCTCTCACACTAACATGCCGCAGGAGGCTGGTCCAAACAGTCACCCAAATGCCGATGTAAATATGGCTCAGACACTCTGACACAATCAGTGGAGCTTCACTGACCTTCCTTCTCTGCTGTGTTGGCACTCAGTGAAGATCCAACCAGCTCTATGTTTCACAGCATCAGAGAAACTCTCCAAGTTTTACAGCACCATTGAAAGTCCAAGGACTAACCCAGAGCTGCCAGAGGAGTGCAGGCAACCCGTAACACTGGGACACCGGGTGCCCTACATAGCCACATTACCTGAAGTTGTAGCCAGGTGAGACGGTGTGGGCAGGGTCCTTGTTGTCGAGGCGCCGGAAGGAGTACTTTGGCACACAGTGGGAAGCATCTCTGTCAAGGTTACAGTCCCAGTTGATCTGCAGCGCCATGACTCCACCCTGTTAAGTGGAGGAGAGGAGAAGATGAGAAGTCCAACTGCCCAGCCAGCCCAGCACTAGGCTCTCTGCTGACCAGCACCCTGATTTACTGGCCCTTGTCCCAGTCCCAGTCCAACACTCTTTCCCTCTGCTACAGAAGGACCTTGCACATAATCCCACCCAAACAAGCCAAGGACAAGTATTAAGTAAACTGACTCCAGTCCCTCTAGCCAGAGCAGCTCTCCATTCTGCAGCTACTCTGTGTCCTGTGGTTCATGCTAAGAGGCAGAGGGGGGCAACCAGCTGCTGCTCCTCTTCTATGCTGCTGAAGCCCAAGAGAAGGATCTGCCAAATACCTCCACAGCCATTTCCTGGAAGTCCTGCCCTGCAGCTTCAACTATTTTCCCTAAACGAAAGATAGGGCAGAAGGGATCTGTCTTGGAGTCATAGATGCAGTTCTTGAGGTAGGTGGAGTTGATATTAGGGAGGATGTTTCGCCTACAGGGGAACAGAGAGAGAATGTCTGTTGCATCTTCTTCCACTCCTCCAGCTCCCCTTTGCTGTCCAAGAGACCAGACAGCGCAATGCCCCACACACTATTTACTTGCTGAAGTTGAACTTGGGGTACCAAATGTTGTTCTTCACCAGAACGGTAAAGTTCTCAGCTTCTTGCAGAAATGCTGGCCTACAAAACAGTAAGAAAAGTATGTAAGTTTCACTTCCATTTTCACAAACGGGACTCTGCAGAGTCATTGGTGATCACCTCTTCAGCTTCTCCCAATAGTACCCCCAGAGGGAGAAACATCAGCTGCATACTGCTAGCCTCCCCTCAGGAGGGCCACCGCAGAGTAAGCACTCACTTGGGTATGTGATAGTCATCCTCCACAGGGCACCATGCAAAGACTTCACAGGTCTTAATGCTGCTATTGTAGGGTACACACTCCCCAGTTTGGATGCCTGGAAAGACATGTGAATGGAGGTACTATCAAGCAAAAATAGAGGGGCAGTATTTGCCCTGTGGTATCTCCTCACTCCATAAGGTGAAAGCAATCTGCTCAGAGGTGAAGTGGCAGTACCAAGACACCCATTATCTTCCATTGCCATTTGTAGTGCAATTTCAGAGAAATAAGTGCCTTTTTCCGAGTCAAATCCTCACCTATGTGAAATACTGCTTCACGGACTCAATGTCTTGAGAAAGCTCTCACACTCTTTGCTAACTCACCAAAGCAAACATTTATCCAGCATCCAACCCAGCACAGTCTAAGCCCATCTGCTCTCCCCATCAGAAAAATCTGAGCTGTCTTTCTCATTTTCATTTCTCTTAGGTGTAAGAGAATAAGAACAAGGAGACTGAAGTGAAATGCTGCTTCCTTCCCAGGAGGGAAGGCACAGCACAGAGGTATCTCAACACAGACAGAAAGGAGCTCTTGTAGCGGGCTTCTTACCACTGCTGTGGGTGCTGACATATCCTGGAACACAGCTGTTGTTCACCTTGCACACTGTTTTATCATCTGGAAGCTGGAGAGGAACAATAATTACGCTAAACACTACAAACTCTCTCCCCTGCACTCCCACCCACACAAGGCAGGATTAAAGCAGATCCTGTACCTACCTCTGGGCAGTGGCCTTGGCGCTGATTCGGTGTGAGTATTACATTGGTCATGACAAACACAGCATTCTCCTCCTGAAGATGCAAAACAAGGAAGAAATTTAACAGTGACAGTCTGCAAAAAATATCCAAGGCACTGCCCCAAATGTCTTTGTTGACAGAGCCCAGGTGACCTTGCAGAGGGGATTTGCTTTGGACAGTGCTGGTGTAGCACGAAAGGAACAGATTCCCAAATGTATTACCTGATGATGCTGCCTTTAGGTGGAGGAAGGACTGTGGGACGAGCAACCCTTTCTGTCCTCCCACTTGGCCCAGATTTCCTCATTCACATTATGAAAACAGAGATCACACAGCTCCTCAGGGGAGTTGCAAGGCAGCAGCAGAAATAAAGCTCCAGCTGCAAGTCTGAGCACAACTCCCACTCTTCCTTTTTTTTTTCTCCCCACAATATATAAAATAGAAATTTGACCAGTCCTGGGTTCTTTCTCCAGGGAGCACAACTTCCGTTATTTTCAGGTGTGTACAATTTGGGGTCTGTTGTTTGCTTCTGCACCACTGATATGCAAATAGGATCACTCAGAATCTGTCTAAATCCGTAACTTTTTTCTGCACCACATCTCATGCAGACAGTGACCCACAACTAGCATCGTGGCTGTGCCTGCCAGCCCTGAAGGCCACCACCTCTTGCCCACACAGCGCAGATTCCCACAGCCACACAGTCAATCAGTAACTACAGCAATAACTCCAGTTCCGGATCAAGTGACCTGCAGGCTATTCCTAGGGTTTCTGCCAATGAGTTAACTTTGAGTTGTTTGCTTTAGAAAGCAGTAAGAAAGAGGACATGTGTTTATTGTTGCAACTCTTTCCTGAAGCCTGCAAAATCCTCCCTTGTGTACAAGCACACACACAGACACACTTTTCTTGAAACAAGCTTCCCCAGGGGTAGTGCTGCAGGTGCTCAGCACGATCTGCAACAAAGCAAAGCCGCTTCATTCTCTCGCATCAAGGACACGCTGCAGCTGAAGCTGTTCAAGACCTCTGTGGGCTTTGGCAGAGCAGTAGCTTTGTTAGAAAACCCCTCCTCTGCGTGTGGAAGTGATGGATACCTGAGGGGGGATGACATAGTCAGCTACATCCCAGATCCTGGCTCCCAAGGTGGATGTGTTTGTCAGCGTTACTCCTTTCACCTTGGTGGTTACGGAACTGACGACGGCATCTGTTTCCTGGTAGCCCTTCTCCCACACAAAGACCCAGCTGCAAGAGAAAGAGTGTGAGAAAGACTGCAAGAAAGAAACAACAGAAAACAGATGAACACCATAAACCGTCACAGACAGTGGGAATTTCCCCTTTTTTTCACGTATCACCTGAAAGGGCCGGTCCAGTTTCATAGTGTTTCCCTACAAAATGGTCACAGGATGAAAAATCTCCCCTCTGATTATATTTTTTTTTTCCCAGAGTTATCTGGAGGGGTGCAATTACGGCTTTTACGCACACCCCCACCGGGTGATCACCCTCTGGGACAGGGTCCCCCTCCTGAGGGGGGCCTGTCCTGCCTGTAGCTGCCCCCCAGCCCCACAATCCCAGTTAAGCTGTCCCAGCACCCCCCTGTCACCTCCCGGGGCCGGCACCCACCGCCGCCGCCCCCGCCCAGCCCGGGCCGCCCCGCGGCTGCC
>VXBO01003255.1:578532-673374 GCA_013400135.1 Rhinoptilus africanus
GTTCCGGCCCCGCAGCCGCTCCCCGGGGGGACGCGGCCGGCGGCGGGGCTCGCTCACCCGATCACGTAGGCGAGGATGGCGAGCTGCACCCCGCGGTTGATGAGCCCCACTTTGCGGCTCCGGATCAGCACGATGCGGGGCGTATCGTACTCGAAGAGGAAGCTGCGGACCGCCCCGCAGGCCACCATGGCGGCCAGGCAGGGCAAGGAGGGAGGGAGGGAGGGAGAGCCAGGGCCCGGGCAGCCCGGCGAAGGCACAGCGCCCCGNCTGGTGGGAGGTGTCCCTGCCCAGGGCAGGGGGTGCTGGAACTAGATGATATTGAAGGGCCCTTCCAACCCAAACCATTTTATGATTCTGTGACCCTTTTGGGGCTGCCCAGGATAACCGGGGCTTGGCAGGCAGGGCACGGCTCTGCCCCGAGGCCTCCTGCTGCTGGAGCTGTGCTGTGCCTGGGTACAGGGTTGGGAAGTGCAGGTGGCGGGGCATCCCGTCGAGGATGCTCTCACCCTAGTTGCTAAATCTGGAGCACTTTTTTTTCCCCATGCTACTCATTGTTAGCAAGTTTTATGAGGAGATTTTTCACCTCCGTACTGGCCAGACATGAGTCAGCCGTTACCTGGAAGTCTGCTGCTGTCAGCCCTATGCTGAGTCTGGGCTACTAAGTCTCACAAAGAAGATGGACAGACGACCTCAGGCAAGGACCATCCTGACACCAAGACATAACTTGCGAGCCAGCTCAGGGCAAGGACAGAGCACCTGCCTGCAAAAGATAGCAGAAGCATATCTAAGACTGTCATCCATCCACAGTGAGCAAATCCTTTATTTATTACAGTCTTAAGTGAATATTCAGTGCAATTCTTTCCAAAAGGAGAGTCAGTTCGTGTGTCAGAACAGGAATGCATTAATGCCAAATAATATTTTCTCAATCTAGATATATAAGATGCTGCAATATGAATGTTAATACAATTAATGCATATTACAACTAAAGATACAACTGCAGTTGGCATAATGTGCCAGCAATCTATCTTAAAATATATGTGGGAAATGGAAACGGCAAACTGCAGGGTTAGCTCAGAAAGAACAAAGCTTGTTTGAAAGGAGTGCAGAATACGTGTTACAATCCTTCTCACCTTGTTTCTATAAAAATAGAACATGTCCAAGTATAACAAAAAAGAAATAACCGAAAAGGTGTTGGAGCACAGGTTAATCTACCTTGAATTTGCTGTTCCTTGGCTCTACTCTGGCCTTATGCATCGTAGCACAAAGCTTCTCGCGCTGTGCCAAGTTCAGTAGGAGGAGGTGTAGGAGGCAAGGCCTGTTTGAAGCTAGGAGCAAACAGGAGGCCGAAGTCCAACATTGCAACGAGTACAAATGAAATGTCCAAAAATATTACACAAAGACAGTAAAAGTACTTTTCAGTGTAACTCCTGAGTTCAAGCTAAAAGGAGTAATACAAAGAGAACAGCTGGGCTTTTCAGAAGATGCTTTGTCTGTGTCACTGAAATTGGCTAAAATGAGCCTGTCTCATATGGACAGACCACGAGGCCTTCAACGGCGAGTTACAAAACTCCATGCTCAGTGGCCTCTTTCTAGAGCCTCTTGAGCCAGGGCTGCAGAAAGTGGTGAGGCTGGGGGAGAAAACCGCTCAGGACCACGTTTTCAAGTGATATCTCTTTTGGACTTCCTTCCTTCAAGAGGTCATGCTTTGAGATGACTCTTGGTGCCATCTCATTTTCAGGGTGCTGATCATCTCCTGGCTCAGCTGGGATTCTGGTACGCACCAGTGCAAGGGCAGGAGGCCCAGAACCTCCCACTAAAATGTAGCGCTAAGAATTCACCCCAGAGCCTACATTTCCAAACCACGTGGGGTGACTCACAGAATGAAGCAGAGGCAGAAACAAGCACTTTAGCTCAAGATGTTTGTTCCTCTATGCTAAGCAGTAGGCTATTGTGCCTCTCCAAAAATAGTATACAAAAATTCAGCTACGGTACTACAGAAGATTTTGGGAAGTCACATGCTTTCTTCTTTTCTTTTAAAGGTCCATGAAAGAAAACAAAGTTTAAACACCCAAGGAGAGTTACAGTATGATCTCAAGTTGTGCTACATCCTCATTCCATCTTAAAACCAGTATAGTTGTTGACTTCTTTGTGATAAGTATCTCTAATTTTCCACCTGCAGCAGCTTGGGATGACAGCTCTGTCTTCCAGAGTGAAAGCGCCAGTGAACGTATTGCCTGTAAGCAAGGTGACGCATCTGGTTGTTGACATTGCCATCTGTCAAGTCCAGAAAGGGGTCTTTGTAGAGAAGGGCTTTCTTCAGGGTGTGACTGGACAGCACCAGCTGCTGAAACCAATGGGAGGTTGTGATGCACTGCCCTTTTTTCCTTCGGCAGCAGAGCTGCTCGTGGTACTTCTGTGTTGGCTGGCATTTCCCACAGCAGCACCACTTTGGGCAGTCTGGGAAAGAGGCCCCTTGTCGAAGAGGTTGCCCCAGCTCGTATTCTTCATTATCATCGTTCTCGTTGGACTCACTGGTGTGCATCGGCTCAGATTCTTCATTATCACACTGTTTGTTGGACTCAGTGGTGCAGCAGTTGCCAGCATCACAGAATTTCACAGGGTGGCTCTGCAACAACAATTCCCAACATAAATTAAAGAAAATAGCATTTGCTGCTTCATCCAACTGCAGAGAGAATTTACAAGAGTCATCCTCACCACTGGCTTTTTCATTTGACACAGCACAATAGAGATAATGATGATAGATCAGCAGATCTGGAGGAGGATTGTCTTTCTGTGTTGCCAACGCCCACCCTAGCGAAATCGAATCGACACCTCGCAAGTTGTTTCAACACCAACGCACTCCCGCTAACGCATACCCACCACAGGAAAGCAGCAGTTTTCATATGACTGTAGAAAATACATCCTCTGGACTTATTAACTTGAAGTGGACAATAGGGATCTAGTTTTAGCCCCTCAGAATCTAATCTGGAAATGTGGGGGGGTGGAGGTGGCGGAAACCCAAATCAGTTTGGAATGACAATCCTCAGTCCTCCCTTCTGAAGGGAGGATCCCAAAGGTTAAGTCTTTACCTCAACAATGCTGCCTTGAGCATGCTGCAGGCTTGTTTTCAGAGGCTTCTTTATCAGGGTAACATGTGGCTCATCAACAAAGGACACACACATCACCTGTGCAGCAGAAGAAATGAGCACTGTCAGCTGGAGTAGTTTCTCATAGAACTGGGGGCAAACACAGCATGGATCTGACCTCAGGGCTTGGGTTCTGCAGTCTGTACTCCGATAACAATCCCCTGCAACTGCATGTTGCAAGGGCCCATATTTCCAATATTCGGGATAGCAAGGACACGGGGAGCTCTGGGGCCAGAGGGAACAGGAAGAGATGGTATGGAACTAACTGTGGGGAGTATGGTTGTGCAGGGCCTTTAGGTACTCTCCTCTTCACTCTTCTCTAAAAATACATGCCTAAAATGCTAGGGGATTAGAAGAGGCAGCCTAGATAAATAACCATTTATGTCTTGAAAAATAGGAAGAGGCAACCGAAGTTGGCAGGGAAGAGTTTGAGCAATGCCTTCTTCATGGAAAAGCCTTCCATGACATCCTTCAGCTACATGGAAGGACCACTGTTCCCTGCAGGATTCCCTCATAGAGCTGGTGTGGCTCTGCCATGCCAAGCTTGTGTACAGAGCCCACTGCACTTGTGAAGTGCACATCGTGCGCAGCTCCATGGAAGCTGTGTGGATCAACTGCATTTTTGTATCCACGGAGCAGCAATTTACATTCTTTACCTGTCTTGGATTCAGCACAGTCTCATACTTTTTCCTGTTGTAAATTTTGCAGAATGCTGATTTACTGCAGTTGGAGTAACTAACAACACAAATGGCAACTTCAATGGCACTCGCAACCTGCACATGTGTCCTGGTTTGAGGTAAAATGGAACCAATTTTCTAATTCGGAATTTTACTTTTTAGCTGGGTCTCCTCTAACTGACTAAAGATAAATGCTTTGTGTAACTTTAGAACTGTGCAACTATTTAGAACATCAAGATTTTTTGTCAATACTTCTCATAGATCTGCTGTATGCATAAAGAACCAAAAGCTCTAATTTGTTTTTGAATAAATCTTGATTCAGTGAACTGTGGGGTTACCCAGATGGAAGAAAAACACTTTGTTATTTTACTTGTGTTAATTGCCATGGGAAACTCACAAGTTTAGGTAGTTTCAAGTCTTAATTACCATATGGTGGAATCTGCCCCAACTATTCTGTGTTAGCTCCCAGAATACTTGTTGGAAATTTCTAGGCCTTTCAACACAGAAATAAAATCCCCTGCAATACAAACATGCTCATTTGGCAGACAACTGTGAGGATCCATCTATACAACTGCAGCAGCTGCAGGTTAAGGACATAACTACAAGAGTGAAGAAGGAGAATCAAACAACTTGGCATTCCAAGTCATCATTCCCCACAGCTCATCACATCTTTGCTTCAACTCACAAAACATGCTAATTGATTAATACATTTTGTACCTGAAGTGGAATCCAGGCATTATTTTTTTGTCATCAAGGCGCTGGAAACCATACTTCGGACTGCAGTCATAAAACCAGCTGTCCCAGTTACAGTCCCACTTAATCTCAATAGCAATGATTCCTCCCTGGAAACACACACAGTAAGCTTAGGGCATGGACATATATCTATAGACACGCTAACTCATAAGCAACATTTGCCAATCAAGCAGTCTTGTCTGGAAGTTAGTTACGCGAGCTAGAAGCTATTATTCATTCAGGCCTTTCCTATCTTCTGTCTATTTCTCTTCACCTTAGTGGCACAAGTGTGGATGTAGCCGAGATACTGTGACGGTCATTTTCTTGCTTTAAACTATGTATAGGCTCAAACCAAAAGCCTGAGTGCAAGCCTAAGGTTTGTAGGCACCCAGTCCAAACGTTTCATCCTGAACGCACTGTGCCAGGCTACGAATCAGTAAATGTGGCTCAGTTGATGACTCTGGGCATTGTCTTTCCTTCTATTCTACCCATCTGTTAATACTGACCTTCTAGAGGTATGGCTGGATGCTGTGTTAACGGCATTTGTCTTAATATCCCAAAGAACAGAGTGAAAATATAATGGCAAAAATAAGTGCTTTTTGACTCTGAATGTAAGCTGCCATTTGTGCCAGTCTGACTTTTGGATGATTCCCCCCTGATTTAGGATCTGCTTGAGTAGAATCAAAAGATGACCATGAGTGACAGCCTTGTTTAGAACCTATTTAAACGCACCGTGCTTTGTAAATGGCCCTCTGCATACTGCAGTACTAACTAGTATCAACTCTGTCAATATGGGTTCCATTCTGTGAGATGTTAAGGACATTTAATTCTTGAAAGTTGGGGTCACTTTGCTTCTCACACAATCACTTTCCAAACCTAGAACCATTCCATTATACAGCAGGAAGAGAATCAAATAAATATTTTAACACTGAGCATGAAAAAAGTGTTGTCACAGACCTTTACTGCCATCTCAGGAAACTTCAGTTTTGCTTCCTGGACGATATCTCTCAGACGGAAAATTGGACAGAGTGGGAAAATTGTCTTGTTGTATGTGCAGGAATTATTAAAAACTGTTGGGATATTTAATCTGTGAAGAACACACACAATTGTTTACATTAAAAACAAGCTGGAGGAGATACAGGTAAGGGACTGCACACGTACTAGAACCTATAGCTACCAGATGTATATATCCTGAACTGTAATCTGGGAATCATGATGAACTCTTTACTCTTTGGATATTATCCACCAGCAAAATTTTACCTGTGTAAACTAAACACTTTTACCTTATAATTTTAATTGCATGCCTGTTGTGCTCTATTTTAGTGATTTTACTCTAACATAAACCAGTATATCTGTGTTAACAATTCTGTTGTCCAGTGCACAAGAGAAATAGAGTTATGCTGGGAGGCTCTGTTCCCAAGCTCCCCTTATTTCTTTTGCTTCATGAAGGATTCGTAGGGTTAGAGAATTAAAAAAAACTTTGTATCTGTCACTCAGGCAGATACAGCCCTGAATGCACAGGCTTTTTGAGTAAAGAAGGTGCCAATTTATACAAGTGTTTGTTCAGAGCACAACTACTTCAGAAAGCATTGAGGAATGTTTGCACTTACATGGTGTAATTAAATTTTGGGAATTTAATGTTGTTCTTTATTAGCACAGTGAAGTCTTCAGAACTCCTCAGAACAGCAGGCCTAAAAAAGAAACATCAAATTGTCTAACTTCTTTTACTTAAATACATCAGCTAATGTTATGCTACTTTACTATTACCTGGAAAGCTGTCTGTAGGAGGAATATGTTGCTAAGAATAACACATTGAAAGGCAGGGAGTTAAGTGGCTCAGGGCATCAAGAAAGAGATAGGTGGTTTTCTTAGTTTTAGGTATAAATTATTCTCTCTCTATTGCACTTGCTTGTGTGCGTGAAGCCTAACTGGGGTCTTTACATGCAGCTGAAATATGATCTCAGGAGACTACTCATATAAATCTTGCTATAGAATTGTATTAAGAAATTTGGCAGCTGATGATTTCTGCACAACAGATTAGCAGTTTCATTGCTGGTCCTCTCAGACAGGTGGCCACTTACACCAGAGCTGTGCAGCTGGTAAGAGTGTAAGAATGAGCGACACGCTCGATCCTAGAGTATGTCTCCAGGAGTCAGGTGTCAAATCACATCACCAAAAGTTCTCCTGCCTTCCTAGCAGATACCAGTTTGAGGACCTCCCCTGCAGTGGTTTATGTCACTAAATACGTAGGTAGAATGCAAACACAATGGAAAGCAGGCTGCCAGTCTGACCCTTCCTCAAAAGAATGATTTCTCTAAAGCTAATGTGGCAGGAAAGAGGGAATTTTCCCACAAGTTGCCAGCTGGGTAACCTTGGCCTAGACTGTGTGAGACAACCTCTGCTACGCTCCAGGACTTGCCAGGGCTACAGGAAAGCAAGAGATACAATTTTTGGCATTGTTTCTCTAGCATAGGGACTATGCTGAACTGTAATATTGGCATTGTTCCATTTTAAGAATGAGCCAGGAATATTTTCATTTCCATCAAGACAGCCATTCCAAGGGGGAAACCCAGTCTGCACAACAGTCATCCACATAAAGGACAGTGCTTCTAAGCAGGGAATGTTTTTCCTATCATTATATTTGAGCAATGCCTTTGCATCAGAGGTCTGTGATGACAAGAAGCACATTAGCTGGGTGACATGCAGCTTCCATGAGGGACTTCTCAGGAGTGTCTTCTAAACCAAGTCAATGAGTGAGACTTGATTGCATTTGTGGATGCTACCTGGTCATGAAAGTCACGGATGAGTTTCAGTGCATAATAGTCAAGACATTAATAACGCATGTTCATTTTTAAAGAATGAAAAACGAATGAACCTATAATGTGAAAGTGTTCGTAATTCATCCACTGGAAGCATCTGGAATCTGATCCAAAGTTCTTCTGAAAAAGGTGTTGTAAACACCTGTCCTTCAGCCAGCTAATCTGACAACTGTGCCCTGCCTCAGGGCACAAATGAACAATCAAAAATAAAGGAATCTTCTTGCCAACATGTAATGCCTTTGTTCAGCTCCTGCCATAACTAACGGGAAGGAAAAGGAGGCCTCCTGTATAGTTGATGAAATTTACCTTTCAAAGGAATTTGGACAATAAAGACAATCATGGGTGTAACCAAAGCCAAACACTGCTCCCTCTGTATCTCAACCAGATGGCAGAGCTTCCTGGGCTCTGACCTTGGTCTTATGTATCATTCTGGTAGAAAATAAACACTCAGCATTGCTTTTTAGTGGTTCCTCATTTTTTCTTTGCCAAAGGAACTTGTGAAGGAACTTTATACATCAGAGGTTTGGATCAAACATCTCATCCATTATTTTTGGTCCCTGGTAGTAACCGATTACTGGCACTTTAGAGGAAGGTTAGGAAACAAGACAGAATGTGTCAACTTTGCGGTGTAATTAAAAGCAAAATTCCCCCTGCAACATACCACAGCAGTGAGCCTACGCAGTGTGACATTTGAAAGTGACTGGCAGTCACTGAAACTTTATTAGAAAAACCCTAGGATTTCATTAACTCAGGAAGCTCATGCATATCTTTCCCGGATGCTGTATGAACAATTACAGCCTTCCTGTTGTTGGACAAAGCCTTTTTCAGATCACAACTCTGTCTGCAGGAGAAGGGAATGGAAATTCCTTTAAAGAGCTGATAAAAACTCAGCAGAAGGAGCTGTAGGAGGCATTGTGGGCTCTGGAGGGGACCTAGCAGTAGAAAAACTGCTCAGTCTCTGCATAAAACCCCAAATTAGGGAAAAGATGGGATATATATAGAGACCCGTGCTTGTATCTTTTAAAAGCAATGAGTTAATAAAAGTAATAACTGACCTAGTTTCTTACACATATATTTCAAAGCTGGTAGAGAGGAGCTAAAACTGATTTCCATTTGCTTTCTTACAGTACAATTTCCATCATTTCAGTGGAAATCAAACATTTTATAAAATTTTTTCATGCTTCGGCTGATATACAATAGAAATAGAACATTTTCACCTTGGAACACTGTTCAGTGATGAGGTTACAAAAAAGATGGCTACAAGGCCCCTCCATCCTACTCTCTAGATCACAGCAGCATTGTTCCATGGAGTCTTTTTCCTAGAGTTTTCTTCATCTCACTATTACAGATTGCCAGCACTGAGGTTTTCATCATCTACCTAGAGATGGATGGAGAGACTGTTCTCCAGTCTGAGGTGGATCCCCAAACACTACCCTGCAGCACAATGTACAGACAACCAACCTACTCCTATTGTTCTGGGAGGTGGAAGCCACCTCACTGTGATAAATGAACCCAGAAAGAATTTCTATATCACAGAGCCCTAAGCCTTGCAGAAGAAAACCCCGAGTTAGGAAACCTTTGATTTCTGTCACTGATTAAACCTATCTTAGGTTGATGCATTTTCCTTGTCATTTGAATTAATGAGCCAAATGCCTCTAGTGAGTTCAAGATGAGCCTGTGACATCTAAAACTGTCTCCATGGCAGCTGCATGATGATACAAACTGGAGGCTATGACTTCACAGCAGAATCATACAGCAGGACAGACTGTTAGATAATGAGTGTTAACAGTCTGGCGAGGAAGGAAATAGCTGTTTTACATACATGATATCTATATGTGCCTAGGTGAAGGGATTATCCTAAAATTTCATGACTTTGTCAAAGTAAATCCTTCTTTAGGCATAAAAAAAATGCAGGTATCTCTTTCACTTACTCAGGGAGTTTTTCCATGTATTGCACAGGGCACCATGCATTGACCTCACAGGTTTTAAAAGTTGCATTATAAACCACACATCTTCCTGTTTGAATTCCTGTAGAGAAAAAAGCTCTTACTTAGCAAAGATGAGTTTTTCACCAATTAAGAGACAGTTTCAGCATGTTAGTGTAAGATAGGGAACTTGACATTTCAGATTATTGCAGCTTTCTATAGGAGGAAGCTGTAGGAAGAACTACCCAAACCATGGTCCTGCCACACCTCATCAATCCTTATTTAGCTGTTTGCTTGGGTCAACAGTGCTTGTCATTGTTTGGGCTGTGGGTGAAGTAATTTCCTTCACAGTTTTATATGAAGTTACATATCTGAGCCTTGGGATAAATTGAGAAACCAACTGTTTCAGTCAGAAGTTTAATTCAACAAGATGAGCAAATTAAACATGGATACACAGGTGGGCAGAAAACCTTAATTCTTTCTGTGCTCCTGGAAAGTCAGCATTTTCTGTGAGTGTGTAGTCTTTACCAGGAAAAGTGATAATCCATCCAGCAGCCCAAATTCAGGGAGTCTCAGCACTTTCAAGAACTCACATTCCTGATGAAAATAGTATGATGCCTTCTGGACTACTGGTCCCAAACAAAGGACACAAGTCCCATGACTTATTCTGAGAACTACCTAACCATCACAGGGGTGTTACAGACCCTTCAAACGGATCCTCCAGTTACTCCACCTGCTAAGCAGCCATGGAGTTCAATGGGAGCGTGTGTCTGGTTTGGCCCTCGTTCACAGCAGTCTGCCCTCTTTTTCACCTCTCCCCTTCCTCTGCTGCCTCTCGCTGTTTCTCCTTTTAGTAAGGGCACACACAAGCTGCTAACAACTCAGTTTTGTGGTTTTGAAAATATGTTCTCAGAGATCTCTTAGGATTCTGTACTGTTCTACTGCAAATCTCCAAGGTGGATCCTGCACGTGCTGCACTGGTCAATAATGCAACAGAAGATAGTACCCACAAAAAAACTATTTCAATCTGAAAACGCCGTTTACTTACCATTACTAAGGATATCTACACTCCTATTTTTACAGTTGTTGTCTGAAGAGCAGATAGCTTTGGTGAAGGGATACTGGAAAAAAATTTACATAAAAAAGCAATATCTCCTTTTCCATACCTGTGTAAAAAGATTACTCAGCTTCAATGTCAAAATATCAGATAATAAGGGAAAGTAACAATGCAGAGCAGGTATAGCTCTTACTAATTATTTTGCTTATAGGAGATAAAGGCTCAGCTACCTGCAAAACCAGAAAAAACCCACTTTCCTTGCTTACAATAACATTTCCCTTTATTATTTATGTCTTTTCCCATTTTTCACACTCTGTCCTATAATATTAAGCACAATACATTTAATACTGGACTATTTAATTCATTGTTTACTAGCAGTTCCCATATACTTTTGCCAGTGAAGTCAGCTTGTATTTGGGAACTACTCTGCAAAATCCCACTTGTAGGACAGCCAAATGAAGAGGAGAGCTGCCGCTGATGACCAGGTTTGACCTAGAGAAAGAAAGGAAGGGGACACGTAGGAATGCACAACAGTAATAGCAAGAGAACCATACTAGTAGAGAAGCTGAGAGCAACTCTGCAGCTCCATCATTCCTTCAGGTTTTCCTCAAGAGCAGCAGCAATGCCAGAGAAGCTGGAGAGCAATCACTGGCTTGAATGTCATCACCTCCTGCAAGTGATGCAGACAGGTTTGGCTGCAAGGTCACTGGTGTGAGGCAAAGTCACAACTGCCAGCTGATTCCCCGAGAAAGAAAAGGAGCAATTAAACTAGATCTTGCATGTTATTTGCTGAGATACAGACATAAAGAGCAATAATATTTGCTTGTACTGGACTGTTCCGAGGACAGTTCACTCTTTTACATCAATATCCATTCAATACATCGTAAGTATAAATCGCAAAACATATTTACCTCAGGGCAACTTCGCTTAAGCTGATTCTCTGTCTTAATGATGTTGGTCATCACGAAAAAAGAGTTTGTCACCTACATGGAGGAAAGAATATGAATCTGACTGAAATTTCACATACTCAATTCAGACCTTGGTCATTCCAGATCATCACTTGGAAGGATAACGAGGCTGCTTCAGCTCTGCCTCCCCCTCATATACATTCACATGCTATCCATCTCAAACAGGAAAAGCCAGGGACATCATCAGCACAGGAATGAGCAGCCAGAGGCAGGAAGACACTGATTTATTTTTTTTTTTCCAAACTGATATTACAATCAAGAAACACTAGCATTAACTGGTAACAACACTACTCTGTTTAGTACAGCTATATTGGAGTGTATCTATTCCTAGGTTTGCTGTTACCAAAATATTAAATTATGTAAAAATTGTGTAACAAATAGCACCACAGATATCTCATAAAAGAGTATTTTTTCCCCCCCTTCCGTTAAGGGAGGAAGGGAAGATTGGGCTTTAAACATGGCTGTCTCCAACATAATCACACTGAATGGCAGGACAGAGACACATCAGGAAAGCAACAGATGTATCAATGGAAGTTGAATACTGGGCTGACATTAAATTAAGACTTGCCTGCATTGGTATGGTGTATTCTGCTGTATCCCAGATCCTGTTGTTAGTGAAAGTCACTCCCTTCACACTAGTGCGCACTGAGCTGTTAACTTCATCCACCTCCTGATGGAGCCTAAAAATCATGACTGTACAACTGGCCAGACAAAACAGAAAGGACAAGTAAGCCCATAAGAATAAAATGGGCAGCTTCTTTGTATCATTCTTGGACAAATGCACTGCAAGACAGAAATCAGATGGACATTTTCAAGTAATTGGGAGCCTTTTCGCGTGAGATACATGCATTGGCTGGACCAAAGCCTGCCTTGGTTTCACCTTTTGCAGGTTTTGCCTTTGTCAGAAATGAACTGATATATGCAATAAGAGAATTTCTATTTTCCCATCCCAAATGATATAGACAACATAAGGTGACATTCTGGCTTTCCAGATGCCATTTGTGAAACACTAATTAACTGCAACAGGGCTGGATATCAGCCAAAAACTTTCACCCATGCTGCGTTGCTGTGTACCTAGACTTTGTCTTCTTCTGTCACAAACAGTAGTGTTCTTGATACTTTATTATTTTTAGACGATCTTAAAATACTTAGTCCATGTTCCAGAGTGACTATTTTTGTGCCTCATGCTGATTGCTTCAAAAATCTTGGCCAAATGTTTTAACTTTCTCATGAATTGAAAGTGTTAGGGAAAGACTCATCTAACTCATAAAAGCACTGGCAACTTTGAAAAAATATTGTATGTTCAGAAGATACTTTCCCCACCACATAAAAGTGATATAAAAGGTTTGCTTTGAAAAACAAGCCACAAGAGCTAGCACCGTTTCAGTTTAACAATAGACTGTTCTGGTGGGGGATAAAATAGTATCTGAAGAACAGAAACACAAAGCAGCTATCAATGTTCCTTTATTTATATTGTCTATTTTAATAGCATTTCAGAGTTTTCCTTCTGGAAAACAGTGCTTTGGGATAACCATGTTGTTGGAAACTGGCAGTGGGATCTTGGCTCTGAGCAGCAGCAGGTGGGTATATTATCTTAGCAGAATCGTAGAACCAGAATAGTTTGGGTTGGAAGGGACCTCTAAAAGTCATCTAGTCCAACCCCCCTGCAATGAGCAGGGACATCTTCAACATTTTTATTAAAGTAGTGTCAGTTTTCTTTTCAACCCGTAAGTCTCATTCTCTCTCCTCTCCTCTGAGGGGAGATGCTCTCCCTTCTAAAGGGAGAGAGGTTAAAGACAGCATCTGTTTCTCATTTAGCGGCCGCCCCAGCCCAAACCGTGACAATCAGGTTGCTCACAGCCCTGTCCAACCTGACCTTGAATGTTCCCAGGGATGGGGCATCCACCACCTCTCTGGGCAACTTACTCCAGCATTTCAGCACCCTCATTGTAAAAAAATTTCTTCCTTCTATCTAGCGTAAATCTCCCCTCTTTTAGTTTAAAGCCATTCCCCCTTGTCCCATCGCAACAGGCCCTGCTAAAAAGTCTGTCCCCATCTTTCTTATAAGCCCCCTTTCAGTACTGGAAGGCCACAACAAGGTCTCCCCAAGAGGCAGAAGTAAGGCAACTTGAATTTCCTGCAGACTTGATTCTTTGTGAGATTGTGATCAGTGTGCTCAATGTCCTGGCTTGCTGCCCTCCCATGAGAATGAAACCAACTTTATGAACTTCATCAAACTTTGTTCCGCAAACACTTATCACTGAGAACAGCCCTAGTTTGGCAGCACAGAAGAAAATCTGCCCTTTAGAGGCAATCAATTATTGCATATTCCTAAAACATCTTATTGTTCTTGAAATCTGCTGTAAGGGGTGACTTGCCATTTCATCTGACCCTGAATAGGAGACTCTACAGATCAGACTCTAATCTCAGAAACACCGGTGTAAATCTGAGATTATTTGGTGGAGTTATTTTGGATTTTTCAGACAAGAAACAAAACCAGACAGCATGGCAAGAAACAAAACTGCAAGTGTTTTTTAGAGGAAGCTTAGTTAACTCTGTTCAAGCAACTCCACCTTGTTAGATAACATCCTATGCCACACTCCCACTACAATGTTCCCACAACCACATCCACCTTCCAAGAACGGTCTAACACCAGCTCAATGGTCTTGTTTGCTGCCACAAAACTCAAAGCGCTGAAAGCCAAGTTGTAAGGAGACAACTCCCAACACAAGAAACATTTGCTCACATACAACACAGCATCCCATCACCATGCACTTACCAGATAAACAGCAGCGGTTAAATAAAGGAAACTTTTCAGACATCCCCAGGTAGCGCTCTGAATGCGTGTGTATTTCGGAGAGTCGTACCGAGTCAGGCCCTCCAGACAGACATGTACGCCCATTGCTAGCACTTCCGGTGAGGTGCTGGCTTTTGAAAACTGCAGCTACCTGGTGCCGACTTCTTCCACCCCTACATCCTTCCCAGGCCACCCCACTTAATGGAAGAGTCAGAAACCTGTATGAGAATGGTACCACAGGCCTCCTGAAGAACAACAGCTGATGGAATCAACAACTGCCTGAAGAGATGCACCCTTTGGTTTGTTCAGAGAAAAAGCACCAAATTTCAGCCTGGAGCTCCAGAGCTGGCTGCTCAGCACTGTTCTCATCACTTTCTGTTGACGTTACCATCTCTCCGCAGTGCTACCAGACTTTACCAGTCTGAAGTAACACTGGGACAACTGTAGAGACGAGGCTAAACAGATGGAAGCCAGTGTTACACTGACCTGCTTCTGAGCCTGACTCTCCACCACCCAACACTTCACACTAGTGCAAAGATGACGTAATGCACTGCTGGACCGGGCAGACGCACGCCAACACCCGCTTTGCAGGGGTAGCAATGGCCATGAAAGGCACAGGGCAACAGTAAAGCAATCTTTTCTGTCATCAATGGCCACAGAGATCTCCAGATTCTTACCTCACATTCCACAGGACACCACCCTATTTGGTCTTAGATTGGTTTTGTATCAGGTCGTGGGTGTAAAAGGGAGGGACAAAGTCACTACTCCTCTCAGCAGAGCCAATACATGGCACATCTGTTGGCTGCAGCTTCTGCCACTCCACAGAACCACGCACAAGCCAGAGCTGGTCGGTGTGCTGCAAGCCCACTGCATCTGGTCCAGGGGCTCAAATAGCAGGTGCGAGGCCACCATCTGACGCTGTAAAGAGGTGGAACTGTAAAGATGCGGAGCTGTTGAGGTGGGACCCGTAAATCTCAGTCTCAGAGTCTGAAAGACACAAAGTTTGGATCAAAATCCATTAGACCCAGACTAAAAAGACCAGGGTTCTCTCTCTTACAATAGAAGACCCACACAGGCACAAAATATACAAACCCTCTAACACAGATCTAATGGTTTTCTTTCAGTCCTTTAGTATCTTAAATCACCTAGGATGCTACCTAGGGCTGTAGTCATGACAAAACATTCAGGACCAGACAGGCTTCTTGGCTGTCAGTGTTGTCTTAAATGCTGTAGCACACAGGAACAAGTTACATTCTGCACAAACAGGCTTAATTTTTTGAGACACTGGTGATCGCTCCTTAGGGCTTTTGCTGACCTCAGCCCATACTGCCAGGGTTGGTATTAGTGAGGCTTTAGCAAGCAAAATCCTGCTACATTATGGCAACTGAAAAAGCTGCAAGCGGGAACCAGAAAGACCTGAGATGCATTTAGGTGCTAGAATAGCCACAAAGAATTTGATTTTTAATATAACACAGTCAGACCTACGTGTAGACACATATAACAATATTTATAATAAAAGACACAAACAGGAGGGCTCAGATGGCATAAGCGAAGCAGGAGTTAGTGTTGTCTTCTCTTGCTAAATGCTCTTGTTTTCACATTAACGTCTTCCATCTGTTTGGGATCTGACCTCAGCAGCTCAGCCGGACGTATTCATCTGCTTGCCCATGATGTTCCCATATAAGGTGATCTCTCTTCGCCCATGGAGCACGATTTCGATTTGCTCAGGTTTCGTTCCACTCTGATTTGCTGGCCTCTATGGTCGAGCTCTCTCACAGTTTTGCAAGGCAGTCATCCACACAGCAGCAGCTATAAAGGGAGGAGAAACTCAGGAGGGAGTAATGAAGCTGTGCCTGCAGATCTAAAGAGCTCTGGATCATTTATTTGCAGGCTCCGTTCTTTTTCTTCCGCACGTTGCCTCTGCATGATGCCTTCTCAATAAGCAGCTTCCATAAGGCTTTCCCAAGCAATATAAAACATAAGCCCCCCCTATCCAGAAAACTGGATGGAACTATAGGGCTGAGCTCTTGATAGAAACTCTCACATCATTAGGAAACTTTGCTTGAAACTCTGTATAACTCACCATGCAAACTAACTTGGGAATTTGGAAAATGCCCCCAGAATTAGACAACAAATATATATGCACACTGGTCTTTGATTCTGTAAGACTTGATCCAGACACCACATCACCCCAACTAAGATAACGTAAGACGAGTTAAGCATCAAACAAATATCTCAGCTACCTCCTGTAATATTTACCCAAGGCTGTACTGAAAGCTATCATCTCTTTCATGTCTGTGAAGATTCTGTTGTGATAGAGAAGTCAAGACCTTAATGTTTTTTAAGCAGTAAGTTGGAAAATTCAGACACCACTACAGACTCTAAACATCAAGCAGCCGGCGAGGCAGCCTGAGTAGCAGTACGGCTACTTTGGGCTGCAGGTACAAATAGCACAAAACCGTTGGAAGAAAGGATCACAAAAGCCTACAACTTTAAGGACAAAACAGGATCCCCCACACTTTCCTCAAGTTGGGAAGTCCCATAGAACTGGGCTCCAACATATGATTTTGCTCCTGCCTTAAATCAATTTGAGCTTTTAAACAGGCCAACAAACCAAACCTCAGACAGTCCAGTTCTAATTATGTCTAGTCATGGAGGTCTTCTTCCCCAAGTCGGAACAGCCAGACTTCATGGCTTTCCCCCATGATACAGTGAAACAATCTCACCATTTTTTTTTCTTCTTTGTATCTTGTTGTTTTCTAAAGTTTTCAGACATCCTTCCCCTTCTTTATCTGCTGCCTCTGTAACGTTACAGAGATATGAGAAGAGAAGACTTGCTTCTTGGAAAGTGTAGGGACTGAAATAATCAGACGCAAAGAATCTCAGAGCAGCACCTCCCACTATACCCAGGACAGATCCCTCTCTGTCTGTGCTTAGCACTGTGAGCACGATCGCTCTCTCCTCTGCACCGAGGTCTGAAGAGAGGATGTGTCTCAGTACTTACAGAAACAGTTATTTCTCTAGCATTAAGCAACGGACCCACATCCACAACTTCCTATTACCTACTAATTCAGTCTACAGGGAGCAGGCCTTGCCTCTGGTGCCTCCATAGGAAATACCATTTTCATTTGCTCTGTGTATTCTATATGCTCAAAATACTCATCAGAAGAAAAGTGTAATTGATACCAGGAAAGCATGCCAAGGGAAAGTGGATCTCTTCTGGGAACTTGTAGGTGAATACGATTCCTAAAGGTCAGTATACAGACTGAAAGCACAAAGGAAACATGATCTGGTTTTAAAGTTCAAATCCAGGAGTCAGGAGACTTGGATTATGTTCCTGGCTGTATCACAGCTTTCATGCACAATCACAAGCAACCCATCCATCCCCTCAGTAAATTAGTATTTTATGAAGCATTTTCTGCTTCTCAGAAAGAAAAAAAGGAGCTAACCTAAGATAGATGCAGTGCTTAGAATTGCAAAGTATTACATTTATGATTTCTATTTACTGAGTCAAATTCTGCAGTGATTTACAACCTGTGCATTTCAATTGGCACCAATTTAATATGACTCACTGCATATTTTAATCCATCATCTGTGGACTCACATGGGATTCAAAGACTATCCAAGAAGCTAACTGAAATAGCAGAGGCTCCCAATCTACCTATTTAAGGTCTAAGCCTGGGTTTTGAAGGATTTGCAACAAAAAACGTGCAGATTGAGAGATACACATTTCATGAAGAAGTTTAGCTTTAATATGTTTTTTGATTTTTTGCTATTTCTGAAAATCCTGTCCTTGATTCAGATTTATCATAGCTAGCACTACATATTTCTCGCTACTTTGAGGCACACCAACAACTGATGTTCAACCCTGGGAACATAAATTTGCCATTTGCCCCTAAAGAAGCCTGGGCACAGGACTGGCATTTCTGTTCCACAAGGATCCTCTATGCGTTCTTCCACTTCAAAGAAATTAAGTAACCATTCACCTGATATCTACATCCGCCACACTTTACATTTCTTTATGCTGTCAAAGACGGCCAGAAATCTTAATTGCGTAACTGCATCAATCTGCTTGTACATCTCCTACACATGCGACAACAGCCTCCCTCTTCAGAAACCGCAAAGCTAAGTATACGCTCTAAAGGGTGAATCTCAACCTACTTCTGCCGCTCCTTGCACCGAGAGCGCTTGTGCTGGGAGGAGGTCACACAAGAGACGTGGCCTGTGGCCTGCGCGCCCCAGCGAACGCAGCCGCGGCTCCCACGTAGAGGAGCAGCGCGGGCCCTTCCCCACGGCCAAACCCACCCGTGCCTAGCCATGGCCTGCTGCTCCGGCACCGCCACCGCCTGCCCTCTCTCAGGACCCGGGGATAAAAATCCCAACTCCTGCCCCTGGGGGGAGACTGAGCTTCCCGGAGGCCCACGGAGCTGGCAAAGCAGCGCGGCGGGAAGAGCTGCCCGGGACGGGCCGCAACACCGCCGGGAGGCCTCCCGGTGCGGCCTGCTCCGCCTTGCCTGCCCTCAGGCCGCAACCGGCAACCAAACAAGCGCGGAGAGGGCAGGACCCCTCCGGGAGCCCGCGGCCTGNCCCGTTTCCAGCCGCTCCGGCGCGTTGGCAGAAGCGCGCGACAGCGTCGGAAGTGACGTCATCGCCCTGGCGCGGGCAACCGTTACCAGGGTAACCGGGAGGAGCGCGCGCGCGGGAGGGCCGGGGCGAAGGACGAGGCCGCCCCGTCGCCTCAGGGCCCGGCCGCCTCCTCCCGCGGACCCCGTGAGGGGCTGGGCCTTCCTCCGTAGGCCGCGGGGCTGAGGGGGCGGCCGGGCCGAGCCCGGTGCCCGCTCACCTTCTGCGGGCTGCCCTGGGCCTGGCTGAGGGGGCGCCTTCACCCGGCCTCCCGGCAGCCCCCGGCTCCCTCTCCCCGCCGAGGCCTCCCGGCATCTCTTCTGTCTTTTCTGCGGAGGTTTTCCCCGGCCACGATCATGAGTGACCAAATTCAGTTCATTGTTGAGAAGCTCAATCAGGAGCCCTTCAGGAAGAACTACAATTTAATCACGTTTGACTCCTTAGAGTCAGTGCAGCTGTTGCAGCTGCTCAATGATGTTCTGGGGGAGATTGACCCAAAGGTAAGGAAGGTTATCAGAGGTGCTCAGACCTGCGTAATTGCAAACATCTTAAATGGACTTGATGGAGAAATCTTTTATTTAGGTCTGGCTCTGTATAATCTTGTGGCATGTTCGGTTTACCAAAATAACTTGTGTGAATTTTCCTGGAAATAAATGTGCCTGGCAAGGATCCTTTTTGTCTATACATCTGTGTGTATTTGCCAAACCAGCAAATGTTTCTTGGGCCAGGGATACTGGGTCCCTGTCCCCTAGAGACTGATGACTGTATATTTTTCCTTGGGATACAGGTTTTTAATTGGTTAGTACTGACAGCCGCTGTGTTCTTAAGTCAAAAGTCAGGCTGCGTCTTGCACACATACACAGGGCAGGAATGGACCAAGAACCGAACCTGACGACCTAGCTGTTGCAATAGATAGTGAATCCCTCTCCTTTGGGGCTACCAAAAATGTGTTTAAGATCAGAAGGGATCATTCATTCATCTGGGAAACAAATAGGTGTGCCTTGGTGTGCTTGGATATCTGACTTCCATGGTGGAAGTAATTGGTTTGTTTGCATAGATCAGGTCCCACGAGCAGGGAAAACGTATGCTTCGGATAAACTTACCTGAATACACATGTTGGAGAAAAACCCATTGGAAGAGAACTGAAGTTTGGTGATAAAAAGGGTGTTTTGTGTGGAGCATCTCACTTCATACACATAATGTGAAAAGTGGATAAGGTAGATTATTTTAGTGTTGCTAGCTAATTAACGTGTCTTAGACAAACAGTGGATAATTAATTTATTTTTTTTTTTACTATTTAGCACGCTGTTGACATTAGAGAGGAGCTGCCGGAACAAACAGCTAAAAGAATGTTGAGTCTTCTTGGCATCCTTAAATACAAACCCCCAGGAAGTATATCAGACTTGTAAGTATCTTTTCCTATACAAATACCAGTAAAATACCTTTTACGGCTCATATGGTAACGACCTTTAATTCAGTACTTGTATTTTTGACCTCGCCTGCCCCAGTGGGTATGTGTAAGGTCTTGGAGACAGCTCCTTGCTTGTCCCCGCAGAGGATGGTGCGGGGGGTGCCCCTCGGCCCTGCTGCCGCAGCTGCGGTGTTGGAGTCAGCCAGGAGAGGGTGCCGCCTGCCTGGCGGGGTCAGTCCCTTCCCCAGCCCTCTCGGACCCGCCGCCCGAGGCTGGATGGCACCCTCCTGGACCGGGTTATAACCCGCAAAACCCACACTCTTCCCACGTCGCCTTTATTCCCGAAGAATATCGCAGAAGAGTCGTGGTTGCCGTTTTTGGCCTTTTGATGCGTTGATGGAGTTTTTATCTGTCTCAAGGTAGAAGAATCGGGGTCATAAATACCGAACTGGCATCACGAGTGTTTTCTCCTTTAACAGCAGCATTAAGAAAATCATTAGGCAAGTGGAGAGGGATTGTTAAAATATTGCAAATTGTTTGTGTCAAGCCAGTGCTCTTTAGTTTGAGATTTATTGGTTTTTTGTTGTTTTTGTGTAGGAGTGCATTTCGCCAAGGGTTAGTTACTGGAAGCAAACCTGTAATTCATCCTGTCTTACATTGGCTTCTTCAGAGGACCAATGAACTCAAGAAAAGAGCTTACCTGGCACGTTTCTTAGTAAAATTGGAAGTGCCAGCGGAGTTCCTACAGGATGATACAGTGGCTGATATCAACAAGCAGGTACCATTTTTCATGAATGCCAACACTTTATGTTAATTAAAGTGCTAATAGGAGGAGGGATAAATGGATCTGGGAGTTACTGCTGAGATACATGTTCAAGGGAGTTATGTTAAAAGCATGTTGGAATCAAGGTTGAGCAAAGATTTGCAATAACAAATATATATCTTGACTGCTTTTCTTCCAATAACCCTGAAATTGTATATTAATAGGTAGCATTGAATTAAAAGGTTTTAAGGCCATTAACTACTGGGTACTAAATAATGGTCAGAGCCATGTTGGCTATGACAGATTTTTATTTCTTGATTTTTAAACAGCTTTTTTTTCCCCTATGAATTACAACACAGATATTTTTAACTTTATAAATTACCACTTCAAGCTAGTCCAGAAAATGTTATGACCAAATGCCAATGTCTCCTAATTGTCAATTGATTGTATAGTATTTAGCTCCTAAGATTTATATTAGCCTTATCCCACTTCAACCATTTATTTTTTTGTGAATAAGTAAAAAATTTCTTTTTTCCAGGCTGACATTCCTACTCATTATGTTCCCACTTCTTTTGTGAGCATTAAATGTTGATTTTAGATAGTCAGAGTGGGTGGGTTTGAAATGTAAAGCTTAAAGTGAACCAAAGTTATGTTTTTAGATCTCTATTATCTGAGGTACATATTTACCTAATTTTTATCCTGTTTTCTGTGCCTTTTGTTATGTATAGTGACTTGCAAAATCACAGTGGTTTTGAATGTTTGTAACAGGTAACTCCATTTATTAACTGTAAACCAGCAAAGCTGTATGGCCTGACTGAAGCTTGGCTAAGCCTTTTATTTTTTTTGTTACCACTAACAATATTGGATTTATAACTTGGAATAATTAAGCAGAAGTCGGAAAGAGAGAAAGGAATGTAGGTTGTATGTTTTTTCAGTATGTCACAGTCTTAATATGTATAAATATCCAGCTCCATTATTTCCATTATGTAAGATGTATTCCTTTTTGGGATTACAGTAATAGAACGGTCTTATTAAACTTATTAAGTACCCTGCTGATTAATTCAAAACAGAAGCTGGGGTAATACAGTGCCTTAATGTAATTTACCATTACCATGCAAATATTTAGATACTAATGAATTAAAGAATTTAGCCGAAAGTATTTAGATAGACAGGCTTGCAATAGTGTATTTCAAGAGAAACATTTAAAACATGAGAATTTGGAAATCTTAGACCATGGTCAGGTTTTATGCTGTATAGAATCAAGCTCAAATGTACTTTTGCAAATTATTTTAAGAAGTTACTTACAGTACTTGCCACCTTCTCAACTCCTTTGTGATTTGGACGTCAGATTGGCTGCAATATATAATTTAAAAACCAGGCAATTTAAGGCATAAATCTAGTTGTCCAGTTTTCTGTGAGTTGCCCCCAGGTGCCAGGAATCTTTTTCCACTACAAGAACCTGTGTGTTCTTCGGTCATTTGAGTATGTCACTTAATTTGGGTGCACATGGAGTAGCTGCAGCTTTTATTCAGTGAAAGTAAGAAACCTTCCCTTCATTATCATCTGGCAAACTGTTATGCCCTTGTTTGAATCTTACCCTTAGTCTTGAAATGTTGTGTCCCAATAAGGAAAAGACTTACTGAACTCTCCTTTTGAAAGAGGTTGAGAATCCCCACAAAGGAGAGCTGTTGGACATCAGCAATTGTGAATACAGTTGCTTAGAGACTCCCTGCTATTTCATTATTTGTTAAAGTACTTACCTTCTGTAATGCACAAGTGATATAATGCAGGCCAGTTGTGGTTTTACTCCTACTTTTTTGTAACTCATTCTGCATTGTCCAGTGTGTGCATACCTTATCATACCCTTATTTGCCATTTAATCAAGATTTTTCTCTATTATTTTATCTTTTTCTCAGTAGCCAATTTATTGCTATTTTTTTAAATTCATTCCAGCTTGTCAGTATGTGTCTGATATTCAAAAAACAGAAATGAGCAGAGCATTCCAGGTGCTGGTTCCTCAGGGTTTTGTAGAATAGAATTGCTGCTTCACTGCTCAGGGGTATGATGCCTTTGTTTGAACTGGCCTTTGCTGTTGCCATTTTGTATTCAACGTTCACATCAATTGCTCTTTCCAGGAAGTAAAAAATGACTTGATACTCTGTTTTTAGATTTTTCCATCTTACTGAATGGCTGTTTCTGTGGAGATTATCTTTCCTTATATCTCAGCATGCATTTCTAAATTTATTTTCTATCCATATTTCTAAACTCTTTCTGTCCCCTGTTATTTCTCTACCCACACAGACTTTCACACTGCCTCTCAGTTTAAGATTACTGGTGGGCAATGTACTGGTGTGGAAGTAGCACACTGTCTGCTTCTTTTTAACTACCAAACTACGTATCTCAATCTCTGTGTGATACTGAGGGCATGGTTATGCAATGTTTCAAAACTATTTCTCACATGGTAAGTCAGGTGTGCTCTTGGACCGCTTTGCTGGATTGAAGCTCAGTGCTCTATAAATTCAAGGCCCGTTGCTTCGATCAAGCATGTTGTTAGATCAAGCTCTTCCTTTTTGGGCTGATAAACTTACGTATGTGATATCCACAGATTTATAGCAAGAGAGAATAATTTGTTAATACAGCACTGTCCCTTTCAGATAACGTTTTATCTTCCTGTTTGGAAAATACAGTATGTATTACAAGGGAAGAGGTGAAAATGCTGAAGAAATTGTGAAACTTCTGAGTGTGCCTTCAAATGGAAGATAATTCATTGTAATTTTTTATTTTTACTTTTTAAGTTGGCAAGCTTTTGTGATGAAAAAATGCCTTTAATTCTTGTTCTCACCATATTTCTATTTCCGTATTTACTGTCATAGTGGTAAAGCAACATGTTGATTGATAACCTTAGGCACAAAGCTCATGCTGCATGGTTTTGATTTCATTTTATAGTATGAAGAACTGATGGAAGCATTTAAAAACCTACATAAGGAGTGCGAGCAGCTCAAAACGTCTGGTTTATCTACTGCAGAAATAAGAAGGGTAAAAAAACCTGACAAAATTGCACAAGTTTTGTTTAGATTTTTTTTTGAATGTCGGTTCTATTTTTGTTGGTTTTGTGGACTCATTGTAGTGTGTAAGCGGTAGAGGTCAGAGCTGATAGACACTGCAGCTGCCTTTTTGAAACTCTTCTGTGTTGGCAAACAGATTAGAAAGTCCTCATGTGTGCTTAGAACTGAGCTTTCTGAGGCAGATTGGGAAACAAGGCTGCCAAGACTCTGTTCGGCATGATTTTTACATATTACAACTCCTTTTCCTGTGAACACAAACTGATACAAAGCCTTTTGCTTTACGGATATAGGGTAATAATTTCAGAGGGTGTTGAATGAATTAAGATCTTAAGTCAACAAAAATTATGATCCTATGTGTGGCAAAGGTGTTAAGTAAAGATTTTTACCCTATTTCAGCAAAATACTTAAGCATTTGTACAGCTTTCCAGTAAGATGTACAAAGTTAAGCAAATGTTGAGATAAGGTCTAAATTTGGAGAATTTATTTCCATTTCTTTCCACATTTTTTTAACACAATTGTAATAGAAAAAGTGGCAGCAAACATCACTTACATGCAACTTCATGCAAAATTGTCTGCGAGGAAGTTGCATGAAGAACATATGTTTGACTGCATCAGATGTTGAATTCATGCTGATTTTTTCTTGGTGGTTTCTGTTGGTTTGTTTTTATTTGAGAGATGTCCACCTGCTTTTATTTTAAACGTTCACACTAATACTCAAGGTTGCAGATGAAGGAATGTTAGCATAAAAAGAGTGGGAGCTGTGGGGGAAGTGAGAGAGGAGAGATTGGAATCCTGGATGTTCTGATCGTAGATCAATAAAATTATAACCACCTCAGTGTATTCAGAGAAGAATTCTATTTTTCATATTAATTTGAACAGAATTCAGTCTGATCCCTATTATGTTGTAAATAAATTAACATTTCTTTATCTGTTTTTTCTGCTTTTTAGGACATCAGTGCGATGGAAGAGGAGAAAGATCAACTCATCAAAAGAGTAGAGCGCCTTAAGAAGCGGGTAATAAGAGAAGTAACGCTGTTACATTTCAGTGTCATAGTCCTTGGCTTGCAACTCTGATTTTGGAATGCAAACAAGGATTAAGATAAACATGCTGTATGTCTAGGAAGGAATCGAGTAACTAATTGACCTACAGGGAATCTCCCTAGGCGTTAGTCCAGAGCTTTTAAGAATCTTGAGTCCAGTACTTCCCTGTCATTTCTGAGTAGTAACATGTATGGAAAGGGAAGTGCTAAGTGGGCTTGTGAGACATATGATCTCTTTAATGTATTTCTCAACTATCTGACAGTAACATGCACTATTTATCCACTTGCTGTAGGTGGAGACAGTACAAAATCATCAACGAATGCTTGAAATAGCAAGACAGCTTCGCTTAGAAAAAGAAAGAGAAGAATCTTTGGCGCAACAGAAACAAGAACAAAAAAATCAGGTACTGACATAGAAGCACGCCTATTAAAATAAATAGTTGAAATTTGTTTGAGAATCATGCATTTTTAAAAGTACATCAGGAACAAGAGTACAGAGTTTCTTCCAACATCAGAAAATTATATCCCATTTAAAATATAAATATCTGTGTACATTTTAAGGGAAGAGGCTTGACCCTGCAAGTTTTGAACACTTCATTCAAGGTACTTGGCTGCCTCAGCTGCCGCTGACATCATCCTTTAGCAGTCCCAGGAAATGTTCCATGACTTACTCTTGTAGCGCTCAAAGACAGTTCTTTATATTTACGGTGGTGAGCAAACAGTTCCTTAGTTTGATTTGTATCTCTGTGCATCTGCACTAAGATTTCAGGGGCTGAGTAACACAGTTAAGTACCTCAGCTTTTCACTGTGTGTGGGGAATATGTATTCAGGAGCAACCTTGGGATTTTGGTCCCCGAGTTTGGCAAAGACGATGTCCTGGGAAGCACTGGAAGCAGTTGACATCACAGTATAAGGGTGGGTTTTATTCCTGAGCTATCTTGTTAAAACAAGATACTTTAATGGTGCCATATCATTATATCATCTCACCAAATTCTGTAACAGAAACTTCAACACTGAATTAAAAGGGGAAAAAGCCCCAGATTTCTAGTATTGCAGTCTGTCTCTGGATGTGGAATCAGTGTGAATCAGTAGGCTTTCAAACCACTGGGTATTTGCTTGAACCTGAGTGAGATCACAACTAAAATGAATGTGATGTCCAGCTAATTCCAGTTCTCACTACACATCTCTCACAAAAAGTCACAAAAGTGCTCATCAACTGGGTGTTGTTTCACAGCAGGCTTTCCCGTGTACTCTCTAGTTGGACAGTGGATTGCTGTGACCACTCAGCTGCATTGAAAAACTGCAATATAAGGATAGTTATCTGCTGCAGTCCTCATTGTTGCAATCTTTTCTTTGTTTGGTTTTTCTAACGTTCAAGCCACTCATATTTTTTGGTTGAAAATTGTCTAATGAATTTCTGCCATAGAGAAAATATCACTTGGGAGTACAAGAATACTTCCCTTAAGTAACACTAGAGAGTATCAAGTAAACCCAGGCCAATTGTTGAAAATTTGTTCTGGCACGTTCCCTTGTGAAACAGATAATCACCAGATGCTTATAGCTACCATTTTTTATATTTGTGATTCTTTTTGATACTCTTTTGTTTTAGTTGTTTGAATATGCGTTTCAAAGGGATGAGCTTATGTGTGTCCAATTCTCTCTCAAAAGTTGTTCCATGCAGAGCAGAGACTGCAAAGAGCACAGCTCCAGCTGAAAGAGATGCATCATGCAGTAGTGGATTCAAAACCTGAAAGTAAGTAGTAATCTCTAAAAGCTGGGGGTTTACACTTCTCTGTTAGAAATGAAATCAAAACTGGATGGCTGTCAGAAATGTGGTAGTGCCAAAAAGCATTTAGGAGCTTCAGAGTATCTACAGAAATAAATAACTTGTGTTCTAAAGGCACGTGCTGGAGATCCTATGCTTGGACATGCCTTGTCACAAAAAGCCAGGGAGACAATCACAAGGGAAAATGGTATCAGTCATATTTTTGAGGTCCACTTTTTCAAAATCTTAGAACAGTTAAATACTGACTACTAACTACGCTGCAAGAAATAAATAGCTGGAACTACAAAGGGTTGGAAAAAGGAGAAACCTCTTAGAAAAGACACACTTCTGATTTAGTAAGGTTTTGTCTTTTGTGTTTATAATTGGGCATTGGTGAAATACTGCTTCTTAAAGATTTTCTCAATGAACGTACAAATACATTGAATGCTATGTTTTATTCAGCGTAGATTTGTTTCTAGTTACCTTCTATAAAATATTTGTTTGAAAAGTTTAAAGGCCTGTGTCTTATTGGACTGCAATCTTATGTTGTAGTTTTGTATGGAAGCAAAAATAAAGCTACTTCCTAATTAAGCTTTTTTTATAAATCATGGATTATATATATATACGCACATATATTATTATGCTTGTAAGTATATATAATATATACTAGATATCTATATAGGCTTTAATGTATAGATATGAATATATTTGTTTACTTGTGAAAATACTTTGTTCTCATGATAGGACTGTAGCTGATTGAGTTGTATGTTGCAGTATTACATTAATAATAGCAAGATTGCTTCTCCTCATTTTCAGGGATATCTCAGTCTGCAAATAACCTCAGCAAAAGAAATTATACTACTTGTGGAGTAAGTTAGTAATCCATGATCTTTTATAAAAATAGCAGGTGGGAAGGAATTTTAGTTACTTGATAAATGCATAACTGTCTCTAAAGGCTACAATTTTACAGCCTCTGGGTTTCTGATGATTTAATCACTTTGAAGGAAGTATAAGAAGTATTAGCCTGGAGGTCTGACAACAAAACTGGGAGTCGATTTAGGGTTCAGTGTTTCAGATGTATGTGATCTTTGGTAAATCGCTTAACCCCTTTCAGTTTCTCTCTTGCACTTTGTTGTTAATAACGCATCACAGGATCGATAGAGGTTTTGTGTGCTGGTCATACAGGCTTTGGGGTTGATTTACAGTGAAATGCTTTACTGTATGTAAAGTAGTGCGAAGATATAAGACTCAGAATGGCCCTTCTCACAGGGCTTACCCAGTTGCATTCAAAGTTGCTATGGTAAAAAAATGCCGTAGAATTATTTTTGTTATATGTATAAATTACTTGCAAAATGATAGATTCTGACTATTTATCAGCCTAAATTAAACTTAGTAAAGGCAGCCATTTTCCTACTCTTTCAAGTACATTTAATATTCCAATTGCATCACGTAACTGCTTGGGCAGCTGGTTTGGGTTAGAGACATTTTTTCAGACACCACCACGTTGTGTTGTTATTGCTTCATAATTTTACTTTAATTTTTTTTACAATGCTCATCTGCCATTGAACCACAAATGGAACTAAAAGAGTATCAGAACTATCTTCTTTACTCAAAGGGACCTGCAGTGGATTTTATAACTGTTCCCCTTTGGCAGTAGCTATCAGGGAGTTTATACAGCAAAGCTGTGTCAACATTTCTATTTCAGTTCCCGGGGTTTTTCTAAGGCCAATGGAAACTTGATGGGCTCAGTTCACAGAAGCAAAGGTGACATAATAAAAACCCAGTAAATATGTCATTTAATCATTGAGATGAAAATAAAGATAAAGTTAACATATTTAATTTCCTTATCTTGAGTCCTGCTTCTAGGGAAAAAAAAGTATTTAGATGTTCCAAAGAAAAACTTGGAGTCATTACTTAAAAAAACTTACGTTGAAATTTTGCCCAAACAAAGCCTTCAGGACTTAGCTTTGTAATCGCTTTTCCCCATAGCAGTTACAAAGACACTGCCTGTAGTAGCAATTACAGAACGCCAACTGTGTTTTTTAAATAATTGAAATTAAGTGACCACAGTGCACTGAATAGGATTCCATTTACTTTAAAAGGTTTGTTGGTCTAGAGTTAGTACAGTTTATTTTATTTTAAAAATTCCCTTTGGCTGCATTTTGGTACCTCAGCTGTCTACTCGTATCAGTATAACTGGTATGCTGACAGTTCAGCGGCTGGTTTAGCAGGTGTGGATTTTCACTGGAAGCTAGATGATTCCCTTTAAAATCATTTTCTTCCATTTTTAATACTTCAGATGTTTTTACGTCTGAAGCAAGATAAAATGCTAAAAGTTGTTAATGAGTAGAAGCTTTTTTGTTTGTCTTGCAGATGCATGCTGCTTCGATTACTTCATCTTATAATTAATTTAGCATTAAGAACTTTAAAGAAATGTGAAGGAACTCTTTAAGGAATGCAACTAGCACATATTCATGAGTATCCTTAACATGCAATTAGCATCACTCTGCTTTAGCTGTGCCAGGAAAATACAGCTTATGGTTAGTGGGCGTTTAACTCTTAGAAGTATAGTATTTAGAAGACTTTGTATTGTGTCATGACAAACAGTTGATTGTTAGGAGATGTTTTGTAGACTAAAATTGATCTTGCTGGTTTCCACAGTGCACTCCGTCCCTATTTATTAACTTCAGTATTACTCAGGGTGGTGTTGGACTACTGAGAGGCAGTTGCTGCTGATGGCACTAAGGAATGTGAATTTGCACTTTCTGGGGTTTTTTGTATTGCTGCTGTTCTGGATATGAACAGTATTTTTATTAACACTGACCACTAGTTTGAATGACCTAGCTCATGCTTTCTCAGCAAGATTGCCATCTTTTTGCTCTGAACATCTCTGCTGGCACAAACGCAAATTATTAATGCCAAGAAGCGAACTGAATTACTGAAATTCTTGATCTCTGTCCATTTTACAGAACATTATTGTTCACTTTATTGTCAGAAATATGAAGAAGTGGATGACTAGCTTGAAAATATTGATTAAAAGAATGTGTTAAGATGATTGTTGTTGATAAACAGTGAAATGTGTAATTTATATACTATATACTGAGAACTTCAAAGACACCAGTCAAAGAGGAATTGCTTTGTACAGATGACTATTTTTATGTCATTCTGAATACTGGATAAAAAATAGAAATTGAGGATGCTATTTTTTAAATACTCCATTTGAATGAAAACATTAACACTTTTATTTTCCATGGGACTATCTTTCCATAAAATTCCAAGTTTAAATAATCTCCACCAACACTGCAGAGCCCATTATAATTAGAGTTATAGATGTATTTGGTAAAGGAGAATGGCTTAGGTGGAGCTTTATTTTCATCATTAAATCAGTTGATTTATTACAAAGTCACTGTCAACTGATGCAAGGTCAGGAGGAAAGTGCTTTTAAGCTGACTTGATATCTTTCAGAATACAAGTCTGGTTGGTCAGATTAATAGTGTTGCCATGGTTGACTTTTTTAAGACCATTGACTCTTAACTTGCACCTCATTTTGAAGAAAAATGAGGCAGCAAATATTCAACATTACCTATGTTAAAAGGATTAAAAGGAGTTTATTAGAAGTTTTAGAAAGGAAATTAATCAGGGAATCATCACTGAGTGGATGTTTTTCTAACTGAGACATGCAGAAATCAATGTCTAGGTCTTTTTTGTTTAGTATTTACATCAGATACCTGAAAGAAAATGGCAAATGATCACTGGTGAAATTGTCAGATGAAATAGAAGTTGTGGAAGTGACTGAATAATGAGGAGAGCAGATTGTTGATTCAAAGTGACCTTAATCACAGGAAGCTGAGCCCATGCCAACAGCATATATTTTAAGGAACAGGCAAATGCCACAGTATTCCTTTAGGAATAACGTATATGCAATGTAGTTAGAGCATGTGGGACTCTTTCCCAAGAAGTGACTCTGAAAAGGGCTTGTGGGTCATGGTATAAAAATGGTAGAACCGGAGCTCCCAGTATCAAAGATTTGATGTTAACTACGCCTTTATTTCTGGAAGAAAATGGAATAGGAGAGTTACATTACCTCTCTTTTTATCTCTGATATGTCCATCACTGCAACGCTGTGTCCATTGACCATAATTCAAGAATCTTGAAAGGTCAGAGAGGTTGCAAAGAGCATCAGTGACTATAAACATGGAATGCATAACTTCTGGTGGCAAATTCAGGAAGCTTTTTTAGTTTTTCAAGCAGGTATCAAAAGGATGATTTGATCATAATCTGTCAGCATTTGCATGTCCCAGGCCTGTGCTTAATATAGGGAAATTGGGAGTGATATCTCTGGAAGCTGTGGACAGAATAATTTCAGTGCTCTGTTACTGAGGAAGATTGCAGAAAGGGAAGTGAAGATTTGGATGTAAGTGAATGCCACGTGCAAGTCTGTTCTAGACCTGCCTTTTTCGTGGCCCTCTTTTGTGATATTAAACAAAGTGTTGGCAGATAAGTCTATAAAATGAGTGATCCTCTTTCTTTNAGAGGGAAAAGAAGTAGGAATCTGAGCGTAAAGTGAATCAAGTTTTAGATCCATTAGCAGAATTACGCAGAGAAACTTGCCTCTTCCCTACATGATCGAGCAAGCACTAAGAAACTCTTTCTCCCATCCCTCCCTTTGTAATAATAACAATAATAATAAAAAAAAATTGAGTGGAAAACATGAGGAGTTGCTGTTAATAGCTCTCCACATGTAAATACGTGGTTGGCAGAACCTTGCTCAAATAACCTTAGGGCACAGAGCCAGACTTTCTGTGCAGCTTACGTGTGTAGATTTTGTAACTGTAAGTCAGTGCTAAAACATTAAGAACAGAATTTATATGTGTAATGGAAAGATTTAAAGCATGCTTGCTTTTCTTGCTCTAGCCTGGGAATTTGTAAAAAAGAATGTTTTTCCCTGAAAAAAAAAAAAGTAGTAAACCAGGAGCTGCCCTCCGTTTTGTTTTTTAAGGTTCTGTTAAGCAGCAAAAATAGTTCTTAGGTGGTTACTTCTCCATGTGTTGAATCATATAGGAGGAAAAATATATCCAAAGTATCTTGGGAAAGAAACTACGTTAGTCATGAGAGATGTTGACATCATGTCTTTCCCCATTGAGATGTCATTTTATTGCTGGTTGCACCATCAAGAGTAAGCACGATGCAGAAACAGTCAGTGCTGAGAAGAAGTTGGTAATAGCTGTCAGGTTATGTGGGAGAGAAATCTGGGTAGTCATCAAGGTTATACCCTGTGAAGTCAGTAGGCCCCTGCTCTTAGGAAAGCAATTCTTTAGGCATTGTTATTTCCCACATTTAGTGTCGTACGTTTTTATAAGAAAACTGGAATTGTTCAAGAAATAAAGCATAGGCTATATATGCAGATTTTTTTTGCTACTAAGAGGACAACAAGAAAGTAGTTTGATGAAATAAAAATATTAATATTTAATATCAGAATAATTTGGTACCACTTTGATTTCCACACAAAATATCTTGGTTATAAATACCGAATGGGGAGGTGTGTTCCTAGTCAGTTCTGAGGTGAGAACTCAGCTCGCAGTGTGCGTGGGAAGCTGTGCTGCATTCGCAGAGGTGGGAGATTTCTAGGGAGACATTAAAACGTGGTCCCTCCTGCCCAGCCCTGTCATGGGCTGAGGAAGGCTGGAATCGAGTTCTTCTGGAAGAAAGAAGTGGGAATTCTCTCTCAGGAAGTCCAAGTGTGTTCCTTGGGGTATAACTATAGTGCCAAGCACATAGTGGCTGTGGTATACGTAGAGTAACTCCGCTCACTGCTCTGAAACTACTATTGGTGCTCTTTGTTTTGTACAAGATAAATGACCTTTCCATGAAGGGGAGAAGATGGTGTGGGAGTGTTTTCATAAACACAGAAATCAACAAACTAAACTGCTGGGAAAAGAGGAATTCCCGCTCATTTTTAATTTGTGTTGACTAGACTTTGTTAGCAAGCCTGCTTTCCCTAGGGGCTGTTTTCTTTCTTCAAGTTCTTGAGGCTTTCTCAGGAACTAGTGGCTTATTTCCTCGCTGGCAGCTAAACCAAGTAGCTTTCCTTTCAGTCTGAGCTGGGAGCAGAGGGTGAGGAGGATCTGTCAGTACGGTGTTTCTAGAGGTAAATAGCAGCAGAATGATGGGGGCCCCTTTTTCTGGGCTTGTATTTCACTTTGTTCTGGCCTTTTTGGTCAGTCAGTGATGTGGTCAGCCGGCTTTTTAGCCTGAGAACCAAAACCTCTGCTTTTCCCTACATCCTTAGGCATCTCTGTTTCAGCAGCATCAGCTGTACTATTATATCTCTGTACTCAAGCTTTTCTCTTCTTGTGCAGTATATGAAAGAGACCTAATTCCTTGTTTTTCTTGTCATTTCATGGCAATTCCATATTCTCCCAAATATGGAGAGAAACTCCTCCCCAAAACCCCCTCAACTCTAGCAAGTAGCTTTAAAAAGCACCTAGGATACTTGCCTTTTAGTCATCTAGATCATGAAAAATATTCTGAAATACCTATTCCCACACTCATCTGACATATAACTTCCAAATCTTACTGTGTTCCTTGGCACAGGTGTCTCGGAGGAGTAATTGCACTAAACTGCCTGTTGTCAGCAGAAGACTGCATAATGCAATTGAAGTACATCCTTTATTTTATTCTGTTGCATTTTTCTAGCTGTGTATTGTTCTTATCTGTATGTACCTGTGTTTATTTATGAATTATCTGCTAAGGAGGCTAGATTACCGTCCCTAGCAAGAGCCAAGTCATCGTAAGCATGGTAACACGCAGTGTGCATCAGGCTTGTGCAGAGCAAAACTTATAAATGGGGTTGCTTTTCTCAACAGAATTTGTGTCATTACTCAGGAATTCCTTCATGTTTTTTCTGTGTTATTATTTTCAGCATTCTCAGTCTATATACTGTCCTGAGATTAAGCACTTGTTCTTACAAGACAAAAAAGTTTGCTATTTACAGGGATGCAATTTTTAAGTGTTCTGACAATGTGAAAGACCCTTAAAATAGGCATACATTGGATTCTGCTCATATTAAGGCCTTTTTAGATGCTAGATTGGAACAAAGTTTTATTTTAAGGGGGAATTTGCAAGGTATACAACGAATCTATAAATGAGCTAGGCCAAATTAAGATATTTGTCTAGATAAAGGATTCACTCTGAGATAACTTCAGTCTGTAGATGAAATAATACACACAAAACAGTGACCCATGCAATCTGTGAGTAGGACCACCTTCAGGATGCTGGCTCCGCTGCTCCAGCCCAGCAAGTTCCAAGGGATAACAAGCTTCGAAAAAGCTCTGTCGTGCTTTGCTGCCTCTCACCTTGCCTGCACATAAGCACCAAATTCTAGCCCTCAATTTTTAAAACTTAAAAAGGATGTAATTCACAACAATAACAACAAAAAGTAACATAGAATCCAATCTCTTGATGTGTGTAAGAAAGATGCACACAGGGTTAATGACTTTCTAGATCAATGCTGCATGGTGAATTTTGCGCTTCATTCAGCTCGAGTTTCATGTAAGAAAGGTTTTACTTGTTTATCAATGAAAAGAATCTTTCAAGGACTTACTAGTTATATGCTAGAGATACAGGTGGATAATAATACGTATTATATTGTTTAACATCCAGATTAAAAATCTAAATCAAGTAACTACGTGTTTCTTTGAGCGTTAAAGACTCGAATGTTATGCTGTTGTTATTTTAATCTGCTAGTAAATACTTTAATGTGTTGGTGAAATCAAACTTAATTATCCGCTACGTTACTTTTATAGACACACACTGATTTAGTTTGTTTTTAAGGTTTAATGAAGAAACTAGAAGAGGAGATAAATTTCAATTCATACCTGGTTACTGAAAAATTACCTCGAGAGCTTGAAAGTAAGAAGAATTCAGCATATTTCTTACAAAAGGTGGTTGCGGAGCCAGCTATGAGTCAATCTGATCTCGATGTACTTGAAATCAAGGTAAGTTGACCAAGATCACACTTAATTTGTGTTCTGTAGCATAGTCTGAGGTTCTTGTACACTGCAGTTTTCTTACATCTACTTCATATCCTTGAGAAAATGCTCCGTTCCCAAAGGAACATCCATTCAGGTGTAAAAGGAAAGAAGTTGTGTTCATCACTAAATGCAAACCCTCAGAAAAGTTTAAAAAAAAAAAAAAACACAACAAAACCAAACCGAACCAACCAAACAAAAAACCCAAACCAACCCAGAACCCAACACTATCCTTAAATGCTATTTAGAAAATTGTGTTAGCAATTTGCTATGGTATGAGCAGATATGTGAATTTAGCACTAAAGGATTGATTTTTCTTCTCTTCAGTTTTCACTTGTTTTTAACTCTGACATCAGGGGAGTTTATACCAACACAGAGAGAGTGTTTATGGGGTGGTGAACAGCATTCTCCGAGTGACACATCTTCAGCAATATTGCTTCTCAGTCCATGTGCTATGGCTGAGACCTCCTTAGTGTTTGGAATAGGTCTGTATCATTTGGTCTGTATCGTTGGTTGTAGTTTTCCACGGGTAAGGAAATTTGGGGATCAAATACTTGATTGACCTTTCCAGATTTTTTCAGAAGTTAAAAGCAAATGGTGTTAGAATGAGCAAAAATCCTGTATTTTTGGGTTTGGGGCAATATTTTAAAAAGTGTCAAGGTGTGGTTTTTTTTCTTTCTCCATAAGGTAACCCTTTAATTGGTTATATTTTGGAAGTCTATTCTTCTTAACACATAATAAAAACATGTCATATATTTGGCTGATATCACAGCGTGGCCTTTGACAGCCTTTTTTTATTAAAAGTCAACCTTCTGTCACCTCAGTGTCTTAAAAAGGAGCTGAATTGCATCAAGTGTGCTACTGTCATGCATTTTATAGTGTATAAACCAAGAATTATTTATTCAAAGAAGTGTCTTCAAATTCAGGCCTATTCTAGTTTTTGTGAAGGAATAAAATTTAAAGGAGATTTTTTTTTTTCCACGGGTGTTGGAGTATTTTCATGCCTACTGAGCGCTTTATTTGAACTGCATAGCTTTCGAAGTACACAGATACTGCTCATAGAAATGTTAGAGTAACGCCCAGCACTGTACTTGCGTTACATTTTGACTTCATTGGATTTCAGCACATATTTACACCGCTTGCTTATCAGCACTCATCTAGTTAGGAGAGAATTGAAGGAAGGTTGCTAGGGCTGTGGTTTCCATGGCTGGTGAGAGTCCCAGTGTAACATTAAGTCAGGACTGGGAAAGCTGCAGGCGGTACGCTGGTGTAGCTGTTTATGAGTTTCCAGATGCGGTCGGCTCTGGAGCTTCAGCTGGAACGAAGAGCGACAATTTGAGACTATGGACAAGCAGGTGCATTTTGTGGCAGTAGAAAGAGGGTACCATAGAGCTGGAATATGAAGGTCTGTGACCCTTCAAAGTATCGATGAAATTTGATATTACTTAGTATTCATTTGGTCCCCTTTAAACTTCTGATAAATGCTGAGTGAAAAGCAATTTTGGTTAATATTAATAAAATCACATTTTTCACATGGTATGTGACAACATAAGTCTTTTTTCTGTCCATACTAATTCACAGGCATTTTTCTCTCCCTGTGCACCAGTTTACTTCATTTTCAGGGCCAACGTCATGCTTCTGCCTTATCATAAAGGCACAGAACTGGAAATCCAAAAACATAGCCTCTTCCGGGCCAATACTTAATGACTCATTGAGTTTGCTGGGCTTGTTTCTCTGCTTTTAAAAAGGGAACTAGCTGGATGGTAAATCTGGTTTGCAAAGCCTTTAATTCCTGGAGAAGACAAAGAGATAAAGCTCCATTTCCTTAGTTTTCTACTCTGTCTTGCAGATAAATGAAGTAAATGCACAAATGAATCATCTTATTGAGAAAAGAATGATGAAGTACGAGCCAATTGATAGTAAATTTTCCATGTATCGCCAACAGGTAAGAAGGAACGAAACATTTTTTAAGCAGAAGCAGTAGAGCAATTTCAGTCACTGGTTCTGTTACATGCTGATTTTTTCTTTAATTTATTTAGTATAAATCAGTAGAAATACATAATAATGGAGGACAAAAAGAAAATAAATAGCTGTTGAACATATGTATGTTTAGGGCTGAGTCAAACACTTGCTTTCAGTCCTGGTAGTGCGTTTGTATTGACTGCTGTCCTTAAGCTGTTAGGTGTTGCCCTTCAGCTGTATCGCAGTAATTCTGGAAGGATCGTTTTGGAGGAGCTATTTTGGTACAGCTCCAGCTGTGGACAGATTCTTAAAAGGCAGCGTGTGGGCTGCCTGCTGCAGTCAGACCTGGATGCAAAGCTTCCTTTCAGTTATATCCCTTGCTTGTGTTTGACCACATGCTATTTTTCCCGTTGCATCTATTAAGAAGGTATTCTTTGATTTTTTTTTTTTTNTTTTTTTTTTTTTTTTTTTTTTTTTCATCCTGAGGCAATGAAATAATCTTTCCAGAAAATAGGCTGTCTGGTCCAGGCTTAGTAAATTCACAAGTTATAAAAAGGATTTATGAACTCTGAGATAATCAGAGCTTACGCAGAAATATGAGGGATTTCTTTTCCAGGCAACCTGTGCCACTGCTAATTTTATTACAGATTTCCATGATGATGCTTATGGTGACGGCTTAAATAAAAAGGCTTAAGTAAAATGTATCAATAGGAGGAAAAAAATTGTGACAAAATGTATGCTGCGGTTCAGTCGCACATGCAATATGAAACGCACCATTTTGTTTTGTAAGATATGCTCTTCTCGCAAATGAAAAGCTTGCTGCGTAATGTGCTGGTACCAACGACCAACTGGCTTGTGATAGAATTACGTTCAGTGGAGGAACCACTCCAGGAATTCGGTTGCTGCTGCGAGTTGAAAGCATGTGGTGGTCTTTGCTTTGTTCTGCGAGGGACTGGCTTCCATTTAACAAAATAATCATATATATTGAGCCACAATTTGGCACTGCAGATATCTCACGAAGGGAAGAGCTGAGCTACTACCCCAGCAGAATTCTGTTAGATATATTTTTAGAAGTAAAGCTGGTCCTTTTAACTTAGTCAGTTTGTATTTTGCTTCGCTTTTTCTTACGTTTTCCCTTTCATGTGAAAAAACCAACCATGCCTCGTGCTCATGCATCTAAATTAATGTATTGTGTTATTTTAAAATATTTTTAAATAGTATACTTTGGCAAGATAAGGACGCTTTTTTTTTCCTGAACTAATGTATACTTATGCTCCCAAATCTGTTAGCTTCTGGTCCAATGTTAGGTACTCTTAAATATTCTGCCTTACATAAAACATTATTTTTTAAATGCTTTATCTTCTAGACTCAAAAAAAAAATCTTTAACCTACACTATTTCTGTACTGTATTGCTTTATTCATTGTCTTCTAACTATTTGCCAAAATTTAGTGGCTTGGTTCTGCTGTTAGTATAACATATTTCTGTAGGTTGGAGTAGGTTGCAGTTATAAAAATCTGTATTATGACATTTGTGAAATCTTGGATAACTTTCCAGTTAAGCCATGTTGGTGTATCTCACATATGCACAAAAAGGGACTAAGTAGAAGAAATGGAGCAGCTAAAATGCCTACCTTTTTTCTTCAATGAAAATGAAAAAAAGAGGTGAAGAAATAGAAATCTAAAATGTAAAAGATATCAACATGAATCTGGGAAAAAAGGATATGTTTGAATTCTCGGCTCTGCTGAAGGAAGTTGGGAGTCTGCAATCACCTTCAATGAAGCTGTGGTTTAACCCACTGTGTATAATGCGTAATCGATGCTTTTGATTTACGGCGAGACACACTCACATTTCTTAATGAAAATCAGTTTGACAGTTAAAATGTGGTTTCAGTGGTGCAATGCCTGAAATGTAATGGATTACATTTGACTAATGATTAAACAAGGCAGTTTTTACTTTACTTGTCCATATGCATTTTTAATGATCATGCAGGCGTCTATAATTTCCCGGAAGAAGGAAGCCAAGGCAGAAGAACTTCAGGCTGCTAAGGAAGAGATGTCCAGCACTGAAAGGCAGATGCTACAGAAGACCAATCAGGCCCATGAGTTAGAAGGCTCTGAAGTTCTGAAAGGGGATGAGGTATGCGATACAACAGTTGATATAAGGAAGAGGAAATTTGTAAGAGACGGATCAGTTTTTGTTAACTTGCAATTTCCTTTTAACTTTACATTGCAGTAACTGCTTCTACAGTATCTTATCCATATTTATAGTATGTTGTCAAACTACACGGTGTTAGCATTGCAACAGATTGGCCTCTTTTTTTAATGCACATTTTTTGACATCAAAGTCTAAAATTAACATATTTGAAGAATTTTGTTTTTTTTAAAATGTGCAGATAGTACCACACTGTCCAGTGCTTTCAGATGCTTTCCAATAGTTATACTGCATCAGTGCTTGGTTTGTATCGTAGAATGGTTTGGGTTGGAAGGGACCTCAAAGCTCCACCAGTGCCCCACCCCCCCTGCCCTGGGCAGGGACACCTCCCCAGCCCAGGTTGCCCCAAGCCCCGTCCAACCTGGCCTTGAACCCCTCCAGGGATGGGGCAGCCACAGCTTCTCTGGGCAGCCTGGGACAGGGGCTCACCCCCCTCACACCAAAGGTTTTCTGCCTCAGATCTCATCTAAATCTCCCCTCTTCCAGTTTTCGTCCTAACATTACACTCCCTGATAAACCTCCTGTCTTTCCTGTAGGCCCCCTTAAGGTACTGGAAGGCCACTATAAGGTCTCCCTGGAGTTTCTTCTTCTCCAGGCTGTTTGTGGCTATTTTCCAATTATTAATTTCAGTTATTCACGTTGTACCTAATAGATTGCAAGGTATATGAGGACTTAATGTTGGGCTGTCTTAACATTCCAGACTCTGAGTCAAAAGAACGTCAATAACCCCACAATGGTATGATGGTCAATAACTAACTATAAAAGTCAAGCAGACTAATGAAGGGATTTGGTATTCAAGTGATGTCACACAGGTTAATTTCATTATTTGACGTATAATAAAAATCTACGTTAATATCCATTCTGTATATGATATATGATCATAAAGTATGGTACCAGCAATTATCAGAAATGCAGTTAGTTCTGTTGTATTTATTACCCATAAGAGTTTTTACTTGAAAAAAAATTTTCCCAGGCCTTCCTGAAGTTTAACTGCAATACAGACTTTGCTTAGCACCATCAGCAAAGCTCAGGGAAAGTTACATTTGAAGCTGTACTTAGCAAAGCAGCTTTTTCTTCTTCGAAAGTTTGCAAAGAATAAGGCTGCTGCAGCTGGGTCGTGTTTTCTCAGCAAAACAAACTGACTTTTCTTAAGACAGTAAATTTTTCTCAGTTTGGAAAAAGCCTGCTAAGTGTACTTACAGGCAGTCACTAAAGCAAAGAGTATTTTAGCTGCATCATTCTCTGACTTTTCATTTCCTCACATATTGTCTTCATTTGCACTGCCATCGTTTATCAAGAGTAACACTCTTTGCTTTCTTTTTCTTTGTCTGTTTCTGCGCTTTTTTTGCATACTACTCAGTACAGGGAACGCCCTTTGTAGAAGGAACTCCCTTCCTGATCCCATAGGACGTGCCTGCTCCACAAAAATCAGTTTTCTTTTAAAGGAGTCTTAAAGAGTAAAGCAAGTATGTAAACCTGTATGTGTACAGTCACGCATAAAGGCTTCCTGTGTAGTACAGAATCCATTCTTGCCTTTCTCCCCTTCTGTAAGTCAAGATGAAAACTACACAGGTGGAAGCAACGGCACAGAGACTTTGAATAATTAAGCTGTTGATTTCTCTTACCATGGCACATGGTACACATTCCATAGGTCTTCCATAGGCAGCAACACTAAGAAGATTACTGCATTAGATTCTCTCCACTACAAGGTTTTCCAGCCCCATTGGGCGTGTTGCTGGCGTTGACAACTTTTTAAGTAAAAATAAAAACAGAGAACAGACAATCTGTGTTTCATGACATGTGATGGGAAAGAAGCGTTTAATTAATCAACACGAATGCATTACCAAGACAGCAGCATATGTTTTACATTATCTGCAAATGCATGTAAGGTAAGAAACAATTCATGTTGTGCCTATTCTTCAGAGGGACAACATACTCTCATCCATAGAAATTCAAGGAGAACAGGGTAGGAGGAAAACCTCCTAAGGAGGAACCTCTTAAGAGGCTTAATAATGAAAAATTAAAGCTAGTTGTCTAACTAATTGACACAAGGAAGAGGCTTAAGACAGCAAAAAGATAAGACCTGTTTTCAACATAACCTGTGTTGCTTTTGTTCAATCATGTTCTGGCTTTGCCTTTTATATCTTTTAAAGTCTTCATTTTGAGGAGTGAAGAATAAATGACTGAACAATTTGGACAAAATCATCAGCTTAAAATAAGTGTTTGTCTTTCTGTAAGAATCATTTCCTGTTGTGTAAAATACTTTCTGCACAGTGGCCCAAGGAAGCCAGTATTATACTACAACCCATGTCCTCTTCTTGTTTATGACTTCATTGGGTATACCGCAGGGGTGAACAGAAGTAAAAAGTGTTTTCTACAGCTAAAAAATAGGAAAGGATTTGAATTCTTGATTATTCTGATCACTTCTTTTTCAAAGGTCACAGATTCCTCATCTGGAAAATGGAGATAGTGATATTTAGTTCTTTTGTAAATGTCTGCTGCCAAAAATGCTGCATAGAACTTTGGTACTGTAGTCTTCATGTCTCCTTAAAGTGCATTGCAAATGCATATTGTAGAAACAGTCCTGCTTCAGAGTCTAGGTTGTGAGAAGGCAGGACTGATAGATGAGACGAGTGAGTTGGCAGGGAAGAGGTGATGCAGCAGAAGTGAAGTGAACAGGTTGTCTTTCATGAGTAAAAGTCTCGGTTCATCACTCACCAGACAACCTTTTACTATAGATTTGTTTCTGATATGTTAGGCTTTTAAATTTTCTGGTTCAGCGCTCTGTTACTCCAGCATTGAGCCAATCCCAAAGAAAATCTGGATTAATGTAGTGGTGGGTCACTGGTGCAATATGTGTGTTCCATGGGGACAGCCAGAGGTTGTACATTCCACCTTCACTTTGCACTCTGGCACCCAAGAGCTTCCTTACGCTTTCTTGTTGCAGTCACACACATTTTATGTTTAGTTCCTCCATTTTCAGAAGGGAAGAAAAAGAGGTTCTTAACAAATAGTTTTGCTGTCTGAAGTTTAAAATGGGCTTTTAATCCTGACACATTTAACCTATCTAAATGCTACAGTTAAAGCAAAGAATTATTTTTCTCCTTTACCTGGTATTTCTCATCTCTGTCTGGCTTTGCTGTATCCTCCTATATGATGGCTCTCACAAGACCTGGCAATCGAAGAATCGGTGCCTTTCTCACTTGTGCTCCGGTACCAGTATTTGGATCCCCAGTTGAGGTCTTCTTAGCACTTCATTCAGCAAAGGTCAATCCTGGCTTATCTTTTTAGGTGCTAGTGTTTTGCTTTCTTCTCTAATCATAAAAAGGAATGTTACGGCATTCCAGTTGGTTGGAGAGGTTGTACAGCTAGATACAGCTTAGGAGAAACAGCAGGGAATAACCAGTTCCTTTACATCAAGCACAAAAAGGTAGGAATAAATTGTCTGCTTCAGGGATTACGAAATCTTTGTAACTACTTCAAACAAAGTACAATGAGCATGGGGCAAAGTTGGCAGGCTCCTAGCTGCAGCTGTCAGATCCTGAAAATTAGGGAATCAAATGTTGACACTTAGAAGGCTAGATGGTTCAATTACAAGTGATCCTAGGTAAAGCTGTGATATTTTTAGCTCTTTACACAACACATTGTACTTTCCAGAGTTCGGCGTAGGGCCCCAAGACTCTAGACTTCCCCAAGGTATCAGAATAGAATGTTATCATAGCTGTGCTTAGCTGCAGTACTTGAAACGAATACGTTTTTGAGAACACAGCATAGAAAGTCTTATCACTTTGTTAACAGATATGTGAAGTTTGCATATTCATTTACATAAGGAGTTTAATTTTTTCATACAAATGCTCATCCATGGCTACCTGCCGCCTTGTAGAACAGTATCAAACATGTTTCAATTTGCTAACGGAGCAAACAGTCAGTCTTGGACCATAGATCCTGCCACTTTTCCTCTAAAACTGCCTGGTCCATCTGAATCCACCAGCAAGTTATCTAACTCCAAACGAGGTGGATGGAGTTTTAAGAGAGTAGCTATAAAGGAGCTCACAACTTGAACATTAGATGGTTTAAGCCAGGACCCAGGATGCATTATCCTCTCGGTTTGCTGTCTTTCTCGTAACTTTTTGCTCAGGTTCCAGGTACAGTTATATTCCTGTCTGTCAAAGGCTCCTTACAGGTGAAAATAGGAGAGTAGCTGGTAGCCAGGTTGTGAGAACAGAAGTGGCAAATCTGTAGGATTCTTACAGAAGCCAGAAGCTTTTTGCTGTAAGAAGTTAACCATCATTTAAGCCAAATGTATGCAGTGATTCAGACAAATCTGAACTGAACTGAACGCTCTTTCAGCACCCACTGGCATGAATAAATCATCCATTTTATTGATCCGTGCATTTTCAGTCATAACTGAAAATGGTTTTTCATTATAAATATTCTGATTGATCCAAATTATTAGTAATGGCTACTTTAATCCTTCGTTCCTGACCAGCAGCAAGCGCTCCTAGAAGAGATATCCTACTTAATGCTAATGAAGAATTTTCTTGATTGATCTGTCCAACGAGCAGGCTGTAGGATCCTTTCATTTTAATAGATGGAGGTAATACTGCTCGTATCTTTTAGAAGTTTGTCTTCCTATGTATGAGTTATTAACTACATCCAACAGTGGCTGTACTAGCTTAAATTTAGAGCCTCTTTGGAAAAAATACTGAAAATCTGTCATCATCAGGAACTTTTCCTAACTGAATTTTAATACTTTGGACGGTCTGTATCCTGTTAATTGGTCTAGTTAAAAAATTGAAGCATCTGTTCCTCAATTCTTAATAAAAATACAGATAGTCAGCTAAGATTTTCTGTAATGATTGTGCTTATGTAAATAATTTTATTGACAAAACAATTTTATGCACTTCAGAAAGAAATATTTTTTTCACAATAGTTTATTTTCTGTAATACTTTTGTATGAAGAGTATTTGGATTACTATAACGCAATCAAATTGATACCGTAATCCAGAAAATACTATTTTTAAAGATTTGACTCAAAAGTGAGGGATTAATATGGGATTTGTTCTTTTCTGAAAACAACCTTAGCCATTTTCTCCTTTAATGATAATCTTGGAATAAGAACCTTGTGAAAATTTCACATGGGGCAAAAGTGAGTTTTAAGGAGACGAAATGACGGGCTTGTAGGGAAAGCATAAGACGAAGCATTAGAGGAGCTGGGCTTTGATCCCAGTTCAGCAATGCACTGAAGCGTGTGCTCGACATGCTCCTCGTCTTGCCTGGAGGGGGGTAACCTGCAAGACTCTGTGTGGTCCTGGGGAAGCCATTTTAATAGCCATGATTCCATTTTTGTCGTATTTAGAATTGTCGTAATACTGAATTACTTCACAGAAGTGTGGTAAGACTTAGTCTGATGATAGCAATCTCTTTCAGATTGTTATAAGTGAGGAAGCAGAAAGGACGAGCACTGCTGGATTCTTTCAGTAAAAATGGAACGTAATGCAGGAAATCTGCCCAGGGATGCTAAGGGACCTGCACGCTGCAGGACTTGAAATGCGAGATCAAAGTGCTGCTTTCATTCACTCTATTTCATAATCCAGATTCCATGCTTGTTACGTTGTCACCCGTAAAAATAGCCCACTGAAAAAGCAAAATCTTTCTTTGCTTTCATTTGTCGGTTTTCATATCTGCGGGGGCTGCGGCGGGGCTAGCAGGCACGGGGCTCCAGGCTTGTTTACTTTAACTGCTAACTCCGTGCCAGCATTTGGTTCGTGTCCAGTCATTTAATCTTTGAAGCTTAAATAACTATTTGTGTTAAGTTGCTTGAGAAAGAAGAGCGTACTAGTGGACATAGCCATGAATGGTACCTCACTGCGGCACAGGCAGATCCATGGGAATTCTGTCGGTTGAGCCTGCTGAGTTTCTGCGCAGGGAGCAGTTGACCTGGTCTATGGGAAAATGCTGCCGCTCAGAAGCGGATTCCTTTGGGCTGGTTGACTTTAAAGTGATATGGCTAGACAATGTTACTCTTCTGTGAACTATTTAGATTATTTAAAAGACCTTTTACCACAGTAAAATACAATGTTTTATAGCGTTTTAAGGGCTTGGTTTTTCTTCTACATATAGATGGCATCCTGAGATGTATGAAGCTTCAGAAGTAATGCTTGCGCAAATGAGAGCACTTGTATTTTGCAAGAAGCTTATTTATAATTTTTAGAAACCTGCGGAATTATTCTCAGCTTTTAGGCTGAAGAGGCCTAATTTTGCCATAAGATCCCTACTAGCTGCTGATTTAAGTGGAGTCAAACCTCATAAATCCAGCTGTGAATTTGGCCCTGGATCTAAAGAAGGCTCCAGTTAGTGAGATTTTTGAGGAGCTCATCTCTGCTGCATTTGGGGTGGATGAAGTCTTTAGAAAATTCTGCCAAACTATTGATTGATTTTCTACAGACGTTATAATTTTGCTACTGTAGTTTTGTTATCTTGTTTTACCTTGTTTGCTGCAATAAAAGCTATGTGAAAGGTTAAGTTTGCTTTTAAAAAGCCAGAGATTGCAATGAAAGATAGACATCCATCCCCTCAAATGAATAGGTTTTACTTTTCAACGTGAGCAACTTGTAGTTCATTTTGGATTAAATTTTTATGATACAGTCCTAACCTAATCAACTAATAATAGAACATTGGTGGAATCAGTTCTTTAATCAACAAGATTCTTTGACTTCCATTGTAAAATACATTATGCTTTGAATATTGAATATGCAAATACTCTACCTCCCACTCGAGCTATTTTCAAGACCTTAAAAGTAGCTATAGAAGTGAAGAGAATAATAGTTCGCTTTTCATCCTGCGATAAACTGTCAGAAAATCATTCAGATTTGATAGCCGTATGTGGTCACATATTAAGTTAAATCCTTTACATCATTCTTTACTGTGTTCCACTGGTCTCCATCAAGACAGACAACTGACTGTGCTTCCCTTAATTTTCCTCGGTTAGTTGGAGAGATTGTATTTATACTTCTACAATTTCTTGAGGATCAGAGAAAACTAGGTATTGTCTACGGAATTAAAAAAACCCAGTCTTCTGTATTAACGAAGAGGACACACTTGAATTTGCTGTGCGAAATAATTAATTGTGATAATTCTATATTAAGTGTGCCAATAATATAACAAAGAGAGTGTGACAGTAAGAGGACTGCCTCCGCCGCGCAGTGCTGTGGCTTAGGTGACCTTGTCTATCCTTGTCCTAGGTATTATGCACAATGTAAAATGGTATTCCAAAGCCAGGCATAGTCCAATCTGCATAGAGCACATGGAGTAATTTGTGGGTTTGTTCTTTCACCAAAAACGTTTATAGCTTTTGGCTTTAAAAATAGTTCTGGAGCATAGCAAGAGAGAAGCAGCTTTGGCCTAGATATTGCACAGGATGGCAGATGAACAGGGTTGATTTCATTTTGGGCATTTTGCCCAGGACACTTTTTATAGAACATACAGTTACTCTGGGGGTGCTTGGGCTGTGGTCACATTGGTTTTTTGGATTTATTCTTTAGAAGGGAGAGGCATAATTTTGCAAAAAAAGAAAAATTAATGTAAATTTCAAAATCCAAGTTCTTCTGTGTTTGAGTTTTAAGCTTGTCTCGTTGGTAGGGCGACTCCTGCTTTCTCCTTGGGGCTGCCTGTTTGTGCTCGCTCTGCGCACGCTGAACCCCTCCACATCAAGTAACGTTCTGAAGCCTGTTCTTACATCATTTACTCTAATAAATGTTATTTGCTTTCCATCCCTGGATCTGAGTGCGTTTTTGAGCTGTGACTGGCATTCGCCTCACAGCTCACATAAAATATAAGAACAAGAGCTGGGCCTGTTGGACAGATGGAAAACATTAAGGCAAGGAAAAACATTCCATGTTTATTTCAACACCTGATATTTTATATGTTACAAACTGAGCACACACGGATTTAGATGTAAATTAGCTGAATCTGGTGATCTGTAAGGATATGTATTATTTTGCTTTATCTTTAATAAAAATATAAGTTCTCCAGTACTTTAGATTTTGAGTGAAATATATATTGCATTTCTCTGCTTCTATGCAAGGACTCTGCTTTTATTTTCCTGTTTTTAAAAATTTAGCCAATGATATCAGTTAGGTCTGCAAGAGTCAAGGGAATAGAACAACAAATTTTATCTACTGAGAACTATCATTTAAAAAAACGTCTTTTTTTAGTCTTTTCCCATGCCCTCTTCTCTTCCAGTTTTTCTGTGCTTATCACGTTTCTCTGTCTGCAAAGCTCTTTGGGGCTACACGCAGCTGATCTGGTGCTCTGTTACAAGTGCAAACTACTATTGCATTAACTTTTTTATTATCCATGATTCTCACAACATTTTGCAAAGAGTAATTACTTGCCCAACTGTCAGATGATGGTGAGTAAAACCAAATGATCTCACACACCACAAAGGAGTGAGCTGGGACAGAGAGCAATAGAGCTAGGTTTCTTGATCTCAGTCAGCGAACAAATGCAAAGCTGAAAATAAATAGAGCCTGGGAATCCTGAATTCCCGTCCTCTGTTCCAAACACTTAATCTTCAATACGCAGTCCAAACAGGATAATTACATTTTCTATAGCAACAGTCTGTGATAAAGCCCTTTTTTCTTTAAGTTAAATGATATTTCTGTTCTCTCTCATTCCAGTTTAAACACTATGTTAATAAGCTCCGGAGCAAGAACACATTTTATAAAAAGAAGCGACTGGAAATAGCAGAAATTACAGCTGAGTATGGTATCCTCCAGAGGACGGAAGAACTTCTAAAACAGCGCCACGAGGCTATTCAGCAGCAGTTGGTAATACAGGCATTTACTGCTCCCACGGTCCATCACCCTTCCTTCCCTGATAACAGCTATGTAATGAGATGGATGTTGTTTTGTTGGAGTCTAATGTATATCACCCTCAGCCCTCCTGCTGTCATTAGGGTATAAAATTTATTTTTGTCTGCGACTGTGCTGAGCTGCTGTACTTGGTGTTCAGCAACTGTTTCTTACAGGCAGTTATGACTGTTCTGCAGTTTCTTTTTAGACTGAGGGGCTTGACCCTGCTTTTTAAAGTCAATGGTAAATCTTCACTAACTCCAGTTAGAGCAAGGCTGGATACTTAAATTAGGTTTTGGTATCCACACATGCTCTGAAAATTATCAACAGCCAGTAGGCTTCAAGTTACTGCTGCAAAATACATAGGAAAAGTATTTAAGAAAAGAGCAGTCAGGAAGGAAACATTTTAACCTCAGAATATTTAGAAGAAAATGTGTTTCACAGTAACTGAAAAATTTAAAAGTGGATGAATGCTTTTTCTAAGCCAGAACAGCAGGAGGAGGATTTCTGCTAAGCATAACTGTAAGTGTTCAAGGACTATACAGGCAGCCCAAATGCAAAGACATTCCGTTTTTAGTTCACAAAATTCTACTGCTGTATTTTCTTCCAATACCAATATTCTTGTTCTCAAAATATTTTGGGTTTATTTACTTTATGTCTGGTTTTTTATATGTACATATTTTGCATTTTCAAACATGAAAGTATTTGCCTTATTAAAATAAAATTGAAAGTGTGAAAATACATGGGGTAGACTTTGGAAAGATACGCGGGGATGCAGTGGATGATGTCATGCTGTTTCAAGACGGCATTCGTTGTTTAATTAAAAATAAGACCAGAGCTGCTACCTGGGTAGAAAGAAGCACCGAAGCAGTGGGATCAGAGCTTTTTTTCGTGGTCGCTACTCAGCTAGAAGGAAGGTGTGTGGACATGTCTTTGCGGAGCAGGATAACTCGCATATACTCCTTATCTCACAGGAAAACAGCAGAGACAAAGCACTCGAAGTTTTTCTGTGAAGTGGCTACACATGGTCAACAGCACATTCGCATTCAAGGCTGACCTTTTCTAAACTACCTTGTAGTAAAACGACAGAGCTTTGAGTTCATAAAGTTCTGACCACCAGATGACAACACACGCGCTTTTTCCCCATAGAATCAACCATTCCTTTTCTAGCCCTGGGCATAACGCCCTGTCAGACTACGCACTGCTATGAACGTCTGCAAAGTGCTCCCGTCGTGGTAGTGGTTGCTATGAGTAGAGACAAATATTTTCTTAAACATATGGTTGTAAAAGGTTTTTGAGGATAATGGACTTGGAGTTCATGGATATATGGTGCTTTTAAGAATGGATGTTTGGCTTTTTAGCCAAACAGATGCTTTAATCAACGCTTAGCTTTCAGGTTACAGAAGATACCCTCCTTACATACTTAATGAGCAAGCATTGCTAAAGACTGTTACATCAACATATAATTAAATGTAAAGTTTATGTAATATAATGCTAGAATTTGATAAGATGCTATTAGTATTAATATAATGAATACAATACTTACTTACCTTTCCTTGACAGTTGTTTAAAAAATATTTAGCTATATCTTCAGATTAAGCATCTGGATTTTACATATTGAATTTCTTCAGAGCCTGACCTAAACCCCACTTTGTGGAAACTTTCTGGTAATTTCATTGGGCACTGGATGACCAAATACTGTATTTACAGAAAGTTGTTATTTTCCTACTGTACAGGCACTAGATATAAAGTTAGGTGTTCTGGCAGCTAGATTATTAATTGCTTTTAAAATAAATTGGTTAGAGTACTTACCTTTTCTGCTTCCTTACAATATTTTGGCTCAGTGAAGGAATTTGCGATGTTACCTGATTAACAGACTCGCATTCGGTGTTTATTTTTGTGTGTCTGCAGCAATCTATCGAAGACAAGAAAGGTATTTCTGGGTATAGTTACACCCAGGAGGAGCTGGAAAGAGTGTCTGCAGTAAAGAGTGAAATGGATGAAATGAAGGGCCGAACACTGGATAACATGTCTGAAATGGTGATTTTTCTCTTAAGTTACTGTGTTTCCTCAGGGGATAAACACAAGTTTAACATTTTTGGGCGGGTTTTTAATTTTCTTTTAATCTTTGTTTTTATGTGTATATATATATGTGTGTGTGTGTGTATAATAAAAATATTCAAGCAGTATACATCTGTTAAGGTAATCTTGAAACAGTTTACTAAAATGGGTGTTTCTTTTAATGTACTAAGAAGAAATTTAGTAGGGAGACCAAGTCTTGTTGTCTTTGGTTTTTTACTTTTTTGTGGTTTCAGAAGTGGTTGCATATTTGTTCTGGCACATTATTTGAAAGAGATGAATGGTTTGAATCTTTAACAGAATCTTTTTCTAGAATGTTTGTAAATCACTGGCGTTAAGCTTTTGTTGAAAAAATACTTCATATGCCTAAAGAGCTAATCTTGTCTTTTTCTCTGTAGCCTAATTTTCAATTGCCCTTAGATCTCTTGTGTTTTTATTTAAATTCCCACATAGACATAGAAGCAAGACAGAATTTGAATTTCTAATTTGAAGATATTATAAAAGAGCAAAAAGCAAAATAACATTCTTTGAAATCATTAGGGCACTTCTAAAATAAAGTGGTATAGTTAAACTAGGATGACTCTCAAATAGAAAGCTGGATCCAATTTGAATTTTCAGTATAAGTTAATGACTCTCTTCTAGCATTTTCAAACTTTACTTACCCTACGCAGGGTTTTTTTGGTGTTTGTTTTCTTAAGGATTTCTCCCTTTCTCTCAGTCCACCTCTATGCAACTCTTTCCTTTTCCCTTTCTCCTTAAGCTCTTCAGGTGTCCTGCCTGTAGGCTGTCTTCTGGAATTCTCTATGGTGTTCCCAGTAGAAAAAATGGGAGCAGAATTTTTCCCGTTTGTGGTAATGACCCCACTGCAATATGGGCTCTTTCCCTTTGTTCATTAGGCCTGAACTTATGCTAGATTATATTTAGCCCAGGCTTCGTCACGCATTTTGGTTTTTCTACATTTTGGGATTCTTCTCTTTCTTTTCACATTCCTAATTATATAAACGTAGTGCTAGTATCATAGTGTTAACGTATAGTATTTTGTCCCTCTATCAGGTAAAAAAACTGAATTCTATGGTGGCAGAGAAGAAGGCAAGCCTAGCTCCTGTCATCAAAGAGCTGAGACAGTTGCGTCAAAAGTGCCAGGTTAGTAGAAGCACTTCTCTCATTCGATGTAAGTAAAGTCCGAGTCCCAAATGAGTCTGGTTTCCAGCTCCCCGGTGTGCTGTACAGGGACACAACCAGCTCGTAAGGATAGCTGGAAATAGCAGAATGGGTCAACGGTGATTTCCAACAGGCAACCTGTAAAAGACTGGAATTAGTAAAAGCCGACAGTGCAGCCACAAAATCAGGCTGAAAATGTTATCCTTTATAGCAATTTAAAAAAATCACTACACCAGGGGAAAACGTAAAAAAAAAATCATCGTTCATAACCATAGGAAAGTTAGTTTTCAAGTTGGTTTCAAAGGCTTTTCTGCATCTCAGCACTAATGATTTCAACTAACGCTCTCCTTTTTCAGTGAATTGCAAGTAATGTCTCATCCAAATAGCTGAATACATTGATCCAAGTCCTATATTAGCCTGTAGGAACGACAGATTTATCTATTTGTTTTCAGAATTTTATAGAGAGGTGAAAAAAAAAGCCATTCAGGTCCACAGCTGCTGTAAGTTGGCTCATTACCATAGAAGTGCATAGAGCTGTCCATTTATCTACCGACTGAATTTCCAGAAAACTTTTAATAGTTCCAGTAAAAGAATAATTCTCTTAATACTTTTAATAGTTCTATTAAAAATGTCAGCAAATGAAATCCAGCTAAGGCGTTTGTTGTGTACAATTCTTGGTAGCGAGTATATTAATCCTTTCTTCATCTCTATTTTTATGATTGGTTTTCCTTCTTGCGAACACTGCCCTATTAACCTGCCGCCTTAAAGCTATGGATCTGGCTGTAAAGAGGAAATTTGCGTGCTGTGTTGTGGCGTATACAGCTGATCCTCCAGTATGCGAGTGGAGGCTAGCGGCTTCCCCGTGTGTAATAATACCCTGTGCCTGCCAGGTTTATGTAAGTGTCTGTGAGGGTGCCAGCAGCTGAGTCCGTGTGTGGGACCGACAAGAGCACCATCCGCCTGAGTGTCACATGTCAGTCAATTGAAGAGTTCATTTATGTACCCTTTTGCCCTTTTCACACAAGGAATTAACTCAAGAATGTGATGAAAAAAAAATCCAATACGACAGTTGTGCAGCGGGGTTAGAGAGCAATCGCTCTGCGCTGGAGCAGGTAAGATGGTGGTTTGTTCGTGCTCGTTAGTAAAAACTGCGCAACGTGTTATTCACTCAGGTACCATATTTTCCCTGCCCTCCCTCTGGATGTGGAAAGTACAAATCCACTTCAAGTGGAAATGAGTCAGTGGTGATCCACTACTATGCAAATCATGCCCGAAGCGGCTGTGGAGCAGCTCCACTCGCACACGTCTGCTCTGAATAGCAACACTGAACTCAGTGGTACATCAGTCCATCCGCCGACGTCCTCCTTCACTTAGCACGGATATTGTCAAAGAGGATGCACCTGCCAGAAACCCTGCTGACCTAGACAGGGTCTGTTAGGAAAGAAATAAGGACTCATTTATCGAGACAGATCTTTATATGCATTTAGCAGATTCATTAAATTATCAACCAATCCACTGGATAATTAATGCACTGACATTGATGACAAGGATACCTCATTAAATGTGACTGTCTTGTATTCTTGAATATAACAGTTTTTTAAAAATACAACCGTATAGGTACAGCTAACGTGTAGGTATGTAGTTTATGCATTGCTTGGACTGTAGCACTTTTAGGAAGGGAGGTGCGTAAACCAGCGCAATCCTTTAAGGTGTGGACAGTATTGATATGTTCATATGAATCTGCTCCATCTCACTAGATCGCCTTCTGTGAATTCTGTCTGGACATGATTTTTCAAGGCCTTGCCCGTGTAAGGAATATATTTCAAAATAAAAAAGGCGTACATTTAAAGTGTGGGTGGATATATAGGTAATTCTTTTCCTGCACTAAAAGTACCTTTGTATGGTTTAATCAAAGCAAAATAAAAGAATCCACAGATAAAGCTACTGTGAAGTAGACCTTCCATGAGAGCTATTTTACAATAGCAATCGAGGCTCTTTTTCTTGGCAGACAGATCTTAGTAATTCTCTAACACATATGACAGTCACATCCACTGATTAGGCTGGCCATGGCTGTCGGCAAACTCTTGCGGCTGAGCAGGAGAATTCAGTTTTCCAGCTGATGGTCTGAAAATCGCATGGTGACAGAGCGTTGGAGCTGGCAACTGCTGTGCCACCCGGAGTACGTGAATTCCGTTTGGATTATTAGGGTTTTTTGCTATGGACCATTTAGAGATGGGACTAACCCACTACCTCCATACTCCTCAACATAATTATTGATTGCTAATTAACATACTATTAATACGTCTGTAGCTTCTAACATACATTTTGCAGATGTGTTCCAGGAAATGCTTACTCACAACTGTATTTAGCACTTAAGATGTGCTTGGGAACGAGTCTTGGCAGCACTGGTGAAGTGTCTGTTAGAAGTCAGTCGTATTAATAAACACCTATTAGCAGTCATCGAGCATCTCTAACTGTGACTGAAACTGCAAATCTAAAACAAATCAGTTGTCTTTCGCTTTATAATTTGGGCTCTACAGAAGTCTTTTTTAGAAACATGTAAGAAGTTACCAATTCAGTATTGTGCCTGTTTGTATTACGGACTGTCATACATAACTGCGGTTATATAGCAACGCAGAGCATCTCCTGTGGCCTTTCGGTTACCGTGTCCTTTGAAATGTTATTCTTGTACTGCAGGAGGTGAAAGGACTTCGTGAGGAGTGTGCTCAGGAAGAAAGCAACTACCATTATATTAACTGCATGAAAAGGGTAAGATCACGAGAGGGATCAAATTGTTCATTGGGACATGAAATAGGAGTTATAACTATATTTTTTAATTATGTATTCCTTTGTAGAATCTAGAAATACAGCTGCAGCGTGCTAAAGAAGAAATGAAGGCATACGTCTCCCCAGACCCACAAGAGAGACGAAAGGCAATTCGGCAAGTATATTCACGTGCTTTCTTTGTGTTAACTTGGGGACGTTCATAAACTGAGGTTGAAGTTAGGAATTTTCTCACTGGCATTTGAACTGGAGGAGTTCACCTGATAAATTTAGAAACACTATAATAATCTAAAAATATACTGCTGTAAACCTACGAGTTCTCTCAGACATACCAGAAGATTTTCCCTTCCTGCTGGAGATTATAGGCCCCAGATAGCGGTTTTAACTTGCAGCCCCTGTTGGCACAAGCTCAGAGAAGCTGCGCTTCAGCTACGTCCTGCAGGAAGCGTGGCTCCAGCAGCCACAACGCCTCTGCCAAGGCTCCCTCGAGACTCCGGCATGCGGGAGTGGAAGGTCTGCCACCTCTCAGAGAGCAGCCTTATGCTGCCCTCCAGATTCTGCTCATTTCTTGGAAATCCTTTCAGGTGTAATAGCCATCGCCATCGCTGGTTACAGGAATGGAGGAGTGTATACACTCATCCTGAGCGGATTTTGGTTTGCGCCTATTTGCAGTTCTTACGTGAGGTAGAATGAATTCGCACTAACCTTTGTCTTTACACTCAATTGAATTTACTCCAATATAAAGAGAGTTTCTTCATCCTGGGAGGTTTTTCAGGATGCCTTTCCTTCACCTGGTAAGGAGAGAAGCAGAAAAGGTTATGAATTGAGCTGATGATTTTTTTTGTGCAGTTTCCATTTTAAATGATGTGGTCCTGCCAAAGATTGAATGTTCTCTGAGAATGAGATATTTTGGATTAAGTATCTGTGCTAAGAAGTCTAAACGTTACCATGTCCTACAGATTTTTTTGCAGTTTACTACATACTAAATATTTTTGTAAAAGTACCCAGTTTAAAATTTTGTATATGTTCAATCTTCAGGCAATAAAGTCAACAAGCTGGTTCATCAAAATTAAACATCAGAAAAATCACAAACAAAACATTTATAACTTTAATTTGGTAAAAGTGTTGATATTTTATTCTGGTATTTATTCTTCATAATTACTTTTTCAAAATTCCAGAATTCTGTATAAAACAGAAATTTTGTTTTCCAGTGAGTTTTATCTTTGACCCCCCAAAAAATTCCTTAGATCCTACCTGTCAGCAAAATAAACAAACTTAAATTGCTGTCACTAGTTTTACAAAATGGTCTTTGGCTTTCACACCATAGTATTTCTCAGTCATTAAAATATTTATCAAAACAGTAGTTTTAAAATTCGTGTTTGCTGGGCTTGAACAAGGGTCTTTTGTTTAATTTTTTAATGAATGGAATAAGTGAAAAACACTGATGTTTTGGAAGCAGGATTGCACCTCTTAAACGGCGTAGTCGTTGCTGTACCTAGCAATCTCCACTGAGTAAATAATTTTTCATTCAAAACAGAGGGGGCATCAACTCTGCCTTGTACCTCTCCATCCCACGGTCTGCATCAATCACCATTCCCACAGTTTGCTTAATTTCTTGGGCTTTAAAAAGCCGCAGCAATAGAGCTCCTTGATGGGAGGCCTTTTCTTAGATTTCTGCGTTAGCATTTCAGAGACAGGATGGATTGTTGCCTGGGATCTGTGTAATTGCCATGTCAGAGCTGTGGTTCCTGTACAGGCTTCTGTACAATGTGCCAAAATGCTTCACAGAATTGTCCCATTCACAAAGCAATTTAAAAATATGACTGAGTGGCAAAGCAAAGATAGAACTGCTTAATTAGATAATTAATAATAATTCTACATTCCATTTGAAAGCTTCAAATCCAACATGCTGACATCACAACGGGAAAAGAGAAACAGTAGTTTCTATCATTTCTCAAAGGAGATGGAAGAATAAATTAATTTCCCAAGATATCTGTCCTCTTAGGACTTTTTACCTTTCAGAATACTTTCCGGACCTTTCTGTTGTTGTGGCGGCAACAAGGGAAGTCCCACCGACTGGTAATATACGAAATCAAATGTCATTCAGATTCACAAGAGGCAATTTCTTCACTCATTGCGAAGTGGAGTGAAAAAAGGCAGTAGCTGACCATAAGATTTTATGGGCTGTGGAATGGGGCCACTGATGGGGCCAGCGATGTGTCAAACCGAGGGAGAAAACTCCAGGGATTCCCTCAGGAGACACTGAGAGAGGAGGTTGTCTTCCTCCGTCAGATGCTTCCTGAACTTGAAGTTGTCCCGATGCACGTTGCGCAGGTATCAGTGGAGCGGCAATCTCCTGCAGCTCTCGAACATGAGGTAGAGGTCATTAGGAAATGAAGGGTAGATTAATACCCATCACAGAGACCTTCTGCAAGGATCTACGGCATGAAAATATTGAAACATGACATAGCAAAATAATGTAGGAAAAATAAGAGTTAGAAAAGAATCAAAACTACTAACATTAGGGTGGGAGAAGAAGAGGACAACGAGATAGAATGTGAGTGGCAGCTAAGCAGCCTCTTATATTCCATCTCGCAAAGTAAAGGAAGGCTGTAGAAAATAAAAGATTTGTCTAATGAAGGATGATGAAACAGCAGAATTAAGCAGAAGGATGAGAAGTGGCTGTGAGAAAAGTCTTAGTGATGATGTGAATATTCATTAGTGTGGAAGGCAAGACAGCTCAGCCAAGCAGCCGAGGAGTGCAGTCAGGCAGCGGGCACTGTCCAAGGGCTGGGCAGGGCAGGGTCCGGCTTTATTCACAGATGCTGAGCAAAAATCCGCTCCGACTCCAGGACTTGCGACATGAGCATCTACAGTGTGAGCAGTCACATAGCCAAGCCATTGAAGCCAAAGGCAGGAATTAAGCGTGAGCCCAGCTATGTCATTCCAGGTATGGCGAGGAGAATGCGAAGGGAGCGTTACCACTCTCTGCGCTGTCCCTGCTTCACTTCCTGGCCGTGGGCACGGAAGCTCGGGAAATTACCCCTCTCGCAGTGACTGTACGCATTTTTGACCTTCTGTAATAGGTCACAGACCCGTCACATTTAAATGAATTACAACGAAATGCAACATAGACATATCTGCAAAATATAAAATGAGAGGATGAAATTTTTTTCTAGACGGCCTTTTAGAATGTGAATGTATTTTTCAGCAGTCACTGGAATGTAAACGGAGTAAAAATGAACCATAAATAGAAATGCACTTTCCTAACAACGTATTGAACAAAAAATGTCTTAATTCTGACCCTCTTTATTGAATATAAACTCTCTGTTCCGTGGAGTCACTTCTTAGGAATGTGAAAAGTTAATTTTCTACTCTAAAAATAGAAAGTTGTGGGTTTTTTAATGAAGTTATTAAGTTGTGTTCTTTCCAGTCATCATTATAAATAGTAAAGAAAAACCTACTAGGAAAGACATCTGATCTCTGATGATTACTTTGAAAACTCTACTTTTAAAAAAAGAAGTGTATTCTTAAGGTCAAATGTGTGTGCACATGTGCTGTGTGCCAGTGGAGATAAGAAGATTCCCTGCGGTTTTCCATCTCCTCGGTTTGGTGAGGATTGCTAGGGATCAGCTGTGCAGCACGGCACTTGGAGCAGCCTCAGGACGGCGCTGATTTGTTCTGGCTGGAATTGTCCAAGAGTGAGAGATCCTAAGATGATCCAGCTTCATTCCTTGCACGTCCGTTTTGCGGGGAGTGTGGCAGGCAGGACCGGGTGGCCAGGGGCCCCAGTGCTCCCGTGGAAAGCCTGCCGTACTGAGCAGAGACGAAAGGAGTATGGGAAACGCAGTGCCTTGGTTCTGCACAGCTGCTCACCACGCTCTACCAAACCTTCACACTCTGGTATCGTGAAGGCTGATATTTCTTTCTGTGAATTAGGATTTCTCTATCCAATGTTCTTTTACCCTGAGCTATTTGGCAAGTTCTTTAGATGAGCTGCATAATCTTGTAGTCTGCGAGCAAACTCTCAACCCCTAAGCGTACCTGCTGCACATGAAATACAATGATTGATTCATTTTTTTCAAGTGAATCCATTAAAAGATTTTTGGTTTTATTATTTCAAAAAGAAGAAGTATATAATAATGTATCTGAATCCTGCTGTTACGCTTTGCATATTGTGTTGTCAGGTGTCGTGTGTCAAGTTTGCATGTCAGAAAGCGATCCAGCCACTTGTTACAGACAAAGGTGTACGGCCAAGATTTTTAATAATGAATGTCAACAGTTACGCTTCTAAGCCTATATTTAGGCACCTAAATGTGACGGCTGTTTTCTGAAAGCGAGGAACGCACAGAGGTTCCATTGCAGTCACTGGATTTGTTAAACCTGGGCTGAAATACTATTCCCTGTCGTTCCTGTACTTTCCCCCTCATTCTAACACTGCAGTCGCTGTGATCAAGGGCCGTGGATTTGTAAACTCTGACGCTTGTACAAGTGAGGCCACTGGCTGACCTCAGAATATCACCAGCGTAAATGCATTATTAAAAGGGGATCAAGTATGTCTTATCTTAAATGGCCTTGCTGTTGTCTTCAGGCTGGCAGGAGCAGCAATCATGCCTGCTTCAAAAATGTAAGAGAACTGATGCAGTGTCACTTTTCCCGACTGCACAACTGAGAGAATCGGGGAGAGCTGATCCTTGATCTCAAGGGATATGTCGTCCAATGACAAAAAGGTTTCCTTATGCTTCCTCTTCCATCTCATTTATGAACCTCCCAATACTTTCATAATTGTCCATGTTTGCATCATTATTCTGTCCTATTAAGTAGAACCAAATAAAACAATAGAATTATTTTATATTTCCTTTAGAGAACAGTATACACGAATGATCCTTGAACAAGAAAACCTTGGGAAGGTAAGAATGAGCTTTTTACCCTGTAAAAACATTGTCCAGTTCGTATTTCTGTGGGGCTTATTACCAAAGGCCATGGTCAGTCTTTTATAAAAAGCATATTGCAGCCTACAAAGAAGATTCCGTTACTGCTGGCACTGGTAACTAATCCCCTGAAAAGAGATCGTGCTGGCTCTTCAGGGCTTGATTTCCTGCAGAGTATAGCATGAGCCGCTTGTCAAGGATAGTCAAACAGCTCAACGTGACAGCACATTCCCTGAAAACCATTTGGATAAGAAACTGAAACATGGGCATGGCAAACGGTGCCAGCTCAAATTTTATGTTGTATATAAAGCAACCCCTTGAAGACAATAAATTTTGAGGCTGTCAGTCTCATCACTTGTTAAAGGCCAGGGGATCATCAGCGCAGCAGTGTTAAACAAAAGCAGTTGTCCTTTTTTAATCTGGTATGAAGCTCCGACCGGCGTGGAGGAGGTTAGGCTTCACACTCAACATCTTTCTTCTATTAGTTTCCTTTTTCTGAGTGAGTCTGTGAGTGATCGGTACAGGTTTGGGCTGCCGCGATTAGTAATCAGTAGCAGGCTTCGTTGTAAAACATTAATTTCATGTTTATACCGTCACGATATGAATCCATTGCAGCTTGCAACGTGATCCTGCAAGAGCTCTGTATGGAAACAAACTCAGAATTTTAGCATAACTTCTCAAATAGATCAGACTATTATTTAGACAGTTTTAAAACATTGAAATAATTGTCAATCCATACAAAGCAGATATCTGAGTCCCAGGTGTTCCTGCGTTTATCACTTGCAAGGAGCATTATCGTCTCAAACAAAATAATACTTCGGTAGCATATAAAAGTCCTTGTCATTCCGAGCTGCCTAGGTAAGCAATTTTTGTGGCGTACAGCTGTTGCAAAAATACAATATTTTTGTATTTTTAACAGAAATTACGAGAGAAGCAGAAAGTCGTACGGGAAAGTCACGGGCCAAATATGAAGCAAATTAAAATGTGGCAGGATTTTGAGCAGTTAATGGAGTGTAAGAGAGAATGTTTCCTCAAACAACAAAATCAAACAGCCATTGGGCAAGTCATTCAGGAAGGAGGTAAAGATAGGCTTGTATTATGAATTCTTTCTGCTACCAACACAAAGCAGGAAGACGCTGTGTTGGCTTCCTAAAGGTAACCTCTGGCTAAATGCTGTTGCTTTCATTATTTCCGTGTAAATTTTTTGTACATTGTTTGGTTTTGGTGGATGAACAAAGAGCAGCTAACCACTCTGCGAAGCTTTTCCTCCCCTGTTTCAGTGACGACATACCGCGGTAGGAAGGTCTGTTGCGAGGGCTGCGCTAGGGTGAACCTCATCGTAAATCTTTGTTTTACGAGGCTGGGAATGGCATGAATCTGCAGAGAGATCAAAGGAAAAGAAATCCTTCTCCAGGGTCACAGAAAACTCGGGTAATTGCTCTGTTCCTTACTCTGTATCACTAAGGTTACATTTTTGCGAGGCCTAGGACTTGATGTTGTATAATTGTGGCCCTCCTGGCTTGGCCCTCTCCGTCCCCATTGTCTTTAGTCAGCTAGTGTGACTGACGAGAATGGAGCCGTTCTCGCTGGGCGCTGCACAGGCCTCGCCGGCGCACTCCTCGTCAGACTTTCCTTGCACGGTTGAGTTCAACTGATTGTGCTTCCAGGAGACAGTTCATTGCCGCAGCGTCAGGAGTAGGTTCTGAGAACAATTACTTGGACTCTCAGATTTTTCCATTATCTTTGGTTGTTGTTTTTAACAAATGTGTTTTCCTTGCACTTATACCACCCTCTGGTTTTTCTGAGCTGCCCATGAGAAGGCGTAAACGGCCGTCGAGTAAAGGCTTTTGTGCTGTTTTGTCTGTGCAGCGTGGTTCCAACGGGATTGCACCACCCAGAGAGGGTCATCCCCGGGATGGAGGGTTATCCATGGATGTAGATGTGGCGCAGTGGCTGTGGCGTGTCTGAGGGTATGTCAAACAGGCAGACAGGCAGGGCTGTACTCTGGCTTTGACCCGTGAGCAACTGTCATTGTCCTTAAAATTGCGTGATGAGACCGAGAGCCAACCCAGGGGAAGAGGAATGGAGGTGAGGCTTCAAAGTGTCCCTCGCGCTTCACCGTCTCGGCTGGGCGCCTTTTAGCCTCCATGGAAGGTCAGCAGCGGAGGGATAAGGCTGCGGGACCAGAACTCCTGCTGTTCTTCTTTAGGCTCTCGGCTTAGCGAATTTCTGGACAGGGTTTTTTTTAGCTTTTCCTGCCTGAAGTAAAATGTCTTCTCAGGACAGAAAATAATGTTGCTTTCTCTGGTGCCTATCTATGAGATCTGCTATTTTCTATATCAAGAGAGAGTATGGTAATTATATAGTTCCTAGTTTGCCTTCGCATTAAATATATTTGTTAACAGAACTAAAATAAAACCTGATGACTACATTTTGACTTTATGGTTTGTTTGGTCTTTTTTTACATTTCTTAGGTGAAAGAAGGTAAATGATTGGTGACGAGTAGCTTGCTGGGCCACAGGCAAAGGAGGTTTGGATGGGTGATTTAATGACATTTATGTCAGATGCCCCCGAAGGGTTCAAAACTGCGGCGTGTGTGTAAGGAGGGGGTCTCAGGTCCATGGATTCCCAGGACATCCTCATGTAAGCCCTCCCACGCTGCGGAATAGCTGAAGGTTGTCTTTCCCAACAGCTGCACGCTGATCTTTCCCAGGACAAGGAGAAGCAGCAGGTTTTCCCCTGCGCGCATGGAAGGCAGGCTGTTGTGCGGGACACGGGCACAGGTCGATCTGGCTGGGGGGCACACGGTGCAGTGTTGCCACTGCCCACTGCCTCCAGGAGCTGCTCCCGCAGCAGGAGAATGGGCTTTAGTAAGGCAGAGGAGACCATGCTGATGGGAAGGGAGGAGCTCAGGAAAAGGACGTATGCAGACTCTAGCGTGGGCGCAGCGATCGCCAGAGACACCTACGCGTTTTCTTCCTGCTGGCCCCGTGCCGTCGTTACCAGACTTCGCCTGCCCTGCGCTGTAGGGCCTCTTGATGTGAAGGAAGTTACGGTAGGGGTATACCTGGACTCCTGAAGGAGGGGTTTGTTGCATTCTTGCCAGCAATAGTAAAATAACAGAGGCAGCTAGATGTGAGGCATCCTGAAAACATGGGATAATCACCAAAAAAGGGCATTTAGGTTCCTTAGGATTCAGCCTATGGTTCAGAGTCACCAAACAGGGCAGGGAGAAAGGGGATTTTGTATACTTCAAGTCAAACCTTTTAACAAAACCCTAAAACTCATATTTGATGGGACCATTTATGCAAAGCTGTAGTACGCGGATTACCCTGCTGCCCAGGGAAAAGCAATGCTTTTGAAATTCATAGCAACGACGGAGAGTAAGATTGAGTATAATGACTTTCTGGTTTTCTGTTCAGAGTTACCCTAAAAATAGTTCATCTTTCTTCCTTGTAAAAACAGTTTACTGCTAGGTACTCAAAGATGACGTGATTGTTGTTCCGATCTGATTAGTGTTCTGTCATGTGTAGTGCACCAGGAAAGGGCACGCAGATCATACTCTACAGCAGCAGCAAAATGACTTTCTGAGATGAAGCAGAAAATCATAATGACTGTTATGAAAAGAAAATTGGGAAACCTCAAACGCTATTTTTAGCTTTTTATATAAGTGGACATTTCATAAATGCAGTTTTAATGGATTCTGTTCACTGGCTTTTCCGCCTAGTTCCTGGTTTGATGGGAGCATTCAAAAATCTGTGAATTTCACTGTTACATCTTTACTTCCTAACTTGCAACAGAAAGCTCACTTCTAATTTTTTTACTTTGTTATTATTAATAGCCGAGCTGGTTAACTAATAAGATTAAACTTGCTGTATGGAAAAATTCCTGCCTTTTCCTTACGAAGGTCCAAGTAAATAAAACATGTTCATAGTTAAATTTGGGGCCTCAGCACTTACGAATTTCTTCCAGTTGGCGCAGCGATCCGAGCAGCCGCTCATGAGCAGCAGCTTGCTTTGTTTCAAAAGGCTTCTCCTGACCTTTGCCCGGCGCTGGAGGAGGAAGTATCCCAGCTATAAAACCACTGTAGTAGTCTGCAGGTTTGTGTTAGTTAGTCGTGTTGACTTCAGCTGTCCTTAGAGCTACCAGTAAGTTCCACGCGGACCTAAGAGATGAAATAATTACAGGCATCGGAAATAAGCGGGAGAAAACAGTACGTGCACTGAGTTACGTGGCCAGCCCTTTTACCAGCTGGGTATCGCACTATTCTGCTCATATTGGTGGTACCGTTTTACTTCCATTTGAACTACAGTAAATAAAAGAAATGTTCTCAGACTCTCTTAAGTAACCTATTTGTGTATCTTTACTCACATGGAATAACTCCTAATGAGGTCACATGCGTATCGTTGCCCAGAATCAGAAAAGTTAGGCCCTGCTATCGTCTTTATTATGTTTAAACATACTGATTTCCAGAGCTTTCTTGATAAGACTTTCCTACAGTGTGATGCTGCTCACCGATATCAAACACAATACAGCAGAAGTATTTAGCAACAGTTCGGGGCCTGGAAAATGTCCACGTGATGAGGATGGTCTGATTAATAAGCACGGATAGTATAGCACGCAATAAGCCATATAAAATGTGTTCTCCGAGTGACTTGCTGGTTCAGGAACTGGAAATGAAGTACGGAGCTGCTTCTCCTCAGATCCCTGTTTCAGGCTCATGAGGAGCAGGGACTGAACGCTCCCTGACGGCTACCTGGTGGCTGCCCTCAGCGGGTCATCCCTGCAGAGCCATTTGGCAGCATCAGCCCCATTCCTAAATCACCTCTCTGGCAGCGTGTGGCGAGCCCGGAGCCAGCTTCCACGCGAAGGCAGACAAGTGTACGACTGAAAGACCACGGAGACTGAAGTGCCAAAAGGTGTCCCCTCGGGAGAGAGGCCGTGACACATTGCCACAGCGGGGTGTGGGAAGCTGCTGCTCCGTCCTCTTGTCTGAGGATGAGGAGGGCGCTGATGCTTGCAGATCTGGTTTCTCTTGTTGACCCTGTGTTTGCTCAGACTTATGTGAAAAAATTAAAGAGCTCAATCTGAACAGTGCCCTGTGTTACCATTTGTAGCAGTAGGTTTCCTGCTGTAGGAGCGCTGTTAACTCTACGGCCGCCTTTCTCTTCGGCAACCTGTAATGGAAACAGAATCGAAATCCTCGCGGGCGCCAGCGTTCCAGTGAGGACGCGTTACAGGAATCAGCAATTTTATCACAAGGTACCACCTCTCTGGCCAACACCCAGTTGGTTAGCTGGTTTTTAACAATCAGCATTTGACCTATTTCCAGCTTGTTTAAAGATGTCTTTAAACTGTTGACGTGAATTTAAAATGAGTTCTCCAAATTCTCGGTGTTTCTGTAGTGTTAGTTCCACAGTAGCAGTCTCCATATTCCCAAGGCTTTTATTCCAAGGTCATTGGGTGAAAAGGGTATTTTTCACAATTGCATTACACTGATTTGCATGATTCTAGCGGACAGCCAAAAACCCCCAATGCTGCAAGGCACTGTGCTGCGGGATGTCAAACTCCGTGAGGAGCTCTGCTGTCGGGGGTGGGGGCAGCAAACATATTTTAAATAATCAGCAGGGACTGGGAGACAAATCCTACAGTCCTCACTTCCACAAAACCCTCACTGGCTTCAGTGGGAGTTTTGCCAAAATAAGGTCTGCTGGATTTAGCTCCGTGTTCTTCCTCCTGACAGGACAAGCAGGAATTAAAGGGCCAGCATCAGATTTATAGGACACAGAGAATAAAAAAAACCCTAATTATCTAAAATAACAACTTTCACCCAACACAAATCAGCGTTCCTTTAGACACATTCTAATTTATAACAAAAATTAAATGTCTGTGGAAGTTTTTCCCAGCACAAACAATCCAAATACACAAGTCCTTAGCGATCTGGCTTGATTTTTATGAGACCTCCAGGAGAGAGGCTGTCCTGCCCAAATGGACTGCTGGGGTACTTACAGTGTTTAGCACTAAAATACAACTAAAATGCATTCCCTTGGATTTGAAGGCATTATTTATATTTATTATTTTTACCTTTTTTTTTTTTTGCATTTCCATTCTTCAGAGTTTTGAAAGAAGTGTATTTTTTTGCAAATCAGGATGCACACAGCCAGCGTTTGCGGGATGCCAAGAGCGAGAGTCCTTTTCCTGCAAGTGGATCCGCAGCAGCCGATGCCTATTACGCTGTTTCAGTTCAGGCTGTCATTGCAGAATAACCTGGCATTTTTAAGCTGCTAAATTTTATTGCAAGCGCTCAAGTTTTAAAAGCACTTGTTTATACAATAAGCACTTAATTAGGTCTACTCTTTAAATAGGATAAAGCCAAATCCTGCACATTTTGCTAATACCAGGACAAATGCAGTTGACAGGAGTATGGAAAATGGGATCTTACCAATTTTCAAAGATAAACTCCTTTCTCTCTCCCTACTTCTTTTCCTGGGAATGGAATAGAATATATTGCTGGCACTTAGGGAGCACCAACAACAAACCCATACCGGCATACATCATGTCCGAATAATAACCATTTCAGGGAAATAATGAAGGAATTAATCTCACAATTTCTTTATAAGTTTTACAACTGGCTCATACTGAAAAATCTTAAGATTTTCTACAGTTAAAATTTGTGGGGTTTTAATGCTTTTTTTAAACCGGATTACTGCTTTTTAAATAGCAATTGAAACTCTAAGGTTATAAAATATGAATAATTCAGCAGTTTACTTGGTTTACACTATTGCAGCATCTTCTGGCACGTGAACTAGTGTTTAGGCATTTCTTTGCAGTTGTCACCGAAATCTCAGAGCCATTAGTGAAGAATTACCAAAAGCAAAAAGGGATGATTAATTTGGGATTCTAAAAATTGAAGGTTTAAAAATAAAAAATCCCACGAACATTATGCATTTTGCTTATGGACTGCTATTTAAATGATACGGTGCTCGAAAACAGCACTCTGTGCACTGCAGCGTTCAAAAACTTTGAGGTTTTAAGAGGATTTATAAAACATTGCACCCATCTCCCTCACTCCCTGCGTTAAAGCTTGCCATGTTTTTATAGCATATTAAAAAGGAAACAGAACTGTATCAGAACACTGAAAGTCTCCCACAGACAACCTGTTCCACTAATACTTTACATTCATGTCGCATCTTTTGTCCTAAAGGATTTCTCTGCTTCATTTTCATTTTACGAAGGCTGATTCGGCTGCTCAGGTATCTGCATGAGCGAGCCAGGAAACAGCGAGAGATCCAGTTAATGCTCAGGGAACAGCAATGAAAATTGGGCATTTATTATTTCATGGGCAATGACAACATCATCTCAAAATTAAGTCTCCTTAGGAAAATATCGCCCACAGCTCATAACTAGAGAGCAATGGGAGTTCTTGTGACAGCGAGGAGTGGGGCACACTTCATAGTGGGTTCTTACCGTTGTGCTTACTGTTCCTGTTGTATTTTTTTATTTACTACGCAGTGCTTCAACCATTTGTATGGGGAATGCATCACTTGACAATCTATATACACTGAAGGTTCTTTTCTGCTTGTTGGTTTGATTGAGTGAAGTCAAGGCAGATCGTAAAACACGCCAAGAGGGAGAGAGGGAACTCATACGCTGGAAAAAGCACTATAAATATTTTCCTGGGATCATTAACACAACCTTGTAACACTTCACCCCGTGTAGCGGAAAGAATTATACGATCCTTTTATGAAATGTCTAGAAAGTGTTTACAATTCCACCCCAAATTAATGTGCCTTTTTTTTTAACTGTAAAGAAAACATCCCATAATTCTTAATTCTGTTATCAAAGTTATTTTCAACCTTTGAAGGGATTCACTTGCTAGTGACTTGGCAGTGTCAAACAAATGTTCAACTTTTATTCTGACACTTCTTGAAGAATTTGATTGAAACTATATATGTCTAGATAACACTCAACAAAGTGCCCCTCTTGCGTTTGTTTCAAGATATTTTTGGAAACAACAGAGGCGACCTTGGATGGAGCTGCTTTTCCAATTTAGGACTTCATTTGGTCTAAGAGAGTAAAATTATACTCTTTAATCCTTTTGTGTACCCACAAATGAGACAGTTTTATTTGATGCTATTGTAGAATTGTTTTTCTGTACCTTCTTCGCAGTGTCGATCTATTTAGGACAGGAATTATGTTAGGTAATTAAGAGTTACTTTCAAATGGGCATATAAATAGTCCTCCGATGTATCACACGTCCCTTAAAAATACTGTGTAATCTAAATGAACAGCGGTCCTTTATGTAATACTTTTGCTTCCTTAAAACTAGGGTAAATAAATAAGCGTTAGCCTTTGTCTTTGCTTACAGACACGAGGAATCTGATTTCAAGCCAGAGCTCACACAGACTTGATGTAAAGTCTAAATGAGGAGGGTGGTAATGCTGGCGAAGGCTCTGCCACGGGGCCGCCACCTGTCCAGGTCACAGCAGAAATAGTGTTTGTCCAGCTCCAAGTTTAAAAGCCGAGGTTAGGAGCCAGGCTCTCTGTGCATCTGGGGGGGGGGCAGGATTGTTTTCTTCTGACCTCGGTTTGCCAGCTGTGCAATTGTATCTGTAAATTTTTATTACTTCTAACCACTTAAGATGTTTTAAACAGTTTGCGCTTAATTTTCTATATAATCAGTAAATTTTAATTCATTTGTATTGCTCTCTGTTCGGGGCATACTGCAGTCTGTACCAAAGTGGAATCAGTCTCCTGCAATGGTAGCGCAGTTCCACTGCTGTGGATAAAACCCGAACTGGCAGAGCACAGGGTTCTCGTCATTTATCCTGTACTGTATTTGCTCTCCTCAGTAATAATGTTGTCCAGTGTTGCCTAATGATCAAAGTATAATACGGAAACTAAATCTAGACACGCCACCAGAATCTATTTGACATATTTACATAAGGCATTTGCCTATGTAAATATACTATTTGGGAGTAGACGTTTTATATTCATTTGATCGCATTTAGTGTCGATGCATATTTCTATAGCTCTATTATATACTTACCGTGACTGATGGCTCAAGTTCTAACTCTAGAATATCCAGCTTCCTGATTTTACGGCATTTTCATGTCAGGTGTTTGTGGACAGCTTAGGAGAAGCACCTCTGATCCTGTGAACCTGTATGTATGTGAGCATGACTACATTAGCGTATGCACAAATCAGGCCAAAGTAAGCTATTTGGTATAGCAACTTTCACCACAGAATCTCAAAATAATTTACAAACAACTCTTAGCAGAGTCTGCCCACTGTGTAGCCAGATAAAGAAGCGGCTGCTATTCCTATTCTTTTCTAGATGAACAAACCACAACAGGGAACGACACAAAAGCAGAACTGGGAATCGGGTCCTTGTCTCCGGGCTGTGGACTCAGGGCATGCCCAGGGCTCCCAACCTGATCTCCCGCAGAAACTTCCCGAGTCTTGTCCCGAGCGCGGCTGTTCAGGCCCCGAACTTCAGCCTTGCCCCGGGTTTGGTGTATCGGAACACAAAGGGACGATACGGCAAACGTCACAAATTTCCCAGCGCAGGCGTCAGTGTCCCAGCTTTGAGTATCCTCATCTGACCCCCGCCACTCCCCAAAAGTAATTCAGAAGTAAAATGGCTGTACATTTGCAAGGTGATAATGCACTGAAACGTGTCATGGAAAGGTCATAACAGATACAGACAAACAAGTACGATACAGACAAACATAAAGCCGTTTCCTGAAGGAGTTTTTAATTAAATTGTAACAAGGAATTTCAAACATAAAAAGCATCACAGCTACCCTCACTGAGGTAATGGGGGCAACAAAACTAAAGGTGAGACTTTCTCTTACCCTGAGATCTTTTTATAATCCCAGAGAGATAACTATCGGGAGAAGCAGTCCTAAACAGAAAGCCGGCGTGTGTGCGTGCATGCAAACACCGATCAGCTCTCCCGGTTATAAACCAGTACACAGCACTCTGGGGCAACTTTTTATTTGTGTGCCTATTCCCTGTGCGCTTGCCGTTCTTCACAAGTGCCTGCTGCGTGCTGTAGCTGAAACACAGCAAGTACATAACCTAGTGCAGAAATAACAGGAAATTCTATTTGTTTCTGAAAAAAAAAAAAACATCTAGAGGAAATGAAGAGATTTTGAGTATTATTCAATGCTGTCTTCAAAAATTGTAAAGATGCAGAAATGTGAAAGCACCACAGGAGAAAAAGTGGCTGGCTTAGGGCACGGTAAGGGATGAGCGGCTCTGTGCTTCTGGCTTACTGCCCCCGGCAGCTGTGGCCAGCGCTGCTGGTCTGTCTCCTCTGCAGGGAACGGGCAGGCTGGAATTGGCTGGAATTAGACCTCAAACAGAAAGGCAGCAGATTTATCGCTGGGGCACTAGATTTTGTTTTTATGTGTGAGAACAAATCCAGGGTAACCTCAGTTAATGAATAACCCGGTCAACGGCGATAGCGCCGGTTTAGTCTGACAAATCTGGCCTTAAACAAAACCTGAACTTTTGTTGACAGAAGCATGTACCATGGGGGAGTAAAACCATTTTCCCCATGAAAAATTTCAGCCTCGACAGAACAAAAAATTTAAATGTTTGTATTATTTCTTGGAAAAAAACCCTGAAAAATCATGTTTAAAAAAACCCACAACTTTTTAATGCGAAGTTAAAATTTTCAGAAGAAAACTTACACGTTTTGAAAAAAAAAAGACCAAAAAAAGGGCTCTTCAGTCAATACAAAAAAATACAACTCAAATAGCTCTGATGGAAATGTTCTCCTTACTCACAAGATGTACAGCCTGTTCCTGTGTAGCGCCATTAGAATAGATGAACTCTGCACCGCCGGCTCAGCAATGCTCACAGTGCTGTATTCCCCACGGAAAGGCATGGATGCTGGAGTTCCATAATACGTGAATTTTTCTTGGATAGAGCAGCTGCATCAAAGCCAATTCTACCTGCAAATGCATCGTGCTGGTGCAATTTATCTTTGTTTGAAACAATCCATATGGGTACATCCAGTTTTTATAAAAGGGCATTCAACAAACAGAGTGGTTTGCAATGTTGTTGCTTCACTGATGCCTAAATATTGAATACCTAAACACAACATTAGCTAATTAAGTTGGGGGTGATTATTGGCTGGAGATAAAGCACACATAAGTAAGCATGGATTAAGCCTGCCCTCTTACTGCACATACTATGGTTGCTCCCTGAGTACAATGAGGATGTAGGTTTCCAGGAGATTAAATCCAGCAATAATTTGCACCTGGAATCTAAAAGAAGGCCAAAAAAATCAGATGAAGCTTCTTAAATTGCAGGGTGCTGTTTAGACCATACAGAGCTTAAGCCAAAGCTTCTTCCAAAACAAAATCCCTTCAGTAAAGTAGCAGTGAGAACTCTGCTTTTAACGGCAGTCATTACTCGGTATAAACTAATGCATTCTGCACAATTTATCTTTACAAGGCACAGACAGTAAACCAAAATTCACACAGTGCTGTTTCGAAAGAGAAACTGCACACACACGCATTCCAAGCACACACCTCCCGCCATGAGACCAGAGCCACCAGTAATCCCAACCAACCTGCCCAAAGCACAGCCACCCGAAAACGCGGTCACCAGAAAAGGTTTTCTTTTCCCACAGGACTGCTGTTTCACAGCCATCGCTGAACTAACGCTAAGAAAAATCAGTCCCCACACCCATGTTCCTCCAGTTGTAACCACCGTGTACTGCGTCAGCAAACTGCTTGTGTGACTGATGGCGCGGTAAGACTTTTGGAGAACTGGCCCATCCGAAACCCCTTTTTCAAGGCTTTTTTGCAGCCCTGCATTCTGGACACCCGAGTCCACAAATGCAGTGTAAGATGTGTAAGATACTATTATGATACTGATGTAGGCTGACACTGTTTGCTTTTTTTAAAAAAAACCCAAGTTATTATTTTAAGTGCTGTCAACAAGCTAGAAAGGTCTACCCTAAGATGAGTGGGCTGGGTAAAGAACATGACAGAAGCTCGGTCGCGGGCAGAGCACGCTCACTCCCGCGTACATCGCCTGTGGAGCAAACCAGCTGTAAAGAAAGCAGGGACTGCCTGGACAGAAAGCCCATAAAAGACTTTGCATTCAAAAGAATCCTGCCCCGGGTGACCTAAACCCCTCTATGTTGGTATATTCACTGATGGATTACGCTGGCAGAGCGCGACAGATGTTACTGAACAGTGAGGGAACACCGAGCGGTGGCCTGAGAGAAGAGGTGGGACTGCTCCCTGGTACCATCGTCTAAACCAGCTTGCAATTATTGTGAGAACGTTTTTTCAGTTGTGCTGGCACAACTCCTCGTGGAGCTGCAGGGTCAGGCTTATCACAGCCTCTTGGTGAAAGATGATTATTAACTCGGTCACTCCGTTTACAGCCACAAAGAACTGTAAAAGCGGAACCGAAGGGGTAGGGAGCAGCAGGAAAGGAGTTGGGAGCAAGTGGGCAGGGACATGGAGGACAAGGGTCTGGAGCTTCCTATTCTGCCTTCGCTGTTGAAGAAGGTGTTTTGCAGACCTGCACCTGCATCTGCAGCTCCTGTTGTCCTCCATGTGCGTCAGCGACCAGCTCAAGACAGTCTGAAGACAAATTAGAAGAATAGCAACTGTTTTATTAAAAAGCTCATAAGCAGAGGTGAAATCTCCCCTTCATCAAAACCTACTCCCCTAACGGGGTGCTGAGCGACCACAGAGTTAAATATCAAAAACCAAGACAGAAACATTTTATCATTTAAGAAATGCTTACCAGGCCATCAGTGTTGGAAGGCAGGAAATTAATACTCGTAACTTCTGATTAGCTTTGTCAGAGGTGTCACGCTCCTCTCCTTTGTGTGATTCTCCGAAAATTAAATACAAAGATGCAGAATGATCACCTGGGCTTTTAATTTTCCTGGGAATGTTTTTCTGTCCATAAACTCATTGTCCTCCCCTCACAGAACGTATGCATCTCTTAAACTAGAACACAAAGTTCTGGAAATCCGTCTGCCTACATGATGGTATAAATCAGCCTAAGTCACTTTCCTGACGTAATGTCTTGGACAGATCCCTCCCGATCTCCCGAGCAGGATTTTGGAACAACCAAAGAGAAAACAGACTGCCCTAATTAGCGCACCCCATTATTTACACTGAGCCTTGCTCCTTGTAAGGCAGGGCTTCATCAGATTTATTGAGTGCTGCGTTGAACATGTTGTGACACATGCAACACGTTGTAGGTGTTCTGTAAGGCTGACAGTTAATATGAGGTAAAATACAACACTAGGGAGATTATAAAAATGCTCATGCATCTGTGGAAAACTCCAAAATACTGTAATTCAGTTATGGCTTATTATGTAATTCAAGTAGACAATACTTTTCAATCTCTTAAGCAATGAGTATTTAAAATATGTAATAAACCCCACATCATCATGTGTCTTGATAAAGCCAGCTTAAGGTGAATGAATGACTACGCGCTGTGACAGCCTCCTCTGGATATCTGCCTTTGCAACATTAAGAGAGAAGATGCAAAGGACACATTCGTAACAGTATTTTTCTGAACAAATGCTTTCATCCTGAGCTTCACTAAAAATATACATAACTAATAAAAATGTAACAATAACATACACAACTGACAGGAAATCATGCAATATCATTAAGATCTACATAAAAATGTCCCATAAGATCGAAATGTCTGCTCATAGGAAATGTTAGACTCTCCTTATGATTAATAGGGTGGCAATTACGAGGTGAATGATTCACTCATGCTATAACCCCTATGAACTGAATGAACTAACCTCTTTTGAGTCAATCAAGTCACACGGAGCTAGGAGAAAAGAGTCCGACCCAAATAATCCATAATTAGCCCATCAGCTGCTAACACTATGGATCTCCTGAGATCTGGGGTGGCCTGAGCTGCCCTCATTCTCCAGCTGCAACTCAGAGAACAGACTTCATTCTTGAAAGAAAAGAGAAATTTTTAAAAGACACATGGAATACTAAAATAATGATGCTGGATATCCATCTTCTTGGAATTATCTTAATTTGTTGCTGTTAATATATAACCAGAAATCAGATTATGACCTTGTCAAGCAGAATGGCAATTATATTATTGCTTATGTAATTGGGGGTCTGCTCGCTGTCTTTTAGGATACCTTGCAGGAAAATTCAGGTGCTGTTCAAATAGATTTAAGTCCTTAATATCAGGTTGAATCTGCCAAAATCACGACAAAAAAGATCAGCTTCAAAGACATTTTTTACACAATTTCTATTGAAGTTATAAAAGGATGTGTTTCCATATTATTCTCATGTATTGGGTATTTAATGTCTCTTGCCTTTTAAGACCACGATGGTCTTGGAGTAATTCAAACCGGTACGCTGCTTCTAGCGCTACTTTTCCAGCGGTCAGTACATAAACGTAGTGGGCTATTTCGAAGCCCACATGGCTTTGAAGTTTCACAATGATAGCTCTTAAAGTAAAAATAAATATTTCCATTCTAGTAGTTTATGACATAATTAAAAATGATACGTGCAAAAATTTTAATTTTATTTAGAATATCTTATTCACAGCACAGCTCTATGACTATTAAATCTGTTTGAAAATGAAAAAACCTTATTAGTATCAGGTACAAATAAAATTCCTTCCTTTCCAAAGCCACCTATACCAAATCCTTTCAAGCACTATCATACTGAGGCACGCAGGATCCTGCAGAAAGATGAGAAGGCCCTCACGCTAACTGCAGGGGTTTTTTCTTCATTTCCATGGCATATGTTGTATCAGAAATCATAGTTAGAAGAAATTTCATGCTCAAAATTTAAATCTTTTCTCACATTTAACTCAGCCAAAATTCCTGTGATGGCAGAATTAAATTTGGGTTTGTTCTCAAATGGTAAGGAAGCTACAATATGGAACAATTACCTTTTTTTTTTTAATTATTCCTAACTACAAAGACTTACTTCTTCTGAACATTTATAATCATCTTAAAGAGTCATCGGTAGCTGTCAAATAAGTCTCTCTGCCCAGAATTTCTTACGAATTTTCTAGAGGAGCTTGCGTCTGCACTGATCCAGAAGAAATAATTAATCTTTTTTTGTAAAATGCAAGGAGTCTAGCAGATGGGAAGTGCTGTTCACTTACAAACACCTACATGTAAGCAGCATCTTAACCTCAGCTGAGACTCTCTTGTTCCCACGACAGGCAGAAAGGTGGACTGCTACCTTAGGGCCAGATCAGGCACCACATCCAAAAATTAAATTCCAGATTGGTCAGACTCGCACCGGCGAGAGAACAATTTCAGTGATTTCAGTGCCTTTGTCTTCTGCCAATATTTTTATTTTCTTGCAGTAAAAATATCCCGAGAGGAAAAGATCTCGCTGCCTGTAACTTTTATTTTCTGTTGAGTCATTTGGTTTGTTCATGGACCCTATGTAGAGGTGTACTTTTACAAAATGCCTTCTGCATGCAGGAAGAACTCCCCTCTGAACAGATTCTCTACCTGAGCATCAGGGAAAGAAATAAATCTGTACCTGACGACATTTCAAGGGCAAGGAAAACAACTGTTCAGAGGAGAATTATCTGGTTTGTTTCATGTTTATTTTTACTGATATCTAGCAATCTGCTCTCCAACAGAAGATGCTTATTTGCAGAAAAGAAGACTGTCTCCTTTTTGGACTGATGCCCGATCTGGAGAAAAGGTGCCACTAAGGACAAGAGGTAAGTCTTAAGCCTGTGTTAGCTAATGCAATAAGTGCCTAGTCTTGTAAAAGCAATTGTACATGTCATATATGCTAACTAGTTAAGGATAAATTCTTCGCTTCTTCCCATCACACTAACATAGGCTAAATCTGCCTTCCACTCAGGAGTACATATTCCAAAGTAAAATATTCCAAATGTAATTTTAGAATTAGTTATTCCCACATAACTTGTGTAGAGAAGCTCTAAGGTACAGCTTGGATAATTTATTTTACACATGCTTACTGCCAAGTTAGAGGGCTTTACAGTTTCACAAGAAATCTTTTCCTTTCAGGAACTGTTTGGAGAAACTTCTCCAATCCTAGTATCCTGTAAGGAAGGCCTGAGTAACTCCAGGTTCCAAACTGAAGTAAACCAGATTGTAGCAGACTAGTGAATAGGTTGAGCAGCAGAAAAGACCTGTTACTTTTTGCTGCAATGGAATCAATATGAAAAATGCAAAAGGGAAAAAATAAACTGCCATCTGCTTAAGGCTTTTAGGTTATTTCTACATAGTGATTTTGTCTTGCAAACTCTTTCATGTAAGGCATTAAATAAAGTTGAGTTACTGGTGTGCCAGCTATGGTATCCAGTAATTACTGAATATAAACCCGAATGTTTGCGTTCTCCAAGTCTTTGCCTCGGTAATATCTTTAAACATAATAGTCTCTGCCTGTTGGCTTGTTTTCTCATGGGGAGGGTGACAGAACATTGTGTGTTCTCTTATCTTCAATAGCAATGAAACAGGAGGAGCTCCACAATGCGAAACCAAATCTACTGCTATTAATACAACATCCCAGCCACAGAGAAGAGATTTGTTTATTTACCAAAGCTAGAGATGCCTCTCTCTGACCTTTCCAGAGCTTGTGTGCTTTAGCTGGGAATAGATTCCTCAGAACTGGGTGCTCTTTTTAAAAATATACAGTAAAAAACATACACACACACCCCCGAAACAGAGCCCAGGCAGTATCCCAAATTGCATGAAATGACACACAGCTTTGAATAGTTAGAATAAGTCTAACTAGGGCACAGTCTGCATTCAGTTTTGATTACTTTGCTAGTGCAGCTAGTGCCCCGAGATCACTCAGCTTGCCAAAGCCCACTTGCCGCTCTTACTGCCACTCCGCGACACGTTTAGCTGACTGTAACCATACATGGGCCCACTTTCTGTCTGAGACCTGTCTGCCCCCTAAGAAACCTGTAGGTACAGAATTTTTTCTTCCATACATAATTAAAAAGTGCTTCAGACTGTAAGGTATTTGGTTTAAAAAAACCCACCAAACAACACAGAGACTGTCTTCTGGAATTCACTCTGCTTTACCTGTGCTTTAAACCAGTGAAAACCATTGCACACACAAATCAAAATTTGCTTAACTATATTTTTCACAGTTAGTTGCATTTAGTGTATTTAGAACTTAAACCATTATCTGCAAGAGTTAAATCTTGCATTAGCATTAAGGATTCGACCAGGTTTAACCTCACAGACTCACAATCCACCCTGTTAAGCTGGTACATCTCCAGTATAGAAGGAGCCTCAGAGTACTTCAAGGCTAGCTTTGGTGATCCTTGCTGGACAGTTTTGAACTGCAGTTCCCTGGCTGTCTGCTTGCCAGAAGCAGCTGCCCTGCAATACGGTTGGCAAAAATTAGTGTGGGCTGGCTTCTTAGCCATCTAGCTCTCCAGTTTGGCACTTTAATTCAAACCACCACTGATTTTGGTACCTGCTCTGTGACTGTTTGATATTTTAGTCTAAGCAGACTATTAATGAACTACAGAAGCAGAACTGGGAGCAGGAAGTGGAAACCAGGGAAGTAACTGGCCCTACATTCCAAAGCAATAATCACTAAACAATATATAAAAGGAAAACAATGGTTATGCCATCTCCTCCTCCAACAGAGTCACAACAGAAGGCAGCACACAGTCCTAGCCAGGCCCGCTCTTATCTGACAGCTGTCAGATAAGCTCTGAGCATGCTTCCTTAACTGAGCCCTCCGAAGGCCAAGGCTATAGCTGGCGTCAGGAAATCTCAGTCTGGGCTTAAGGCACCGCAGTCGGTTCCCTGCTGCTGCTGTGCCTGCCCCTGTACAGCTGTGACACCCCTCAGTCCTGTTGGCAGAACGGTGAGCCACATGGCAGAGCGGTTCACCTGGAAAGTAATGCTGGGAACCAAGGTACAGCCAGCCTCGTTCGGTTCACAGTGTGACTGACCTGTCTGTCAGCTGCATTGGTAAAATCCACCTGGTTAAAATCGACTTTTTCTTCCCTGGATAACTTTTCAGTACCTGAAATGAGGGAGGATACAGTGATGGAAACCAGCAGCAAGGTGTGAGTTTGGAACACAACTTCTTCTTTTGTCAGAAATACCAGATTTGGGGCAGCTTAAGTTGTTTGTTGAACTATGTATTATGGCAAAGTTTTGGTTTAATTGTCTTATTACTACTTGTTTTCTAGGCTTTACATATAGGGTTCTCTAGTTTGACAATGCCAATCACCTGTAGGATTAGAAACAAAAGCCAAGAGTCAAAAAAACCTGTCTTTAATAACCATCGGGCAATATTATCTATAAATAAAATCTTTCAAATATTATTCTCAACCATACAGCAGCTTGTAAGGCCAAAAAACTGTCTTTCATTACTCTAGAAACTACTTCACACTTTTGAAGGAACTGGTTTAGCAGTGATGCATCCCCTCACGCTCTGACCAACTTCACACTTCATTTTTTATCCAAATCTAAGTAACAGGCTTTGGGGACCTTGTCTGTATTCCTTCCTACTCAAGTCTGTTCCCATCTGCCTGATCCCCTCAGTGACTTTATAATACTTCTTTTGTGTCACCAGAGCTACTGCTGCCTCCCAGTCAAACTTCCCACACTGGTCTCTCAAACTGCACTCCCTGCTTTTGCCTGTTCGGTTTCTGATTCTGCAAGTGCATGAATAAGGGCTTGTTTGTATGCATAAAATTTACTATGACCATTTTCACAATTTGGGTTCAGGCGGAGAACTCTGTACACATAGCAAAGCTCTGTCTCTGTGGAAAACTGCCACAAAGCATCTGATCCCGGTAATTAGGGGAAGGTTTTGTGAGGAACCTGTGGAAAGAGGTCCCTCACCCCGCCTGATTCACAGCTGGGGTTTCTCCCTGGCAGTTGAGACCGGTGATGTGAGAGGTTAGTCGAGAGTGGGAGCAGATTCCTGTGGGGCTTCACCAGCCAAATTCCTATCTAGCAAAAGGTTGCTACAGCAACTCTGAGCCTCCCGAGATACAGAAATTATTGTAATGGCTGCCGAAATGCCTCCCTACTGCTCTGAGATGGGATAAGGCAAATCCTTCCCTTTGATACAGAACAGTTACCCACTGCCGCGCTCTTTACATCAGCCCTATGCAAGCACCAGGTTTCCTGAATTTGTTGGGGAACTGATGGCCACCTTTCCCTCCAAAGCAAGATGCAGTCCCCCACCGGCATGTAACGCAAAGACAGAAAAAATAAACTGAAACACCACACAAGGACTACAGTTCCAACGCTTTTTTCCCATGGAGATGGTAAGAGAAAAAACAAATCATATGACAAAAGTTAATATAATACTGAGTGGGCTGAACAGAATATAGAAACCTGTCCAAAGCCAAAGTATGTATTTTCCAGACTACAGTTTGTGGTTTTCAAAAACCACATAGATACGAAAAAACATAAACAAAGCAAAACAGGACAAAACCCCTCATAGCTTCTCAGTGACTGTCCTGTAGTTTTTTGGCTGCCTCCAGCCCGTGCATGTTTTCCTCTGGCATTTGGCCCGCTCACAGGTCATTCAGTCCACTGGACTATGTAATAAATACCAGACAGAGATGATGCTTTAGACAGAACGGGAACACTTGTGACCTAAACAGGTCCCGAATCTAGAATGGGGTGGACTGAGGATAATCAGGGCATAGAAACAGCAAATATCAGTGAACACTCTAAGTGGAAAAACTTCCTCAAAATTGCTCCCATTTTCCTCCTTTTCAGCAACCCAGTTTGCTCTCGAAGCCAAAGATGAAAGCAGCAGAATCGATTATCTGAAGTAACACCTGTGCTTACCTGAAATACCTGGATGACTTTTTAAATTATTTCTTTAAAAAAGAAGTCACAACTTCTGTAAAGCTGCTCATTTTAAACCTGAGCATTGCATTTTGGCAACAACAGAGGGATGAAATTCCTCCAGTAATATCGATATAGTTACCTCCTGGCTGAATCTGGCCCAACGTGCCTAGAACATCCTTTGGGATTGTTCGATTCAAAACATTGCACTAATCCCATCTCCTGCAGTTGCCAAATGCTGCAATATTTGGTGTCAGCACGCAGCATTTTAGATCTTTTGACACATGTTTCGTCTCTTCTTAATAGAGTATTTCATGGGTTTCTTACCTTTCGCCAGGTTTGTAAGCTTTTGGGATTAACTCTGAAAAGCTTGAGAACAAACTATGCTTTCACCTTGCTCAACTCAGAGAAAATTTTTATTTTACTTGCCTGAGTTTAGTGTCTACTGTGAAGATGATATCTTAGAGATCAAGAAAAGCATATAATGTTTAAAGCGAAACATTTGTTAACTAAGGATTTCCTCGATTTTTCTACTTTCTTATTTATACTATGTCCTGGACCTTGTGAAATCACTGTTTAACTTCCAGTGTTATTTATGGAAGCCAGCCTGTTGCTGTTTCCAAATCTTACAGAGAACTTTCAGTTTGCAGTTTCAGTACCAGGTGTAGTCCTGGCTTCAATTAATCAACTAAAAAGTAACTTACAGTAAGTACTTAACCCTCTCACGCCCTGTCTGAATCTTCACGGGTAGGATCTTTTTCTAGCTCTAAGCTATGCCATTAGAGACAGGTTCCCGAGTCCCAAAAGCTCATCTTCTCTGACAATTTAGAATTTGTGGCTGCACAGCCTCTTCAGTGCAGCAGAGGTCAATACTACTTTTGGAGCATTTCAGTTGTGCACAGAGAGAGATCTGAAATATTACCTTCTCAATTACCAATACAAAAGACTAAATGCCTAAACATGGAAATAGATTTTAGGAAATGAACAATTTTTACGAGGTTTGGCATGCTGCCACTATTGATCAAAACTCTTCAATCCATGACAAAAAGAAGCAGAGAAGGAATAATGATCTAGCACACCGCTGCTGGTGCTAATCGGTGTGACTACTCTGTACTCTTACTACCATGGTGAAAAAATCAGCTTAAAGTATAACCCTCCTCAGCATACGGGCCCTGGGTTTGCTTGTTGTAGCATTATGTGCTACCATTCACAGCTGCAGAAACTAAGTGCAAAGTGGTTTTGTAAATGTTAGCAGATCAGAAATCAACATTTTACAGTCATTTTGGACAGGCAGAAATGACCATGCATATGGTACAAGGCAGTAGAGAATCAGGTCGATGAAGTTACGTGACTGCTGTCGAAGCAGGATTGTTAATGGTTGCACAATACAGAGCATTAATGAACAGAAAAGGATGAGAGAGAGCAATAATAAGTAACTTATTTAAAACTGTTTGGGTGCTCCCTTACCTTGCGGTCCTCTTGTCCAACACCTATAGCTTTCTGCCACGTGACAGAAGACATATGGCATCATTGCTCAGACTTCAACATCACACCAACACCAGCGATAGCCACTCAGAGTCTTCTAGGATGACACATAAAGGTTACGATCTGATGATGACCCATCTGGATGTGAGTAGGATGGAACAGCATCATTTTTAAATGCTTTTTTGAAAACCTGGGGAAATACATCCCTAAAGTCTCTATTTAAAAGAGAAAGTATTAAGACTAAAAAATCAAGCACACACTGAAATTAGAAAATTTCAGGGTTAGAAAAAGAAGCCAGGAATCACGTAATTAAATATTACTTTAGGGCATATACATGGAAAGGCAACCTTTATTCTGGCATTTTCTAACTTCAGTGTGCTTGCAAATTATTCATGTTTTGGCAAAGATTTTGTATATGTAAAATGTACATATTATATATAGAACTGAATTAATCTCTGATATATTTTTGCCTCATAAATATAGTTTCCTGTTTCCATGCTAGAATCTACAGCATTAACATATTCAGATGCCAGTTGCTGGATTTATTTGTTTCTTGGTAATTCAAAGGCTGAGCCTGGACGTGCTCAGCCTCTCCAAATTTCAGTCTTATCTAGCACTTTTTCTAAGCCACCCAGATAAATTATCTCAATGTCCTAAGGTAAAGTGATTCTCTTGACCAGGGGCTCTGGATTGCTCCAATTTTTTTTATTTTTTTTTCCTTCATCTGCCACACAATGAAGAGCTAAAACATTCAGACTGATGAACAGATTATTTTTCTCTATTTCACTAATTTGATTTTTCAAAAATGTGGAATTTCTAAATAAAATAAGCTGCTTTAAAAACACCACTTTAGCAAGAGCATGGCCAATTTATTTCAGTGTGCAACAAGCCACATAAAGAAAGACCAACACAATGAATTAGAAAAGGGGAAGACTGGAAAAGGAGACACACTAACCCATCTTCTTGCACATCATATAAGAATGTGACATCTTCATTTGCACTTGAACAGATTCTTTTGTTCTGCAGAAGATAGCAAAAAAAAAAGTTTCCTATAAATTTTTTCCCCCTAATTTTTCAAAAATCATTTGAGTTAATAAATTATAAAAGAAAAAAGAACATATTTAACTTCTATTGCATTCACATTTTGAATTATACACATGCTTTGTTTTCATTCATGTCCTCTTTCTGCGATATAAATGTTCTGCAAAAGCAGCAAAACTGCTCTTTGTTGCTCTGTTTCTGTTCATTATCTCAAAGCCCTTTAAGTGGAAGTGTCTCTGTGTATTACGCAAACACTTCAGTCCTGTTTAATTCAGTGAAAACTGAGGCACACAGAGCCAGGCACTGAGGCTTCTGTTAAATCGGAGAGCAGAGCACAGAGCCTTCAGTATTCCATCTGCACACCCATTCCTCAGCCTTCTTCCTTCTTTCCTGCGTATGTACACTTTCGGGGAAAAAAAAAATAAAGGCTGGCAATGCACCAAGCATCCTCTGACATGCTTAGAGAACTAATGTGTCCACAGACCACAGAAAACATATATTCAAGACGCCAAGACACTCAACGTGTTAGGATCAGGAAATCCTGATTGCCTCCATTGAGAGGTTAATGAAAGATAATTATGTACATTTGCTGTTTGTAACTCAAATATCACTTCCTTATGACAATATGCATTACTTAATCTGCAAAGGTCAATTCCTTCCAAATGCCTGTGCAATGAACTTTGCCATTTTTGATACAGATTTCTCAGCAAAGAACTGGTGGTACAGGTTTGAGGCTTAGAATGCCTCTCAACCTGAAAACACCCTTCATCGCCCTGTATTTCTAACACTCCCCATACAGCTTTATAACTGCCGGACCTAAGCAGAGTCTTCTCTGTAGTGTTCATTCACAATTTGCACAGAGCCTAGTACAAGCTAAGCACATAAGAATTTTGATTATTGATTTTTTTTTTCATCTTCTTGCAATATAAATGATTAGCCAATGTGTTGAACCTGAAACACAAATGCAAAGAGATTTAGGAAAACTGAGACGCGCTATCATCTGAAGTGTGACCATGGTTAACAGCAGTTTGGATGAGCAACTTACTCTGCATTTTTATTTGCATCACTAAAAAAAGAAGAGCCACGGTGGAAATATTGCAGGTCAACAGCTTGTCAAAACTGCATAAATGCACAGGGAATGGTATGAATGAACACAGTCTTAATCCTGTGAGCTAAACTACACAGCTGCTGACTCCCCCTTCCACCCATGGGGAGCTCCACCGAAACCAGGCCTGTTTGTGTGGATACTCAACACAGACCACAGGTTTGGGGCTATATTCTGAACCAGCGGGAATAGTTTGAATAGCACTAGAAATCTCCATGCAGAAAGAGGACAGCAGGGTTTAACTTAGCAGGTAGTGGAATGCACAAGCACAGCACAGAGACAAGACTGGGGAATTAGGCCGCTGGCAAGTAGCAGCTGAAAGCTGATTGAATACAACAGATTGGGCTTTCATACTGGACAGATAGGCAGCAGTGATTTAAATGGAGTATTAACAGTTTTGCTCTTAATTATTTCCAAACCTTCCAGCTAATGCAAGCTCAGTATGACATGTATTTTGGCCTCAATTAATTATTTGCTCTTTCTGTGTGAATCCCATTAAAAGAAAGCTGAGTGGCTTGTTGAGAATTTCTGCTTTTTAAAAATCATTCCTATAAGTGCTTGGCTTCTTTCTTCGAACAGCTGTCATGTAAGTAACTGAATATATACCTCACAAAAATGCTCACTTTCTCCATTTCAAGTGGAATTTCTTTCTGCCCTGCAAGCCAACAAATGCTCATCCTTCTGGCCCAGTGGCAGGTGGAAGGCCATGAAACTCCAGAGCTAAATGTGGAAACTTTATGCCTTCAGAGAAAGGAGATTCTTATCTTGCCAGTTAGGTATCATTTACTTTTTGGTCTGGGAGGATCTGAGATGGTGACATTTCTATGTATAGTACAGCTTTTTCTAGAAGTTTCTGAAAGTATATTACTTTTAAGTTTTATCTCAGATACTTATATAGATAGGCATGTGAAAGCCACAACAGCTGGTTTACGCTTCAAAGAATAAACAATTACTAATAAAAATGTCAAACCCCTCCCAAACATCTCTGAAATAAGAGAATGACCTTCCAAAATATGTTTCATCAGACTGTTTTAATGCAGCTACTTCCAAAAGTGAGCATTTGAGCTTTGTTTTCCTATCTGTATTTCCCATACTTTCTCCTCGATACTTTCTTTGTATAAAGTACCTGGGATCTCTCATCAATACTAATCCGGTATGGATCCAGGGTAGACACACAATAGCACTTGTGACAAATGGGACAGAATGTACTGTATGACATTTATTCAGCTTGTGAGAGGACAGACACATAAAGATTATAATGGCATAAAGTAAAAAAAGTTCACGTAGACAACACAGGATCTAGCATAAAGACTGCTGACTGGCACAAAGCCAACCCATCAAAAAATATGATACATATTTTTACTGTCATGGTGAATTTATAGCCTCAGATTTTTATATTTCCTTCATAAAAAACCTCTTCAATGTCTGCTTTTTATTTCCTCATACTCAGAAAAGGAAGAATGTGCTCTCACCAAACTGAAGAGAGAATTAATTTGACTGAGCCACTTTCCTAATCAGAATAATTTAATTGATTTTTCTTCTACCCAAAACAGAAAAAAAACAACTACTGGCACTGCTTGTGTCTACCATGGTCTTCAGGCCTCTTTTTTGGATGATTCAGAAGGAACTACAATGTACAGAAACAGTAACAAATTACAATCTCATATGTGTCAGCCAGGATCAAACAAAAGGATTAACTGGAAAGTTGTGGTTTCAAGTGCCAATCACAGCTTTTCAAGCAAAAATTCTAAACGTAGAGGAGATAAGGGATTTAATCAAAAAGTTGGACACGGCATTTAGCAACAATGAAGATGAGTTGCATACATCCCTAGCCACATGGAAATATAGAGGTCTTTCTCTTCCCCATCATCCAAGATGTCTGTACAGAAAGAAGAAACATAGCAACAATGGAAGCTGTTAAGGGCTCCAGCACACCATATTCAGCACAAAACAGCTATGAAATGCCCAGCTTTAATATTTTGAGGCTTTAACAGGTGTCACAATGTAGAACTCCCCTGAACTTGTCTCAACATACCAGGATATTGAATGCTTCAAGTTTTCTTGTGGATGATGAGCATCCCCAAGCTTTGACACAATACCTGCCGGATTACCGCGGCTCGGTGAGTGTGGACATTATGAAAAGAAGTGGAGATCTCCCAGCCTTGCAGAGCAGCATGGAGTTCTGCACAGCAAATATGAATTAGCAAATCCTCTTATCCCTTCCTACAGTCGTCATAAACGGGTGCTACGTGAATACAGGCCAGAAACAATTCGTGTCTTTACCATTTTCAATGAGATTTTAATTTGTCTTTCTTCTCGGTCCTTTCTGTGACATTTGACATGTGAAAACTCTTGTACGTGCAAGGTAATCAAGTTCACATTTGGGAATGGTACATGAACTCAACACGCTGCCCCGAGGCTCAGGCCTGAAGGAATTTCAACTGTGCAGAGACAGAATATGCGAAGACAGAAATAGGAGGAAAGTGGTGACATTGCTAACTGTGAGAACAGATGGGCATTATTGGATTGATAAAAACAGGATGGGGAGGTAGAGGTGCATGTAAATTTGTATGATTTGGAACGATAGTGCTTCACACTCCCTTTGCACAGGTATAAAGAGCTACAGAGGTACTGTTCTAGTTCAGTGCTGCCCTAAGATCCCCAGACGAAGGCAGCACCAAGCAGTACAGCTAAGGCAATGTGGGGTAGTGACAATGCTTGCTGTGTTCTTTCAGTGACTGCTGCAAAATTTCTGGCTGCCACACCTAAATTATTCCTGGAGTACCTGGTGCTCCTCCTCCACCCCCTGCCTGGCTGACTGAAGCTACAGCCTGACCCTAATTTTGCAGCTAGTCTCAACAAGTACAGTAAATAGTCCAAGGCATTCCTGGCACACTGGAACAGACATGAGCAAGAATTGTCTTTAAGCAGTTCCTACCCAAAAGAGACAGAATATATTTTCCGGTTATGAATTCTGGACTCCAGATAGACAGTTTGTACTGTACCTTCCATTTCAGCTACAGATGTGAAGCAGATCCCTGAATTTGCAGTCAGAACAAGGTAGGGCAATGGCTGATAATGCTTTTGCTTTCTGTTTGCAGACACTGGAAAAGAAAGTCTGCTTTCTCCACAGTGGAGCGAGTTTTCACCCATGCTTCATTTCCCTACTTCATTGAAGGCAACATTATCGTGTCCAAAAAGCACGATTTGATACTGTAGGTTTTTCACATTTCCTGTGCTATAAACAAGAAAATTAAATGATTTCACTTTTCATTTTACTTAATCATCCTCTCATACTTCATATTTACCTCTTTGTCTGCATACCACTATATCATCTTTGAATGTTGTTGCTAAATGCCCTTATTTTTATTGTACAAATAAGGCACAGAGAGACAAAATGCTTATCCACATGGGCCAGCGTTAGAGTTAGAACTGTGGGGTTTTTTAAAATTTCTAATCCAATATTCATTAACAAAAAATTCAGAATATTTTTCTGCTACGCACTTCGATTTGAAATATTATTTTGCCTGGTTCAAAGATACTGTATTATGTTTCCAGCTGGCTTTTTCTTAGAGCTATACAGCTGAAGTACAAAAGTGTTCTGAAATGTCCCAACTGAATTTCAAATGAGTATCAGAAATAGGCAAGGATATACATGATACATGCAGAATACGTATCTAGGGAAATCACAGAAGATCTAGTTTCCACTAGTTGGTTATACATAAATTATTTAGGCAATCTTAGGAAGCCTGTTGATTAGCTGGAGGCAAAGATATCTATTTTAGGTGTACTTAGGGTCAGGATTAACTCATAAAACTTGGAAGGCATTGCCCATGGAACAGCTAGAATCATTTCAGCAACCTCATTCAAAAAATAGGTAGTCTCCTTTTTTTATCACTTCTTTTTTTTTAGTTTTCCTTAACAAAGAGGACAAGATTTCTGAAAATCATGTGATAAATGTCTTATAAAACTATACCAGAAAGTATTTAGGGAGACTGGAGAAGAAACAGGACTGGGAGCCAGGAGACTGTTTCTATTTCTAGTTCTGCCATAGACTGTATTAAAGGAGAAGCCGCTGCCCGAGCACTCTCACACCATTCAAGAAGTCGAGCACAGACCACTCGAGTCTTTAACCGCCAGGACCAGGGTCCCTTTGCAGCAGGTGACCCCAGTGAGCTGATGGGTGCCCCTTTTGACTCCTCACATACACACACTCATGTGTGCACACACTCACTCTGGGGCACGCTCCCTCCTCCTTCAGGCTTAACCCTGGCTTTCACGCAGCAGAGTCTCATGCATCAGATCTTATGAAAGTAAATAATTTAATTGAAAAGAACAGCAGCAGGGTCAGCCCAGGTTGGGTGCCTCCAGAGAGGGATGTTGAACAAAGAAATACCTGGCCAATTACACTCTTGCGATCTATACACCCGCCCTTCATGTGCTCGTCACGCGTGTTTTAGTCCAGTGGTGATTTTTGATCTGGGGTCTTCTAACACCTTGTTAGATTCTGTGTCCAGGCAGGCCGTTGACTGCTCTTCCCTTGCTGATTTGCAGTCTCTGCTGAGGGTTGTAGCCTCCTCATCTTCCGGTGTACGCTTCTTGTGCACATGCATTCACTGGCAGAACATGGGAAACTGAAAATCACCAGACTTGGGGAAAAACACACCAAAACACCAGCACTGTACCAGCTGCTAGGACAATTACGATGAAAATTAACTCTATTGTGGCCTAAAGGCTTCAGAAAACATAGCCACTCATGCTAACAGCGTAACTTGAGCAAACAGCCACTTAAGCAAACAGCATAAATCACACCATATTATAACCCTAAGTAATTTATTCTAATTAAAATGAACTTATTTAAGCTAAATAACTAATATCTCTCAACATACTGTATGAATGACTTTGAACCTCAGCTCCTGTTTTTGTGAAACAGGGATGATAATACTTTCTGTTCTCTCAGGGATATTGTATAATATAATTTTCACTAATTACAAATTAGTAATTGAAATTTAAATTAGCTTACAAAATGCTTGAGATCCTTAATTAGAAGAAGTTGCAAATGCAAATTATCAAGCAATAGTAATCACAGTATCAGCACTACTATTAATAATAATTATTATTATTATTATGTTTGTTGATGTTATTAATATTAAATTACAAGCTCAATAGCATTGTTCTCAGGAAAAGCCCAACCTACATATAGCAGGAGGATCATTGTAGCGCACTTCTAGGAGTAAGAATGCTGCCGGCACAGTTTCAACATGGGAACGGAAAAGAAATCTGAGCAATTGTAGGTGGTAAAAAGGAATGTCTTTTCAATAATGCTTTGTGACACGGGAGCAGAAGCAGCTTTAAGACCCTAACAGTATTTTTAAAATATGACTCAGGAGTTTTCTTTTTCTAACAGAACTGAGGAAAAAAACCCAAACCACTCAGGAGTCAAACAATTTTTTAGAAACCCAGAACCTTGAAATAGAACAAGTATTGTAGGTCAGGATAATTTAAGTTCACATTCAACACCATTGACATATAAGAAATCTATGCATAAACAACAGAGAAAACGAGATCTCTTATACTGTAAGCCTTAAGCTCTACATTAATTGTAAGAATTTTTGTTCCGTGAGTGACCAAAAACTACCATGGGTAATTTCAGAGGTTAAACCCCCTTCAAAAATCTATTGTTTTATGAAATACCTATACAGATTGTACTGAATGGTAGAAATGAGGTGGGGAAGCAGAAACATGGAAGACCAATATAACATTTATTCCACTAAAGGAAAATGTATTCAGGTTTGGTTAGCGTCACATTAACAGAGAATGAAGACATTCCAGCAGTTTCTCTTTTCCCCCTGAATAGCCCATGTTAGGAAGCAGGGTTGAAGACCTTAAGAAAGCTAGGGGAAGGTGACAGACAACATGTAATTGCACTCATTAATCTTACCACAGAAATATTGCCTTTAAAAAAATAAACCCTATGTGGATTGTGGGTTACAGAGATTCCTGATGGCTCAGACTGGAAGAACTTAATTGGTAAACCAAACAGAGCACTTGGTTTCAACCCTTAATTTTGTCTTATTTCGTGAGAAAGAAAAAAATTCAACATAAAAGAATTTTATCTTAAACAGAATTTTGGAAATTCTATTTAATATGCCATATAAGCAATAAAATGTGTGAAAACTGCAGTGTGCTACTTCAGTATGTTACTAATAACTGCCTATTAGTTTGGAGGAAATCCTCCACAAGAAACACAGAAAGTAACTTCAGCTGGTGTCATAACACAAAATGTCACAAGTCTCATAAACGTGGCGGTCATGTGCCGTTAGTCCCAAACAATGGCTGAAAATGAAGTAATCTCCATGACTAAGAAAAGCCTTTCAATCTGACATTATTGCTACTCACCTACATAGAGTGCATCTCGATCTCCTCCTTTCAGTCTTGAAAAGTCAGAGTGTGACTTTTCATCGTGATTCAGTAAATATACGGAACGACAGACACTCGTTGCATGGTAGAACTGCTCGTGCTACAGTACTTTAACACTGAGTTTATACCACCTTGATTACACATAGTTTATACCACCTTGATTACAGCTTCTGATAGGGTCAAGAGCTGAAAAAAGAAAACAAAAAAGTTTTAAAAACAAGTACTTCAGATGGTTCACTTCATCCAAAGAGTCTTACTGTACAAAGCTTGAGTAAATAGAAGGTGAAAAGATAAAAAACTGGCATCACTGAGCTACATTCTAGTTGTCACTGCTCTCAGATCAATATAAACATTAATATGTACAGACTAATGGAAACATGAAAAGTGTAGCTGTTTGTGTACTTTTCTTGGACATCCTTCCCTTCATCCTATCACAGACAGGATCGTGCAAAGCACTGTGGATGAGTACAATACACTCTTCGTTGCTTTCAGCGCGCAAGACTTTGGGTCTGTCCCCATAAATATCTATGAAGCAGGAAAGGAATTTGAATTTATAGTGCCTCTAGAGACGGATACAATGGTACTATTAACCTACAGTAATTATTGCCCTACCTTGTAGCTATTAGTTTCTAGGACTTGTCATTAGCCTGCTAAGTACCAGGCTCGCTCACTCAAACCTGACTAATATAAAAGAGTGTGCATTACATGTTGAAAAGAGTGCAAGGTAAACTCTAAATGCCATGTTAGCATTTTTGTTTCTAACATACTCAAGAATCGCAATAAGAAACCATCAAAAATAATTAACTTAAGTTTTAAGACTGTAAGAAATGAGGCTGTGTTTTGTGTTTATGTGTCCAACTTGGAAATGGTACTGTTCTGAATGCCAGAGACCACAGATCAACAGCTTCAAAACTGAAGAAACTTCTTTGCTCAGAACGTGGTGGCCCATGTCCTGTAGCAAAGTAATCCAACTTTCATTGCACCATTAAGTTCTACAGGTTAGTGCTAGTATGATCACAGCTGTGACATCCCAATGAGGCGTCAGTCTGTTACAGAAAAAAATGTAGAAGAATTTTCTAACACTTTACAAACAAACTCTGCCATTTTATAAATATTGTGCCTGGTCACATAGCTCCCTTACAAGCTTGGTAGTAACCCTAGCTCCTTCTACAGAGAACAAAATTGAGATCCAGAAGCACACAAGGGATATTTACAGAAGAAAAAAAATGGCAGATAGCTGCCAAATTAATCAGAATTAGACCTTAATTAGCTGGAAAATTCAGGTCAGGATGAGATAAGAATTCAAATCTCATGGGCACCAACCAGTGCTTTATTTCTAAAGTTGTTGTTCATTCTTGAGATAGCAGTCAAGCTGATTTCCCTTTAAAAGAAGTGACTTGCCATCAAATAAGGATATAACAAGAATTAATAACAATTTTTTTTTTTTAGATATGCATGATGGATCTTGGTTCTGCTATAATGTTGCTCTCTCCCATACTTCCAGATCTCCTATTGACATCAGCATTAGGATAGACAGATAGAAAGATTTTTCCAAACATGGAAATAGAGCTTATTGTGGCAAATATCTAATAGAGTCTTCCGTGACAAACCAAGTGACTATCAACAGGACACAGAAATAAAAGAAGAAATCTACCAAGCCAAACTATGATTTCTTATAGTTACTGTCACTGAGATCAGAATCTGTCTCACTGTCTCTTTTTCACTACCAAGGCAGCAAGCAGCTGCTTTGTGCAGGAACAGTGATCCAGTTCCAGAAACCTCCCAGCAGCAACACTATCCTTTGCATTCAGTCTCTCGGTCTTGGTTCAAGTCAAATTCTACCTGCTGCTGATACAGGAACACACACTGCCTAGGAATAAAAATTATTTAGAACAAACTCAGATTATCCTAATTACCAAAATTCAAACTCATATGTTATCACTGATTTTTCTATTGGGTTTGTGTAACTGTAGATTTTGCATTTTGCTGTTTAAGCTATAAGCTTCTTAAAGGGGAGAGAAAGGGAAAAAAAACCCTTGACATAATACCGTGAAATCAAAGAGCAAGCTGACTGGAAAAAACAGTTACTATATTTAAACCACATTATCCTATGACAGAACTGCAGTTTTAAAACCTTTCCACTTTGATACAGCACTTTTGCGGTATTTTAATATGTCTTAGTAGATTTCAAGTGGCTGAAACATTTTAATAACCGTAATTTAAGAGGAATAAAATAGTACCGTAGGAGGAAGAAACAATGCCCCCATTTGTCACTCACGAAGACTTGTATTTGAAATCAGATGAGGTAATAAGAGCAATGAGTTTGGTGGTCTCAACCTAAGCCCCATTAGGCAATTAGCCAGTCTGCAAAAATCATGACATAATTTGGCACAGTTAAGCAGAATGGTATAACTTTGTCCACTGAAAGAGATCCAGGCCTGCAATAAGAAGGCTATTGCAGGTCAGCATTCAGGTGTATTGGCTCAACAAACAGGCATTTTCTGTAGTGCCCTTCTGTGCTGCGTTCAGCTCTAATAAGAACTATCAATCTTCTTTGAAAATTGAGCTACAAAACACATGGGTTTGTGTACAGCAAGAGACAATTCACATTATGACCAGTAGCTCTACTGTGAATCTGCTTTGCAGCAATACGGGTGACTCAATGTTACTGCAATTTGAAGGAAAGCATCCCGCAGTCCTCTCGCAGGCCAAATTCCCATTTACTTCAATTAGTAAGCATTACAGGAAACGTTTTAATGCTGCTGCCTGATGTGTTGGCTGCTTCTTCTAATATATTACAATGAAAAAAGGTAGTAGCCCAAATGTATGAATGGTATACGTCCATTATGTGAATGGAATTTCATTAAGGCCAAAGCAGGCCTATTTTGTTGTGTTTCTAAGGGGTGGCTCTAAGGGGTTCTAAAAACAAACTGCAACTTCCCTTCACAGCAGCAAAATAAATTAGTTTCCTTCTTGCTTGAAGATAGAGAATGTAAAGCTATCTGCACCTGCTGGAAGTATTACTCGCCTGGAAGCTTTCATGGGATCGCACTGCTTAAGGCAAAGCTGAGGTGCCGTCACACTGACTTGGGTCACGATAACCATCTTCTTTAAGAGACAAGACAAATTTCATAGGAAACTGTGAATCCTTGCACAGCGACAGGAAATAACACTGATTTCAATTCACAATTCTAAATTTGTATGATATCAAGTGATGCCAAAATTAGCAGGTACGGCTTCTGCTACAGTAGCTACATGGGTATTTGTAGTTCATTCTGCACTATGCTGTCTAGACCAAGTGTTGTATCTGTAAATGTCTTTCAAATGTGCAGCTGTCAGAAGATCTTTAATGATTCGGAGGGTATTACCTGCAAAGAAATCCTCACTGGTCAGCTAGCATCGGTCTTGCACAGCTGTGGAAAGACAAGGAAGCAACTGTGAAGGAAATGAAGAGTTTATTCTGCTCTGGAAGAGAAAGACCTATTGAGCAGTCCTTAACTTAGTCATTCCTCTCTCAAAATTCACTGAGCCATAACAGAACACAGGACAGAAATAAACACAGGCAGAGGACTATGCTTTCAGGTTCTTTCCAGATTTTATGTAGGATCTACGTTCAAAAGATGGGGAAAAAGGGGGAAGAATCAAGTGCTCTATTTGTAATGGATGATAGACAAACAATGGAAGTGGAGCTGTCAAACTGTAGCTGAACTAGCGAATTCCAGAGAATACCAAGAGTTCCCCAGGATTTGCTAAAATGCAACTCTGTTCGCTTTCCTAGCAGCGTTTACGCCTGTTAACAAGTCAGACTGAAAGGACACCATATCTACTTTATTATACACTCTGACAAGCTCTAATTGCACATGCCATGGTTCTGGTATGCTTAAAATAATTCTCCATAAACCGTTTTGGAAACAGGCACGAAAAGGAAACCAACAATGACATACAAAGTGTATCACAGGGAGAAATAATATTAAATGTGACCTGGGTTTCTTTCTAATATCAGTTTGTTTTGAAAATTGCCAATGATGCTTAACTTTATTGCTCTTTTACAACACTTAAAAGTAATACTTAAAAAGAAAATTAAATGCAGGACTTTCAAGTCCTTTACAGGTGCTCTTGTATATGAATACTAGTAAAATATGCTTGCGTGTAAAAACATTGCTGTGGTAAATGTATTTTTACAAAAAGCTTACATAAAATGCAGGCTGTGTTAACATGGTAGAAGGGAAGAAACTACTCATTTAGAAGTACTGTGCTGTTTGTCAGTGAAATATGTTAATTCAAGTAGCTTCTGTTATTCTGTATATAATGATTGTGGAAATTATGTATTTTTTAATGTTGCATATGCACATAATATGGGGACTGACGGTGAGTCTGTCACGCAGAGGTGTCTGAGGACAGAGGTGCATATGTACATACTTGTGTGTTAAGTGGATACTGAAAACTGCGGTGTGGGTTAGGCGGCAGGCATCGATCAGCAGTTCTGCTGGCACTGAGTGCCTATTTTCTAAGACATATAATTTTTTAATAAATTTCAGATGCATCTGCACCTTGTGACTTCAGTTATGTTTTGGGGACGATGGGATCTTGTGTTCATACAGCATCAAGAAAAGTATTAAAACTAGGTAAGAAACATACAATAAACTATATAAACTATATAAAACTGTCACGTTGACATTCTTTACATCTCTTAACAGTTAGAGTATGTCTATATACGTGCAGCGTGAATTAGAGGTATGAGAAGCAACATAACTGTATTCAAGTAACATTTGGCTATGCTGATTAATCCTCTTGATAAGTATGATAAAATTAATACAGGCAAGGCATGGAATAAGTAATTGTCATACTTGAACTAGATGATCAGATCTAACTCGTTAATTTTTATTCAGAACAGCTCTGCCAAGTGTAGAGATGCTGTTAATTTATCCTTACCTGGACATTGGCTAGTGACACAAAAGACCTTTTTAGGGCAGTTGTACTTTTGCTGGAAAGGATACAGGGCCACACATACCCTAGAACATTGCAATTTTATAAAGGTTGTCCCCTTTCCTTATTCCTTTTACTAATACAGCGGTAAGACTAAGATATTTTCCTTCCAGATCAGACATAGTTTCTTATTGTGTGGTACTGTGGGTGGTTTGTAAGAGTGATGGATATGCAGATTGTATGTAGGATCTGCATTTATGTAAGCGAGCACACATGTGCAGATCAGCTTTTATATTTGCACATGTATATACAAGAATATTGCTTGGCACCAAGTGCTTTTATGGGAAAATCATTATATTGTGTACTGAATCCCTTGCTGTGTTGCAGGTGTCATTAATGTCAGTTGGTGCCGGTCTCTCTCTCAGTTTGTATTGTGCTCATTGAAATTTCTGTGAATTATTGGGTGGGACGGGTAAATTAGTCAGTTTTCTGCATTCTATATTGGTTTGGGATTCTGTGTCAGTTATCGAGACACTGCGCTGAAGGAAGCTGGTATCTCACACCACACACGCTGCTGAAATCTCACACTGTGCAGTTCATACCTCCTTACGTTATCTTGGCGCAAGCCAGGGCTGAGTGTGCGTGTCACTGTCATGCTGGTGGGGCAGCGGGCGACGGCAGTGGCAGGAATTGGGGAAGTTCTGCAAAAGACATTGCTGGGTGTCAGCGCAGGCCTCAGCGTGGGGGCAGGCCCTCCGGGGAACGAACCCCCTCGGTGCCAACGCGGGGGCACAGAGCCCTCGCTTCTCTCCCCCACCTCGGGCGCACTCACGGCTGCGTGAGGCTCCTGTCACGGCAGAGGCGGGGGCAGCCCCACACTCACCCTTTGGCCGGATGAGGCTCCTGTCACGACTGAGCTGGGGGCAGCCCCACACTCACCCTTTGGCCGGATGAGGCTCCTGTCACGACAGAACTGAGGGCGGCCCCATCGGGCAGGCGGACACTCCTGTCACGATACGCGCCGGGGCAGCTCCGCGCCAACCCTCTGCGCTGAGGCGCCAATCGCGACAGCGCGCGCGCCGGGCGGCGGGCAGCTCCCCTCAGCCGCCGGGGCGGCCCCGCTCCCCCTCAGCCACCAGGCAGCGGGTTGAGGCCGGGACAAAGGGCGGCCGCGGCGGTTCACGCCGGGGCAGGGGGCGGGAAAGCGGCCACCCCACCTGCGGGGCCTCTCCCACGGCGGAGCGGAAGCGCTC
>VXBO01003255.1:673429-736703 GCA_013400135.1 Rhinoptilus africanus
CTGAGGCGACAGCGGCGCCGCGGGCCCGCGCCTCTCTCCTCAGCCGCCCGCCCGGGGTCCGGCAGCGCCTGGAGCCCCGCTCATCCCCGCCGGAGAGGCGGCTCGGCTCCCTCGGAAGGCGTGTGGGGTGGGAGGGGGGCGGGGGCTTTTTATTCTTTTCCTCCCCCGTCCTCCGGCGGCTTTCCCTTCTTTTTTTCTATTTTTAATATTATTTTTTTTTTAATCCCCCTCCCTCCCGCCTGCTGAGGTGGGCTTCGGGGGCTCCTCTCTGTCGCGGGAGGGGGTCCATGGTGATAGCACGGGGGCGGCGGGGGAGAGAGCGAGGGGCTGAGGAGGGGGCTCGCCGCCGCGCCCGCCGCTGAGGAGGAGGGGGAGGAAGAAGAAAAGGCCAGGCACCATTTGCTGCTCCCTGCCCCAGCCATGGAGAACGCGCACACAAAGACTGTGGAGGAAGTTTTGGCTTATTTCGGCGTCAACGAAAGCACCGGGCTCAGCCTGGAGCAAGTCAAGAAGCTGAAGGAGAAATGGGGCTCCAACGGTAGGTGAAGCGGCCCCGCGCCGCCCGCCCCGCTCCGCCGGGGATGCTGCCGCTCGTCGCCTTCCCTTTTCTGCTCCCTGTTTTTCCACCCCTTTCGCTTCTCACTCATCCTTTTCCGGGCCCTGTTTCAAGGCCTAACGCGTGCGTGTGTGTTGGCGAAGCCGGCATCTCTTGCAGGACCCGGAATAGGAGGGAGGCAGAGAAGATGGCTGACTCGAACTCCACCTCGTGGGTTTCTTTCATACCCCGAGCTCCCGGGGCTGCTCCGGAAAGGGGGATGTCACCTCTCTTTCCTTTCACCTTAACGGTGGGAAATCGTCTTCCATTCTGAAATGAACCGCTGTGGCTTTGGGGTTTGGGTTTTTTTGTCCGTCTTGACCTTCATTTTCCTCTGCTTTTTAATGCCTTTCTGTCCCTTATTTTACATTCTTCTCTCGAGTCGGGGCACAGAATAGAGGAGATAAGGTGGTTTTTGTTTTTTTTTTTGATCCTTATTGCTTGGCCTTCCTAGTGCCTTTTGACCTCCCATGCCTTTGTGTAAAAATGAAAACCTGTGAGAAGATTATACGGTGGGGTGTTGGTTTTTTTTAGCTTTAACAGTGCTTTTATGCCTCTTGAATTACTAAATCTAGTTGCAGGGAGAGCAGAAGTAAGAAAATATCCTTAAAATGGAGGAAAGAATTTGAAATATTTTGAACCGGGTTTGGCGGTTTGTTTCCTTTAAGTGAATGCGGAGGAAAAGCTTTGTCAGAAAGCGTTTGAAAAGCATTTTGAGCCTTTGACCCTTTGTGTGCGGCAGCAGCAGAAGTCCCACAGCCCGTCGGGGTGATGACTTGGCTGAATTACAACCCTTAGCACATTCCGGCAAACCTGTACGTGTCTTAAAATGACAAACTATTGGGCCTATTCTGATGCTGTAATGAAAAGAGCCACCTTAGTGGGGCTCTCAGTGTGTTTGTCAAATCCAGCCCGGTTGAGCGTGCAGTTCGGGAACAGTGTCTGGTGGATGCCTTATAATGCTCTAATGTGTTTCTTCAATGATTCTTTTCTTTGACATGCTTCCTGGAAAAATCATCCACTGACAGAGTTACCGGCAGAGGAAGGTAAGCATGTTCATGAAAGCATCTGCTGATTCTTGTTGATAATTCATCTTTTTTTTTTTATTTATTTACATAACTAAGTGGCTTTGTTACATATTGCAGGAAAAACCTTACTCGAGCTTGTGATTGAACAATTTGAAGACTTACTAGTTAGAATTTTGTTGCTGGCAGCTTGCATATCTTTTGTAAGTATGTTTTTTTTTATTTCATAGGCTTCTGTATTGCAGAATTCTGGATGTTCTAGTGTATAGGAACTGTACATGCTGAAGTTATTCCTTTTCTCAAAAGGTAGCGGTATAAGATGCGAAATAAATTGCTCTCTCTGATATTAGTTGTCTTGTGAAGAGGTTTCTGTATGCTAGGAAACAAAATTTTAGGGAATCTTTCATTGCATGAGTCATAAGTATGTAACTGCACTAGAAGGGCATTTTAAAAAGTACTTCTCATTCAACCCAGTTTACTTATTTGAGGTGGGATTTCTCAATGCTTTTGTTGGCTTTGAAAACTAACCTTGAGTACGTAAGTGTTTAACTGGACATTCTTCTTGCCTTTGAGTTAATCGTTATCAAGCTCAATGTATAATCATTGGAAGACATTTTTGGATGCAATGCGGACTGTAAATAGAATTTACATGGCGAATATTCCAGTTGCTTTCCCTTCCTGATAATAGCAAGGTGACAGTTGTTGCTTTTGACAGTGACAAGAATGATGACGGCTGTGATGGCACCATTGTTGACCAAATTTGGTAACTGACCTTTGGATAGTCTAGTCATTAAATGGACATCTTGTTTTGCATACAGGATTAAAAGAAAAAGAACGCTTTTAACTTAATTTTTTATTTTAAAGCATGTTTAGGCAATCTTTTTACATAATTTGTAAAGGGTACGTGTTTGCTGAAAAACTGGAAAACTGAGTAAAGGCTAAGTATAGAAGGAAGATGAAGGATGTATGTCTTGGGGAGCTGGACAACAGAAACAAAACTGTGCAGAGTATTAAATTGTTTAGGTAGGAGTTAAAGTTTATAGTAGACTTTGCCCTGGAGTTGTAATTAACTACTTCAGAAAAAAAAAAGCTGCAGCTCTTGGAGGGGAGTGGAAATTGTGGTGACTCTTTAGCTAGGGGCAAGCTAATTAGGATGGGCAGAGGAGAACGTGCTCTGAAGGCTGTTCTGTTTGCTGGGGGAAGGATTGCCCTGTTGTGGCTGCTGCCGTACGTGTTGTGTTGCTGATCCTCACCAAGAGAGGCTTCAGCTATCCCCACACACACACACCTTTCAAAAGGGCTTTGGGTTTTGGTGTGCGTACACCGTTACCAGCTGAACAATGATTGGTGGCATTGATCTTGACCATGGAGACAGATGTGCTTTACTCTTCTGTTTCCTGGGGAAGAAATCAGGCTGGTTATAGAAAACTGAATAACTGATCATTAAAAGCTTTTTTTTCCCCCCCCTGCTCTTCTTTCCCATTTTCCTCTCCCAGAGAGTGAGGAAGGGATGTATTTTTGTTCTTGAAAACTCAGGAGCGTTTCTCTCATCCCATGAGACAAATGACAGTACAGAAGTTTGTTAGTCTTTCATGCCAAGGTACACTATTTGTTTTTATTATAACCAAGTAAGTGAAAAATCAAATTCACCAAACTTGAAGCTTTCATTGCTGAATCTGAGAAGGTATGATACCAGACTTACAGAGGTCATAGAACATACACTGCCAAGCCCTCTTTGAAAACTTGATTAGTAGCTAGATTCAGTTTCTTTTTTCAGTATGCTTAATTTTCCTATCTAATTAAGAGGAGACTGTCGTCTCATGTAATGTAGGATAGATCTGGGTTCTCTGCTTCTGTGCAACTGGCATGGTGTATGACCTTGGATTACTGCCCTGCCTTTTCTGTCTTCTATTTAAGAGTTATGGGTACCCACTATAAATTGATGTCAGTAGTAAAGATTTTCTCTTTTTGATGAAATGTAGAAGAAAAAATGATGCAGTTTTGGTACTTTAAAAGCATTTCTCCTTTGTGTTTGTTTCTGACTTTTCCCTGCTCAAAAGGTCTGTTGTCTGATCATCTGTTGTCTGGTTTTCTAAGGTTTTAACACTTTTTTTTTTTGATGAAAGCATATTAGAGACTTCTGTAGTAGTGTAAAGAACTGCTGAGTATGTTGATATAAAGACTGTATTGCTGCAAAAAACTGGATGTGATTAACATCACCTAAATTCTGGTCTTTCTGAAAAATGTGTGAGTAGAGTATGTAGCTGTGTTAGGCTTTTGGACAGTAATTTTTCCATGAGAACACTTGAAAATACTACATTAAAAACTGGAATTGTACATAATGCTGAGATTACAAATTATGCTAAGTCATTCTTCCGATAGAAGAACTTAATGCTAGAGCTTAACTTGAGTGTGTTTATTGTGCTATCTTTTACAAGCCTTAGAAATTCAGTTTTTCCATTTGTACTGTTGCGAGGCATGCAAAAGTCATAGTAGCTTCGAGATCTTGAAATGGATAATTATACTTAAAATGGAGTCAGTTAAATATGTGTTGGATTTGGATGTTGAGTAATAACTGTTGAGAGCTGTTCTTTAATGAGTCAAGACTTCTGGCTTTCTTGGGGGCAGTGTCAGATCCCACAGAATCACACTGTGGAACTCAGTGAAGTGCTGATTCTCCCTTCAATGACTGCTTTTTACTATGATTTATTGTTTGATAGACCATAAACTGTAACACTTGAGTACAAAGTAGGGCATTGTATAGCGTACCAACAGAAATAAGGTCGGAGAATGGCTCCTGTTTAAAATAACTTTCAACTGAAGACTTCTAGGCCTGGTGTATGTCCAAAAGGGAATTTTAATCAAGATGCTTAAATAAGTAGTTTCCTTTGAATGACAAGGGATGGGAAAAGGTGGCTTACTGAGGACTTGGGAACAAATGACCTCAAAAGCCCCCAAGTTACTAGTGGAGACGGCTGAGTGTTGGAAATGGGCATGAATATGTAGCATTGACTTTTTTTAAGTGTGTCACTGAAAACTTACTTTTAATTTGAACTTGTTTTTTCTGATAATCAAATAGAGTGTGTACTTTGTGCTAGTGGCAGCAGATTTACAATGTGTGCTTTCAGAAAAGGCATAGGTGCTGTTAGGACAGTGAACGTAGCAGTGTTCTTCAGCAGCTGTACATCATCGGTTAAAAAAAATACGTTGAAGATTCAGGTATGAGAGAGGTAATCTTGAGGTACATAGATTATTGTTTTGCGTTGTGGAAGCTTTTCTGGTGATTGTGTTGTGATCATAAATCATGTTATATTCTTACTATTGTGACTGCATGGGAACAGCCGTCTTTAACATTGAGGTCTGTGTTAGGTTTTTGTGCAGAAACATCTCCTTTTACATACAATATAAACTTCTCTGTTCAAAGTGCCTTTTGTGTCCTCTACTCCCACACCCCCTGTCAGGTATGTGTCAGTAAAATAGATCAGACTAACAGCTGAATCTGTGTCACCCTGGCTGATTGTAGGAGTCATATGCTGCCTGTTGGCTGTGGATACTATGTCCTATATTCCAAGTTGGAGCTGCTGTTACAGATGTGACTAGTTATTAACAGCTTAAATGTTACACTGTGTTTTCTTCAGTATTTTTATTGGCCTTAAACATGGCTTTTGAAAAGAAATAATTTCTGATGGTGAGTAAGTGGATCTAGGTTTTGTCTTGGACCTTGTCTTGGTGGTCTGTTGAACCTATTCATCAACTGGAAGACCTTCATAACCTGACTCTCTAGGTGCAAGTAAGAGAACGTTTATTTTTGCGTGAACTATGGCTTTTGTTTCTTGCTACTTGTGTAGCAGGTACTCAGATCCACAGCATTTACATAGAAGAACAGCTTTGCTGTATGACTTGGGCAAGTTGCTAGATGACCATCTGATGTAGAATAATTCTTTGGTAAAGTATATATGTTTTAAACAATGATGTATGCTTAACCATGCAATCTTATCTTTGCATCGCGCTTCTAGTGAACTCTGCCAAAAACTTGAGTATTAATACAGCAATAGCATTCTCACCCCCCTCAATTCTTTGATTCCTGAGCTGATTTAGAAGTGAATGTTCTGGGGGATGTTTTCTAATAGTTGGTATTGATGTTTAGCTTAAAACAATATATTGTGGTTTAATTCAGAGATGATTATAGCCTCTGAATTACCATGAGCATAACCAAATCTGTGTTAAAAAGTAAGCAAAGCTACTCTCGGAGGAAGCAAGATGTGCCAGTAAAAGTAGTGCGGGCTTTGCCCTCGTATCACCCCAAAAGCTACCTGCGAAGGTCAGTAGCGGTGAGTATGTGGCACAAGATAAGGATTGCTGTACAACTTCACACTGACATGCTTTTAGCTAAACTCGGACTCAATAGCACCTGAGATACCAGCTGATAATTAGGGCTGATAAAACTGTGAGAAGTAGCTGTGATTTCATTTTACTTGGTAAAAATTAAACTGTGGACACTATGTATCTTTTTTTTCCCCCTTATTGCTACTCTAAACACAGGAATGTGTTTATATTCATAAATAACAGAGTTGCATATCCGATGGGTGCTTACAATCTGCTAACCCAGTAAAATTATTAATTTTGTGCTTATATGTGTGGTCAAAATATCTGTTGGGGTGGTTTGGGGTGGTTTGGTTTTTTTCCTCCTCTCTCCTTGGGTAGGAAATAAAAATCTCTACTGAATAGTAGAACTAAAATTCGGAGATTTGCTTTAGTATTTCCTAGCGTTCAGTATAACTGACATGGAACAAGTATCAGGACTACTCACATAGTTTGCATCTACATAATTTTAAGATAATTTGTACTGAAAAGAGAAAACACTCGGAGGGTTTTGTCAGCAGTAGTTAGTACTCTATCCAAAATATACTAAATCTTAATTCACAGTATCATGAGAGAAGAAAGCTCTCTTAAAAGCAGTCCATAGTTTTACGTGACCTGCTTTAGTTAGTCCAGGGCTTATTTTTGTTAAGTCGATATCTTACTCTCCCAGTTTGCTTCTAAGTTTCCATTGTCAAAGTGAAAAACAAACAAAAAACCTTGTTAGGTTGCTGACAACAAACTGTTTGCTTTTCCTCTGTTAGTAGTAAGCGGGTACAGCCTGCTGGGCAACAGAATTCTATCTTGAAACTTCCAGTCTTTAATTCTGTTTTTGTTACCCAATGATAAATAGTTATCTGAGACAACTTGCCTCCATAACTTATCTGTCAATACAGAGATGCTTAACTTGTAGAAATGCAAAAAGCTGTAAGGAGGCTTCTATTCTTCTGACTGCTTTCATCAGTAGTCACCTCATTGCTGGCTGACTTCTCCATTGTACCTCTGCCCCCTTTTCACAAATAACCATGAAAACTAAGTGCTTTTTGCCTGTCACTGTGTATTTTTTGGCTTAATGTCCTGCAGGTCCATCCCATTAGGCTTTGATTAAAAAAGGCTTCTGCAAGCCATAGCTCTAGCAGCCCTAAAGCAAATACGCTGAATGAAAGTTGTCCTTTAAGCTACTTACATTAGCTGTTGATACGGGACTTTTATGTCTGGCTATTAATTTCCCTTATATTTTCAGACTTGCGTTTCTCTTGAGCAATTATCTTACTCTCTTTTCCTACTCTTTTAAGCTTCTTAAATACCCGGTAACTTTATTGACCGTACTGCCTGAACAGTACATTGCAGATCAATGACCTGGAAATTAAGCTGTTCTACATGTGAGTCTTAAAGTGATTAGGGCTAAAACATGGTGGGGCTCTTTGGAGTAGTCGAAAGATCTCTTGTTGAAAAACTCTCCAGGGTCTTAAAGTGTGCTAATGGAAACTTTTTGTCAAGGATTCAATGCCTTGGATAAGAATTGTCTAGCCTGTACCAGGCTTCAGCATATGATCTGTTGTTACTAAAAAAGCTTAGTTAAATACCTGTATTCCTTGATCTACTTTCTCTTTGCTTTTTACTGTGGCTTTGTTTTTTGCTTTGGGCTGCTATCAAGTAATAAACCTGATCTGTTGCAGCAGTGTGTGTTCTGTATCACAAGTGTACTAAATGGTGTGTTAATATAGCTGTAGTCTGCTACAAAAAACCCCAAGAACTTGCAATGTATTGTTACGTATGTGTCTATATTTACTAAAATGTTCTAAAACTAGAGCTTGGATCATTCCACTGTTGGTAGCTTTGTGGAAACTTTTTGAGGGAGAAATGTGTGTTACTGGCTTCCAGGTTTAACTAGATACTTCATTTTAATCTGGCCACAGATTGATAGCTTTGACAAAAAAACAACAGTGAAGAGATAAAGCATTGAATCTTTGCTGTCAGGATTTCTGATCTGAGTTCATCTGCTCTTTTTGAAAGAATCACTTACCGAAAGAAAAGAACCCTTGAAAACTTAACTTCAGTCCTCCTTGACACACTTGGATCTTGCTGTCCTTGAGGCAACTTCCCTTGCCTCTTAAAGTTGCAGGATTTCTCAGCGTTATTTTACGACACATGTGGCCTTCAATCTGAAAAGATTATGGTTTTAAACCATTGTGTAAAAGCAGATGTTTTGTTCCAGTTAACCTTGTAGGTGCCTGCTCTGTTAAGAACATGACAAAAGGATTGAATTTACTTGCTTTATTGGAAGCAAAATGGACTCTATGGAATTCAAATTAAAATAAAAAAAGAGGGCAGAAACAGATACCAAACAGCTTTTCTGATGGCAGTGCGTGACCTTGTATATGCTAAGAAATGTGGGTAACTACCATTAGCCATTTCTGTAGCTCCACTGGAGGCACCAGTGCTGGTGCAGGGTAAAAGCTGTCCGTGGGATAATGTGTGGGGTGAGGACCGCAGCGTGGAGTACTGTGTGACTGCTCCAGCAGGTGGAATGGGAGAAGTTGTGCCTGGGGATTGGAGATTAGTGGTGTGCGAGGAGGGAAGTGTTAAAGGAGAAGCTGCTGCCCGAACACTCACACGCCATTCAAGGAGTCGCACACAGACCACTCTTTGTGTGTCTTTTAGTCCAATGGTGATTTTTGGTCTGGGGTAACAAGGGAAACCTAAAAGTCACAGACTTAGAGAAAAACATCACCCAAACACCGGTGTGTTATGGACATTGTCCTCGTACTAAAAGACTGAACAGCACTGTACCAGCCACTGGGAGAATTACAGAGAAAATTAACTCTATTGTGGCCTAAAAGCTTCATCAATTCTAGCCACTCCTGCTAAGTAAAGCTAGGCAAACAGCATAAATCACACCATATTATAACCCTAAGTAATTTATTCTAATTAAAACGTAATTATTTTGGCTAAACAACTAATATTTCTCAACAGTAGGAAGCACCGAGATGTAGACAGCATAAGAGGTCCTAACTAAATCTCTTCTCCAGAGTGATTACACAGGCCCTCAAAATGATGTGTTGCCAGTTGGAATGTTTCAGTCTTATTAATCATAAACTGGATCTTATAAGTTTATCCTTTTGTAATAAAAAATTGTTGTTGCATTGGATTTGCTTGACAGTCTGTTTTCTGCTTGAGGCTTTCATGCTGCTGCTCCTTCCTTTTAACATCCTGGAGTGTTTCACAATTGAGCAATAGCTCTGAGCAGCATGTTGGTGGAATTATGGCGCTTGCTTTAGTAACGGTTTGCTCGCTGCAGTCTTCTAGTGATTCAGAGTGCTGTTGCCTGACTACCAGTCCTAATTATCTCAACACGTTGTTCCTATTTACTGTCACTTTCCAGGCTTCCTGTTGCTCAACACATTGACGGAAAAGCTCTTCCTCTCTGGTCATGTTCACTTGACTTTTCTTTAGTATCTACAGAACTCTGCAGAGGCCCTGACATACACCCGTTCAAGTCAAGTGAATAGCAGAAGCCTAAAACTAGGGTGTAATTCTAAAGCAAATAAGTTCAAGTAAAATCTATGTGGAGCCTTTTATGCAAGTCCTCAGGTTGATTTCCTTTTAAAAATCCAGTTTAATTTGAGTTTTAGCGGTTATTCAGCTCAGAATTCAACTTCATATCTAACGACACAATTCACTTCAATGCTTCAATAAGACACTACTTGTATTTAAATCCTTATTTTTCATACCTACTCACTGAAAACTTCTAAAGCTTTTTTCACTTGTGTGTCTAAGTTATTGGTAAAGAACAATTAACTTGGTTAAAATTCAGATTCTGGCAAAGCTTTAGTAGTCAAACGTCCTGTTCTGGACAGTACTGAAACATTTTTTGAAACTTCACTGCTGTGGCTGTTTTCACAACTTCTGCTTTCATTTGTGAAGCAAAAGTAGCAATGTTTCCCAAATAAATGGCTTGCCCCTTTAAAAGAAGAGCAGCCTTGGAAATGAACTTTGTACTACTTCAGTAAAGATTTTCTCCTTTTCCATTGCATATTGCCAACTCATTCATGAACTACGAAACTACACCATGGAAGACTGAGGGGACTTCAAAAATTGCTCAAATCTAAGCCGTTGAACCTCAAGCTGAACCTTACCAGGTCTTAAGTTTGCAAGGTGTCTGTATAAATCAGTAATTCAGATCATTCTTTCTCTTACAGGTCCTGGCCTGGTTTGAAGAAGGTGAAGAAACAATCACAGCATTTGTAGAGCCTTTTGTAATCTTGCTTATATTAGTAGCCAATGCAATTGTGGGAGTGTGGCAGGTATGCGACACTTTTACAACATCAAATCACTAATATTTTGGGGTTTTTTTGATTTAAGAGGAAGGACTGTACAATGTAGTGTCAGGTGCTTCATACAATGCAAGTAATACGTATTGCTAACTTTAGATTCCCGAGAGTCAAAATACCATAGAACTTCTGGACAGAAAGTGTTGACTTAGAGGTAAAATGAGAGCTTCAGAAGTATTGACAAAATGGCAGAGTGCCCATCAGTCTAGCCACACGCTGGTGAACATATGAACTAGGCAGTCTGAATGAAGGCCTGAATTCACGAAACAAATCAAATACTGCAAAGCTAAAAAGACATCAAGGATTGGTTTGCAGAAAAAAGTTGTTTTGTCCCAACTAAGGAACAAAGGATGGAACATAAGAATTAGATGGCTTTTTATAAATCCTATCAGCAGTAACATTACTAATGTTTTTTAACACCTCTTAGGATGCCAAAACAAAATTGTTCATATGACTTTAGTTGACTAGTTTGACCACTTGAGGTAGGACATGTTTCAAGAACTGCTTTTCTGCAGGTAAAAAGTATTCTAGGATTTTTAGGGTAATTTAAGTTCTTTGTAAGGCTGTTGGTGGTTGTTTGGTTTTTTTTTTAAAGGAGTGGTGTTAATGTGACATAATTACTTCCTCTCTTAGCAATTTAGCTTTCATGCTTTAAAATAATAATAAAATGTAAAAAAAAAAAAGTCACAGAATTGTCTGAAATAACACAAAATTGAGAGGAGGAGCCCTATTAACAGGTTAAAACATGTTAGAGAGGAGCCTACACACTGGAAGGCACCAGGAGTGGAGTTCAGTGGCTTTGCTGCACATTCCTGTGCTCTGCTTTGTGCTAGCCCAAGTAAGCTGGATGAAGTCTAAATCTCAAAAAATTCATTTTTTAGCAGTGCCCAGCTTGCTGCACAACTGCTAGAGCTGGTTTAGAGAGAAGAGGTAATATCAGTCAAGCATTGCCACATTAAGTGTCACTTTCTATTCAAGTCATCATAAAACAATTGTGCAAGAATTAATCTTTAACTTTGAGTTAGAATTTTGCATGTAGTCATTGTAAAGATAAAATGAAAAGCTATCTATATAGTTTGGGGATGTTCTCGTGTAGTTGCGTACCCTGATTTAGCAAGTAACCAAGTGTTTTTCGGGCATTAGAGTGTGCAAAGAATACCTATACATATATCTAGACGCAGGGAACTTATATGTGAAACTGAATTGCTGTACAGATGGAATGACTCATTCCCTTGTTTTAATGGGCATGGAAAATAAGTCACAGTACGTAATCTCCACCCATAAATGTATCTGTTTCTACAGGTACTTGATACAAGCAACTGAGTCATTGCCTTAGCTCTGCCCTCCTCAACCTTTCCTCTCACGTGCCCCTTCCCCAAAGTGCCATCTGATAGTGCTTCAGTGGTTGGCAGGGTAGTCTAACTACTCTAACTTCAGGCAAACTGGGGACAAAAACATAGAGCCTAACACACTGAGCTGGCTGTGCTAGCCGAACCATGTGTCATTCTTTTTTATTTCTCCTTTTTTGAAGGAGAAGTTTCATTTAACTAGCTTTCCATTTGTGGGACTTTGTTTTGTACCTTTTAAGGTTTTGCCCGATGTTAACTCTTAGTTAATCCACAGAAAAGCAATTTCATTATTACTGTGCTGAGGAGCGGAATTAATTTACCTGGTGGAATATGAGGCTAGTATTAATTGTAGCTTTATGGGTCTGTGCTGGTATTTCTGCACTGCTTGGTACTGAGCCGTGCCATGTAAACATCAGTCCTTCAAGGTAGTCTTGGTAATGCTGGTTTTCAGCAGCATTGTTATGCGGAAGTACCTCGTACCTCAACCTTTGAATTTCTGAAGATTAGGGTTCTGCTTTGATATGTGCAGGAGGAAGTTTTATTATCTGGAAAGGCTGGTGTGTATTTGAAGGGCAGACATTCTAAAAACTATGTGAACCCTTACCATTATCTGTTAGTCAACAGGACTATGTAATTTTTGTACTTGTCAAGAGGCTGGAAAATGGAAAATAAGTTACTTCTCCAAGAGCTAGAGAAGGAGGCCTTAACAAGCAGTTGGTTTCTTATGTTGTCCTTTATCTAGGTGGCATCACGATGTTGATATCAATCTCTGGTAGTGCTTAGCTGAGAGAACTACACTTGAGATAGGAAAGCTATTGTGCTAGCGTTAGTGGAAATAAAAAAGTTGTCGTGTGTGGGGATTCATCTGGGTTCATAAACTGTTAAAGGCTCTGGGTAACTTTCTGGTCTGGGAGCTTTAATTTCACTTCAGTGTGACTTGATTTGCTGAAACAAAGTTGTTGATAATATGCTGTTTGAGCTCTGTCTTAACTTGACCCTTGATTTCTAGCAGTAAGTGAAGTTCAGTAGTGCCAGATCATTCCAGTCTGAGTCTAAGCTGGTGCAGCTGAGACAGGACTACATCCACGAGCCTTAATTCTGCTTAGTGCTTCTGGTTTTTATGTCAAAAAGCATCCATATGTTACATAGAACTCTGTGGCCTCTGTGTAGCAAGACATTTGCTGAGGACTTCCAATAAGCAACTTGTAGGTTCTAAATACCCACCAATATCTGAACTATGTTGTAATGTTTTCCAGTCAGCAGCCTCATAAGGGCAGGGGTCACATAATTTTCTCTATGAACAAACGTAGTTGAGATGAGTCAGTAGTATTCATAAGATGGTGCATTTGAAAAATTAGATCTGACAAGTGTATTTTCCTTTAGAGCTTTTACAATTACACATTTTTGCTGTCTTCTAGGAAAGAAATGCTGAAAATGCTATTGAAGCTCTTAAGGAATATGAACCAGAAATGGGCAAGGTGTATCGACAAGACCGAAAAAGTGTACAGAGGATTAAAGCAAGAGACATTGTCCCAGGCGATATTGTAGAAGTGGCAGGTAAGGCTCCCGTACATGTGTATTAGCATATTATTCTGAAATTGTTGTGGGGGTCTTTTCTTAATGATTTGAGGCCCTGGGGGGAGTTTTCAGAGACACCTAATTATGTGCTTTGCCTAAGAACAATCTTGTTTCTGTTTATCTGTAATTACCTTAAATGTGCATTTGTATTGAGGGGATTGTTTTTCAAATTACCACTTAGTTTAATTGCTAGGTCTAAAAGCAAAGCATCTTAGTTGGAGTACAGGTTTTAACACTTGTCAGGTCTCTAAAATTTTAATTTTCTAAAGTCTGGTTTCAGAGTGTCTTAACTTACTTGTTTTCTGTCACAAAATACTCTTTTACTTGCTTTTAAATGTGTCGGGTTTCCTTGGGTTCTGGAATACAGAGATTTTTTCATTTACTTTTTTTTTTAGTCATGCTCTGACCTTTACAGAAGAGAAGCTAATTTCATCTGAAGGTTTTTTCCAGCTCTTACACTTGTAGTAGCAGTGCCTTTCAACTTCTCTTTCCAAATGTCTTCCTCCGTCCTCTCTGCTAGTGTGATGGGCATGTGACCTCATTGTTCTCTTATCGTTCGTAATTCTTTATTGCTGCTTTTGCCTACTGCTCTATAGGAGACTGCAAATAGGTAACTATGCAAAGTACAGCTTCCTAGTTCTCCACTGTAAGCGTTTGAAGTACCAGTCTTAAAAGATTGGATTTTTGCATCAAGCTTTCTAGTAACTTAGATTTGCCCTGAGAGGTGTATCTTTATGTGGAAGGAGTGGAGAAATATAATTACTGCATACTTATATGTAAGGCTCGTTCATGTTGGTGATAATGCCACACAAGTAACTTTTTCCTTTAAACAGGACTTGTCAGTGACTTCAGCGTTTCTGATTCCTTCCCAGATAAAACGAGGTGGTTCATGTTAAGTGCCAGGAGTAATTGCACACTTAAATTTTGTAGGTCGTTATCAGCTGCTAACTGAGTGAGTGCTCCTTTGGGAATGATTTAGGGTGTACATCAAACTTTTCCTTTCCACTGGTGTCACTTTGCTTTTAGAGGTGGTAGCGGTCTCAGGAGGAGATAAATATATATACCCTTAAACTTGACTATCCTCCTATTTTAATTAGCAGGCAGAGAGAGTATGCACTCAAAATTAGCTGGTGTTGGCCGTCTGCCCAGCTTTCATTCCTTGAGGAACTTTAACATTGGCCGAGCCCTCTCTCGAGCCTGTTTTGTGCATAGGATGATTCAGCTGCAGCCGCCCCGGCTCGGCTGGTTCAGAGTGAGTGTGGGTCTCACAAAGGCTGGGACTAGTTTCCTCTTAGCGTTTGGCGATGGAGAACAAGTACAAATACAAAGTGCTGATAGCTGAAATAAAGGCTGAATTACGGTACCTTGTCACTTGCTCTGCTGTTTTGACTCACTATTACTGCACTGTACAGTCAAATCTGAGTTCCGCGATGAGCTTTTGTTTAAGCAGCTGAGGTTTTCTGCGTCCTTTTTGAGGCCAACGGAACTGTATAAATTACAGATTCTGCAGTAGATCTCTAGTCCAAGTCTCTATTCTGTCTTTGAATATCAGCAATAAAATGGTAGTTTTGGAAGCAATTTTATATCATGGGAGTACATTGATGATGAGTTTTTTGGTACTTTAAAGCAGCATTGGTAGAACTGCAAGTTGATGACTGTTTTTTGTACTGATTTGGGCTGTCTTGCTAAGGAAGAAAAGCTGGATTTTGCTGCTCTGCCAGGTGTCTAGAGCACAGAAAATCTTCTACTTGATTCTTTGCTATTTCGGAAGAGGTAGAGGCTGTATTTTCATCTTAAAGAAAAAGACAAAGCTAAAGTTGTGTATGAAACACCTGGGGGATGTGTGGGCTTTTACTTATCTTGCTGTATATTGTCAGTATCAATAAAATCAATTGCTTGTGCCTTGAGACATCTCTTTAAAAGGCCTGTGTCTGAAGGAGAGAATGAATTGGAAATAAACCTCTGATTAGCATACCTGTAACATTAGGCTATCTTAACAAACATGATATCCTATTTTTCATAGGGTTACTATTGCAGTATTTTAAAATCTGCTTGTAGAACAGTGTCTGATAGTCCAACACAGCTAGAACTGATGTGTACTGATTAATTTTTTTTTAAAAAAAAGACAAACTTAAAAACTAGTATGCTCATGTAGAGAATCAAAGATTTTCCAACTTTTATGACTGTCCTTTAAGATAGGTGATCTAGCTTGTTGACTGACTGTAGAAGCTCATGCTGGTTAAAATACTCACTTAAACTTATATTGGCAAAAATAATCAATTGCAGCTTCAAGTGAAGATAACTAAGTGTAAGTCTTGGATGCGAAATACAGAAATAAATGCCTCAGTGTAATACAAATTCTGATGCTGAAACAATAAATTCTAACTTGTAGATAGACAATGATGAAATTTCAATGGTAATCAAACTCAGAAAAGCTACTGAGCAAGTAGAGAGGAGCAGTGCACTGTGTACCAGTGTTAGTGTCAAGACCTGGAGGTGAGAGAGACTGTGTGCATGCCTGTGCTTCAAGTGTAAGAGTACTGCGATGGCCTTTGACATGGTGTTTGCAAAAAGATGACCATGTAGGGTAGTGACAGAGCACTTCATACTGGGATACATATCTGGGTATGGAATTCTAGGCAAAGTGCCAATGACATTTGTGTGTCCAGGCAAATATCTTTCAACCGAGTGGCATAAATAACCAGGTGATAGGTTTCTCCCCTATGCTGATATCTAATTTTGAACAACTTTCTGCAGGTCTTCTATTGCAGAATACTTGTATTTAATGCTGTAATAGCTCTGTTAATTTGAAGTAGCTATATGTGGGTTTGACACAGAGAACTCTTTCTTGTAGGAACTGGGAGATTGATATTGCAGTTCAGGGGAAGTGGGGGAATATATTTGCCTCCTTACATTGCAAGAGTTTCCTGAGAACAGATAGCAAAATAATTTGATATTTTCAGTAGTTTTGAACCCAGTAAAGATAAACCTGGTTGGCTTAGCGTAACCAAAAGACAGTGCAATAATGGTTTCTATTATTACTCTTTATTCTGGCTATTTGTAGAGTTTAAATGTGTTCATTATATCGAATATTTGGTCTGCCGCATGGCCTTCTAAAATAAAGCTTCTGGAAGACATTTTCTTTAATTGATCTGTCAACAGAGGAAATGGATACTGGTTCACTGGACGTGAAGTAGTAAGGGGCGACTGCAGGTCTGCGTTGTCACCTTGCAGTAAATGTGGAGTAACCTGAATTAGGTTGTCCCTCAAGTGGTAGGTAACCTACTGTCTTAGGTGTCTCTTGTGGACCTGTGTGCATACAGGTACTGCGGGAGACTGGATGAGCAATTATGGGTCCTTATGCCTGGTAGCTAACAAATTCAACATAAATGCTGCCCTAAAATTCTGCAGGTGTACTAGCAGACACTGTAGTCCATGTTTGCTCAGAGACTCTGCAGACATGAATTTCTTAACTGTGTGTTTGGAAGACTTTCTTCCATGTCTGATTAAGCAGAGATGGTGGAAAAGATACTGTACAATCAATGGGAACTCTCTGTGATGAAATTGAAGTTACAGGTTTGAGATGTATGCCTGAAATTTGCTTGCAGACCTCTGGTGGGCATAGTTCTCAGCACTGCAGTGTGTAAGGGTTACTAAGCTACACTGTTTGTTTCTTAGAACTGATGAACTGAAAAAAATCTAGATGCTGTCCTCAAATGGCTTTTCAGTTTGCCTGTCTTAAAATGGTTTATCATGCTGCTATAAAAGCTTATTGGAGGATACACTATAAATTTGTAACTAGTGGCTATCTTACTGGATTAAAGATGTCCTTTGTTTTCATTAAGTTTTTGTTTGCCTTGATTTTAAAGAGAAATGTAAACCTGCATGGCCTTGGTTCTTAGAAGTTATGGATGAAGTCCAGTCTGACAAAATGGAATAAACTGGTTGCAGATCACTTATTTTTAAAGAAGCACATTTGGGAACAGAAATGAGCTTTGTTGTATTTTTCTGTCTAGAATGTTCTATTTTATATACAGCATATCTGACTTTCTGTAATTTAATCAATGAATGTTCATTAGTTGCAATCTGTAAGTGACCAAACTGGAGTCACAGGAGTTCCTCTTCTGCCTGAAGTGCTGAATGATGGTTCTTGTCATCCATTATTATATCTGTAAGTACTCAACAGCTTAAAAATAAACACAGAGTTCCCAGAAGCTGTTGCTTATTAAATTAGTGTGTATTCCAGAAGACTTAGTTTTACGTTTATACCTGACATAAAGTATGCAAGAACTACTTCCAGAGGCTTTTAATTTTAACTGCAGAGCACTTTAAGACTCGTCTTACAGCATAGATGCCTTACAATTAAGGGAAGATAAATTTGGGGGTAATAAGGTGAATTATGGCAAATTCCAGTGTAGTTACAAAGAACTACAGCTTCTCCCTGATAAGTATAAGCAACAAACATTGATAGTGCAGATCTTACTCAAAACCATCCGGGTCTTTGTGCCTATGTTACTTTTCTAATAACTAGGGTTGATTTTCAGACTCAGTGCTAGAGAAGCAGTTCTACTTTTTTGGAAAAGCATTGAGATTGGAGAACAAAATAATGAAAAGGCTGGAGCAAGACTTAAGTCAAGAATGGTGACCTGCTGGAGCCTGTCTTAAAAGCATGCTGCTGAGAGCATCTCTTGATATTGAAAAAAAGTTGACTGCAAGTTGTTTCGGTTTTTGGGGATTTTTTCTTGCCTAGTGCAAGTTGCCGGGTTTGAACTTTAAAGATTAAGCACGTATTTTGATTTTATTTTTTTTTCCCTATGAAGTACTGCTATTGAAAGAGGGGAAAAAACATGAAAGTAAGATCAGTGGTTAATAAATACAAGTAGTGCATGAATCTGTGGGCTTCAGTAAACGCTTTGGCTGTCAAACTCCTACCCATCAGAGGCAGCTCTGAGATAACCGGACACTGCAGTCTGGAGTTACCTGAGGTTCAAGTCAGGGCACAGCCTAAACTTGTGTCACTTTCAACACACATTTGAAAACTTACGAAACACATCTCCAGCCTTTTCCCAAATCTTGTAGCATTTTCCTCCAGCTGCCAAGCTCCTAAGTAAAAATAGTGAAACTAACTTTGTTTTAATTGTTTGAATTCAGAACATATCTGATGTTCTATACTCTGATTGGAACCAATGCTGCAGTGGGGTTTTCTTATGAGCACAAATAGTACTGAACAAAAGTACTTGAACATCAAGATAATGTTCTGTTAATACCATACCACCCTGGCAAAGCAAGCATTTTTTTAGGCTAAAGAAAACTTGCAGTTGGAGCTATGCTGCACTTCCAGAATTCTTAGTGTTTGTTCCTGGGTTACCCAAATGCAGCCTAACTTGGAAACGGGACTTCAGCTTTGGTGTAAAGGTGTCATTGCTCTCTACCTGATCTGTCAAAAGTTGAAGCTTAACCTACCTGTTTGTTCTTTCTGCTGTTAAGTATTGGTATAGGCAGGGTACCTGTCCACTGGCACACCCTATTTAACCTTCTGGTGCTCTCGTCAGAGGGAATGATGCTTAGAAGTACACTTCTACAGAACGAGGAGAAATAAAATAGGAGTGATTCAGGTGTTATGTACTGTGTGATACTGTATATAAATTTTTCTCTATAACTCTCAGTTATGACCTTAAAATATTTTGCTCCCAGAAAGCTGAGCTTTTTCTGTATTTCTGGTTTTCATTGATAATGCAATCTGTGTGTTTTGTCTGTTTTTTTTCTTTTTTTAAACTTCTGCCTCTCACAGTTCCTAGGTTAGCACAATCATGCTTTTGCATGCACTGCACAGCAAGCTCGGTGGATTTTTTCTGTCTGGCCAGCATGCAGAATGGCATATGATAGAGAAGGCTATTTCACGAACGTTGTCTAATCTGTCGCATGCATCCTAAATGCAAAGAGTGAATGTATTAATGTATTGTTCTGTCATCTTGGCAGTAAAAGAAAATGCTGTTTACTAGTATGGTTAAAACTAAATGGACCAGTGCTATTATAATCTTTGTCTTCCTGGAAAATAAATCTACCGTACTGGTTTGGAGTAGAAACTCAGACTCAAAATATATTTTGTAGTCACTTTGCTAATTTTGACAATTTGACACTCTTGGCCTTGTATGAAAGCGTAGATGTACTCAATCTTCCTGTTTTGTAAAGCTTCTGATTTTTGGTAGCATTTTATTATACCCTGTTCAGGAAGTGTTTAATACTTAAAACCTGTTACTACGGAAGAAAAATTAAGTTTCTCATGCTCTAAGGGAAATCAAGCACAATAGGAAGAGTAGATTGTATGCATGCAAGAGAGGAAGAGGAGCTAAGCTGAGCTTGAGTTAAGGAAGTTTAATATAAAAAGCAATTGTGCTGCAACAGCTATACTTTTTAATAGAAAGCAGTCCATTTTGTTCAGGTGTAGTGTTATTTTAAGCCTCCTGATTTCAGTTCTTAATCCTGAAGGGGATGCTCATACTTCATGTAGGGAGTTTCAGTTCCTTCAGTTTATTAGTAAATATCCACACGATGGTATGTCCTCTAATTTACAAGGCTAAGAACCTTATTTTTGGGCAAGAGAGAGGACTTTGAAATTACTGACGCTTAAAGAGGCTAAAGATCTCATTAGGAAAAGTGGTTTAATAACTCTACCCATAATACTATTTAATATTGAAATGGTTAAAGAAAGTTGTTGGTAACACTTAATGGTTAGAGTTGGTGGTGGTTGGTTTTTTTTTGATAAAGAATACTTCTTTTCCCTTTTGATGATGAAAACCTATGCATAGTGCACTTTGAATCAAATGTTTTAAGAGCAGTGTGGTAGGTTACATCTGCCGAATTTATTAGTATTTCTACCCTAGCCTGATGAAACTCAAGCATCCTAATAAAGCGGGAAAAAGACCATAGAGTCTTAAAAATCATGGAATGTCTCAGCAATGAACCTTAATAGATTAAGACACTTAAAATAGGGAAAAAGACACAATTTTTTTTTTTTGTCATCTCCATATGGTGGTTTTTGTAAGTTGATTTTGGGATGTTTTTATTCCATTACAGGAACTGTTTGTGTTCCTGAGTTGTTCAGCCATATGTTGAAATAGTATCCCAGTTCTTCAGAACTTGCCTAAAAAAAAAGTTACAGACTCGGACAACAGTGGCAAAATAGTTTAGAGCTGTAGTGATAATCTCTATTGCAAAAGTCCAGTTCCACCCCCAAACTGCTGAAAGCAGATATAGGTCAACACTAGCTTTGGTTAATGACAAATATAAATGAGCAAGTATTAGGTCCATGTTGCATATGAAGAACCATTCTGACTTCTGCAGGAAAAAATTACTTTCATTTACTGTGATCACTTAGGCGGGCTTTTTGCAAACAGATCATTTTCTTTTCCTGACAAGATGAATTGTTGTTGTAACACTTACAAACATAAAAAGGAAGCAAAGGTACCTGTCTGTAAACCTCCTGTTAGTAAGTCTTCAGTTGCAGAGGGATCAGAGGCAGTTAACACAGCTGATAATGATGTTCAAAGTACACATTTAAAGTAGGAGTTTTATTTTAAGGACTCTTTTATTCATAGTGGCTTTTTGCAGGTAAAGTTAATAGGGCTTCCTGAGCCTACTGTCACCGACAATTCTGGTTAAAAGATTTAGAATATCATTTGAGACTTGGAAGATAAGTATGGTCCTGTTGCAGTTTAAGGTTCTTTTTTGATATGCAGATGTAGCTGAAAATACAACAGACACTGAAATCCACAGTTTTGTAGTTTATTTTCCCTCCAGCTTCACTGTTCATAGAATATGTGCCCTGTCACTTCTACTCCTCTTCCTGAGCTGCTTAAACCACAGGCTGTGGTTTAAATTGGGACTAACATTGCTTGATATATTGTATATTTGAAGTTTGTCTGGAGGCTTGAATCGCCTCTTTCGAGGTAACTTTGCAAATGGCATAGGGCAGTCTGGATGCTGGATTGTTCACTAGAGACTTTTGTTCGTGAGGAAGCCCCTTCATGGGGAACTGCAGTTATTTCTGCAAATGCACCGCTTTTGCTTGATGTGCTGTGTTAGAAATAGGGTTATGTTGCGCTGACAGTCAAACATATGTGTAAAAGACTGTACATACAGAGTGGGGATTGACCTATAATATTGCCACAGCACTGGGAGGAGTAAGGTAAGATGTGGGGAGCTTTGAACTTGAGAAGAAAGGCTAAGCATAATCAGTGGTAGTCTTGGCAAGATAACATTGGTAGTTATTTACAGGTAGGTGAAGAACGCATTGTTTTCAGATACTAAATTGTCTGTATTTTCAGTGAAGGCATATGGCTAGTTTAAAAGAATTGACATAAACTCTAAATTCCTATCACAATTAAATGTCACTCCAGTTTCCATCAAGAAGTGGAAACTGTAAATTGTGTGCTTTTGTATAGACTCATGCACAATTAAATAAAAAGGGTTTGTTTGTGGTGGTGATGGTTTGGGGGTTTTTTTTTATGCCCTGACAGGGGCCAGGTTGTTTTTAAATAGACTCCTTTATTGTGTGCTGAAGCTCGGTATTAAAATTCTAAAATAGTATTTTGTGCATGAATAAAAGGATTCTATGAATAAAGCTGTAATGATATGAACAAAATCTTGCTCTTGCTCTTCCAAGAAGCAGTCAGTTTTATCGTTAGAAGGGTTGTTTTAATCAGTAGTTAATGATTTGTTATTTCATATGTAAAACTGTGGGATTATATCTATATCCAGACTGTAGCAGCTTTGTACTGGGCAATGCAAATACATATTCACCTTCTAACTTCTTGTATTTCAAGCCTTGGGTAATACTTCTACTGGTTCTGTGGACTGAAATGTAATTGAATTTCAAAAGCCCCTCCTTCCCCCCCCGACCCCCAAAACAACAACCACCAAAAACCACCCCCCANCCACGATTTCCTATCTATATTCAGTTTCAGTTGTGCTCATGAAAGTATATTCAAGGCTATAAAAGAGTTAGTGTCATAGCTGTTATTTTGCAAAGAGCTGCTTAAAATAGCTCTGTAATTGACCCTGATGTACAGCTTTCCTGCCTATTGGAAATTCCTTGAATATTTTACAACAGCCTTCTCAGACAGGGTGAGCGAATAACGTGTCTTATCTTAAATTGTTGAGATAAACTTAGAAAGCTGCAGTATCAATAAATTTAACACTTCAGTTCTGGCAATTCAGGCAATTGATAGTAGTAGTTTTGTGGAAATACTGATCCTCGAATATCAATAGTCTCCTTGGGCAGGAGTCTCTCCTAGTACTTCAGATCTTGTGAATACCGTGTTTGAGTTTGAACAAGTTACAGCTGTTCCAAAGAAGCAGGTTGGAAAATTACTTGTAAACTTTGCCATATGTTCTGTCCAGTTACTTGAATATTTTAAGATAATTTTTTAATAGCTTCTTTTTTGTGTTATGGGCTGATCAAGCCTTGAGCAGTGTTGTCCAATGCCGGTAGTGTGTTTGAGTTGGCTGTAGTTTTCCAGCTGCTTTAAGTACTTTGAAAATGTTTATGCAGATTGACAGGCATTACACCGCATTGCATTGAGGTATTGGCCTGTTGTCCAGGGGTAGCTGAGAACCAGCTGCTACTACATGTCTGCGTATGAACCTCCTCCCAGCATCAGGAGAGTGTATTGAATAGTTTTGCCATTTTTGGCCTAGGTCACCATTTGTCTAATGCTATTTTCTCTTGCTACTCAAGGGCATTGTGGCTTAAATTAGTTTTCACATGCTATAATGATACAAAAAGGGAATTTGTGGCTACTTATTGGATCCCTTCATATATGTATGCTTACAAAAACGCATGTCTAAACACACAAGCAAGGCTATGCAGTCTTTCATTGATTTTAATCAGGACAGGATTTCTTTGACCTTAAAGTCATGTGCAAGTTTACTTAACGTTTGAAGTAGCGCTTAATTCTTCTCTTCAGCGTTTTGTTCCATAGTTTTCCTTTGTGAGTGGTTGTATGTTCTGAGGCTGTAACAGCCCTGCGGAGTTTGTCGTGGTATTATTTGTTAACGTGCATTATTGCTGCTAGTTGCATAAGCAGTTCCTGCAGGAATTGCAGCCTGTTTTAATTTTACTGCAGGGACACAAGAGTCCATCTACTGAGAAGACTCTCTTTAGCTAGATTCTCCCTTCTTTTTTGCATTATTTTATAATGTAAAGGAAGTTGACACTTGAATGCTTGCACTGCTAAATTATATGAGGGATGTTTGATTATATGCGTTCATTACCAATATTGACCTGCAGAATGTAGAACCCCCCATATGAGTCAGAAACGTGACTCTCATTAATATGCTTTAGCAAGTTAATTTGCATGCAGCCATTTATTTGCAGTAGTCACAAAATGGCGGAGCTTTAGTTCTTTTTTAAAAACTAGGAAAAGCTTGATAAGAGAGAGTTGGAAGGGGGAAGAATTAATTCTGGGATGATAGAGATGCTGGAGCTAAACTGGCCACACCGCTCTGGCAACTGGCTTCATTACTCTCTGCCATCTTACTGGAGCGTGCTGTTCATTTGGTGTTTCAGACACTTGCTAGTGAGTGTTTTTTGGTTGATTTGGATTTTTTTCCCTCCACTGTTGTCTTCTGAAAAGTAGAAATATATCTGACAAGATAAATATAGCATAGAGTCCTGTGGAAAATTTTAACTGGGATATGGATTGTGGTATATCTAATACAGTAGTGCTACTGAAAAATAAAGCTAGCGTGTGATCTGAAATTAACTTCCATCTCTGAGACATCTGGCAGTGTTTAAAGTATAACATTAAAAGAGGGATTTGCAGAAGCATATTATTCACACAATTGGTGCCAAAGAAAAGGAAAATACAACTTCTAGTCTGTGGATAACATTCTGATTGTGGGAGAGCAGAAGCCTGACTTTGGGCATAAAGAAAACGACCAGAAGACTTTCCAGGACAGTTGTTCTGAAGAGGAGACTTGATTCACCTTAGCTAGGGTTTTTGGTTGTTTATAAATACCTACTCTGAAATTGATATCTTTCTCTTGAGATGTTTTCCCTTTGCTGTCAAGTGGTAGTCATGTGATTAGAAAAACAATGCAGTGATTTACAGCGTCTTTTTCTGAGGTTAGGCTAAACTCACGAAGTATATTGGATACTCAGAAGATTGGCGTATTGCAAACCACAAAAGCAGTAATAAGCTGTTAGTAACCTTCGTCATCTGATTACTGGAAAATCATTTTCCTGACTGATAGAGGTGATAGTGCGCTTGGCTAGAAGTCTCTTAAATAACAAAATTCTAACTTTGTCTTGTTTATTTCTTTGTAGTTGGAGACAAGGTTCCTGCTGATATAAGAATTACTTCTATCAAGTCTACAACTCTAAGGGTAGACCAGTCAATTCTCACAGGTATAATTTCTGTGAATTTTGGATAATTCTGTGTGTGTAATTGTGTGCCTTTTCACCATTTGTGTAGAATAATCCATTAGACACAAGCCTGTAGCTATTCAGGTACTGTGTTCCATTCAAGTGCAGTAAATATCTCATCTAGTAACTTACCTCTTAGAGTGGCTGAATGCGTTGCTTCGTCGTTGGCTTTACATCTTCGCTTCAGTGGGATGAACATTCTTACGGAGACTTGTAATGTTTTTTTGGCATACACCCCTCACCCCCAGAGACACACACTAGTAACTTGTGGGGAAACTAAAATAACGTTAAGTTGCTTGGTTTTTTTTTTTATTTAATTTACGCAGTGTTCTAGGTTTGAACATCTTGTCACTGCTCAAATATGAAAAGCATGGAAATCTTACTAAATATCTTCCGTAACAGTTATCCTTTTTCTCTTACAAGAGAGAATAACTTTTGAAATACAGGCAACTTTTAAACTGCTGTTACTAAAGACTCAGTACACTAAAGCCTTATTTGCTGAAATTCTGTGCATGCGCTTTCATGTGTTTTCTGGTACCAGCTCTCTAGTGCAGGAGCTATATTTAGAGTACTTTTCAGATTTGTTGAAAACAAAACAACGTAGCAGTACTTCTGAATATAGGAAAGAAGCAAGGAATCAACCAAGCATGCTATAACAGTTTTCTCTCAGCTGGAACATGAAGATCTGTCTGCCTGTTTTGGTAGCATAAATTAATGTTAACTAGCCTGGAATTTTAAAACAGTAAAGTATTCATAAGGAACCTATTTTTGATCCTCAAATCTGTCTTGAAACAGGTCCCAAAGTTTCTCAGTACAGATCCTGAATAGCACAGAACTGATCAAGCTTACTTATGTTTGGCATAAGAAAGCGCAGACACTCCGTCTTTGACAAGCTATTGGAACTAAGTAGAAGAAGAAATCCACTGGAAGCCTACATAAAGGGAATAATTCCTTGCCTTTATTTAAATAGCAGAATTACTTTTTTAAAGAAAAACTTTTCTGGTTTCAGCCTATTTTAAGTTGATGCTTGAGTCTCCTAAGTAATAAATAGTACTGAAGTCTAAGATGCTACCTAATAGAGCTTTTAAAAGTAGGCAGCATTGGCTCTCTTGAGCTTACAAAAGTAATGTGCTCTTAGCTCCAGTCACTGAGTAACCTCCTTGTGAAATCTGATGTAGTAATTAACACCTGTAACATGTTTATAGAAATGGATGTATTTAGGCTCTTTATGGAAAAGTTCTCTGAAAACTTCCATCTAAAAGAGTTTGCTAACAAGTGGCTGCATGACACTTAAAAAAAATGGTCTGCCAGTATAACTGTGATCTGTTCCATCGCAGATGTATAACTGTGGTGACATCTAATTATTTAAATGAGAACATACCTCTTCCCATGCATAGAGAACAGAAATGTTCGTCACTGTATAAGAAGCACACAAAATCTGATTCATGCAGTAGATCTTGCTATGTTCACGGGAGGAGTGGAATACCAGCTGCTCACTTTTATTGTTCCTTAAAAGACATGGTGTGTGCTTCATTCATTCTAACTGTATAAAATGTTTACTTTAATCCTTTCCTATTTTTCATTAAAAGACTGCCATTCAGTTTTTTGATCAGCTGAAATACTTCCTGTTTCACTTAAGCGTTTAAATATAATTGTTTGAGGAAAGAAATTTGATCTCTTAAAAAAAGAAAAATCTAGGACTGAGGATTATAACTTTTTGATTCCCTACAGGACTTAAGATAGTACATGTATAATCTCTTCTTAAAACTCTTGTCTTTATTTTAGGTGAATCTGTGTCCGTTATTAAGCACACTGACCCTGTGCCTGATCCTCGTGCTGTAAACCAAGACAAGAAGAACATGCTTTTTTCTGTAAGTTACTTGTTTTGAAATTTACAAAGGTATAAAACAACACTGAAGCCAATAAATAAAAATGTGCAGAACTTCAGGTCTTCACCTGAGAGCTGTATGACTTCTTTGCTGTATTCTCCATATGCGTCTATGTACATGTCTCCATGTACGTTGAACTAAATGAACTAAGTGTCTTGAAGGCTGGAGCACATGCGCTTTTAAAGTGCTCCTACACTACATTTCTAAAGTAATAGTTCTTAAAACTGGTAAGAATGTCCACACGAATTTTGGTATTATGTGGCTAAAATGGAGAACTATCTTTCTATATAGGAATGAAACAGTTTATTTGTATTTGTTTAAAGGAAGCACTGAATGCATTTCAGATAACAAAGTAACAATTCTCTTATTATTGGTAGGCTCCTTGTAGAAAAGCTAACTGTTCTTTCTGGTTTTAAGTATGTTCACACAGGGAGCCCCACAGAACACAGCTCTTACTCATAGTAAATAACATTAAATCTGGCAAAATACAATCCTAATTAAAAAAGAAAGGAAAAACACAAGATTCCAGTTGAAATACATACTGCTTACTCAGCAGCTGAGTTCGGCTATGCTGCTTATAGTAGATCAATACGGATTCATTTTGAGCCCATTCTGTGGTTAGATATTCTGCACTGGAGTAACCTCTCACAGATACATTCTCTTCACGTTTTTCTGTATCCTAACTGTAACACAGTGTGGACTTGTATAAGGTGGTCTGTGTTAAATTTTAGAAAAAAAACCCAAAACAAACAAAAAACCCACCACCAAAACCTGTTTATAGACTGACTACAACTGTTCCCTTTTCTTTATTTGCATTAGGGTACTAATATTGCTGCTGGTAAAGCTATGGGAGTGGTTATTGCAACAGGAGTAAATACTGAAATTGGCAAAATTCGTGATGAGATGGTGGCTACTGAACAGGAGAGAACCCCACTGCAACAGAAACTGGATGAGTTTGGAGAGCAGCTCTCTAAAGTCATTTCTCTTATCTGCATCGCTGTGTGGATAATAAACATTGGTCACTTCAATGATCCGGTTCACGGTGGCTCCTGGATTCGAGGTGCTATCTATTACTTTAAAATTGCTGTTGCTCTTGCTGTTGCTGCTATTCCCGAGGGTCTGCCTGCTGTCATTACCACCTGCTTGGCTCTTGGAACCCGGAGGATGGCCAAGAAGAACGCTATTGTTAGGAGTCTTCCCTCTGTGGAAACCTTGGGTTGCACCTCAGTTATTTGTTCTGACAAGACTGGTACTCTGACCACAAATCAGATGTCAGTCTGCAGGGTATGTTGAACTAGCTTCTCTTATTTTTTTTTCTCCTCAGCCCTCTGTTTGAATAGTTAGCATTACTTGAATTCTTCTGATCGTGAGTCTTTTGGTTCTCATATCATCAAAATCTTGCTTTATTTTCGTAAGATAAGCTTCCACTTTTAATTCAGTTTTCCACTATGTAGTGTTTGAGGCTTTTATCTCTTCCCTTATTTAGTCAAGGCCAAAAATAACTGTACCCATACTTGATGGAAGAGAGTTGTTTGCAAGCAGCTTTCCATTGACTTGTCCATAAGCCATTCAGTCTACTGGTAATTATTTTGTATGATTTATGCCGTTTCAGAAAGGTAGGATAGTTGCACTGTAGAAGCAGGGTGTGAGTAAGTGGAGAACACTCGCCTCTAATTCAGCAAGATGACAGTGGTGGAGAAACTTAGCAATGAGAAAAAAGGTGGAGGATTTACTAGGGTAACTTAATAGCCTCAGGTATTTTCCTCTAGTGAGTGGCTCCACCTTTCTTTGGTTATCTTATCTTCAGTAGTGCTTACTGGTCTGATGTAGATCACTGTAGTATTTTCAATGTCAAGTGTTATATGACTAATCTGGCAACTTGGAGGTGCAGTTGACCCTGTCACCAGCATTGCCGGGGTCATCTTCATTATATGGTAGATTTTTAGGTAAGCCTAAGTTATGGGCCCTTCCTCCCTCCCTTCCCCCCAGTATTCATTCTAGTGTTGATTAATTCGGGATTTTTATAGCTAGTCACTTAGAAGCATAGAATCTTCATGGTTGGGAAGGACCTTTGAGATCATTGAGTCCAACCATACACACACAAAAAAACCCCCTACAATCTCCGCCACTAGAGCGTGCCCTGAAGTGCCAAATCTACATGTTTCTTAAATACCTCTAGGGACGGTAACTCAGCCACCTCCCTGGGCAGCCTATTCCAGTGCCTGACGACTCTTTCAGTAAAGTAATTCTTCCTAATATCTGATCTAAACCTCCCCTACCGCAACTTCAGACCATTTCCCCTGGTCCTGTTCAGTTGCCAGTTCTCTGTGCTTCCTGTATACTTGATATTCTGTGTAGGAATTCTATGGCGAAAACATTTAAGTTCTTCTGTTTAATAATTGTAGATGTTCAGTAGCATAGCAACTCTAGGACATCAAATGATCCGAGTCATTACATTGGGTTAGAATTCCAAACGTGTAAATGCTGAGCACTACACACCAGTATTTTTTGGCAAAAGTTTGTAAGCCTTAAGCGCTTTATTCTCGTGTGATTGATGCCTTTTACTTTCTAATTGGTGGTTGACTTGTTCTACTTCCTTAAGTATTGTAGTATTTATACCTAAGAGACACAAAGCAGCTGCTCATCAGTATTCCAGAGGAGGTTACTTGCAGTAGAGTTGCATAACTGCCCTAGTCTTTGCGGGGATTTTTTCATCATGCAGATGCCAAGAGCAGTAGGCTTCCTGGTTAACTCATCACTTAAGTTGTGTTTGTTTAAAGGCTCAAAGCGCTCAGCTCCTTATATGTAGAGGGCTAAATGTTTTAGATCTTGTGCAGTTCAACTTACTTGGTTCCTAGTTAACCTCTGGCAGCTGCAGAATAACCTTAATTGCAAGATTTTCCAAAACATATCAAAATCCTAATACCTGTAAACAATGCGCTTATTCTTGGTTTCACTCTAAGCAGAGAGATTGCTTAGCTTTTTAAGAAGTCTGGTTTACAACAGTAATTCCATTTGTAGTTTTAGTTTTCATGTTAAGTAGTAACCCCTGAGCATCCAAAGGAACCTGATACTAAAATGTTTGTCAGACATGATGCTGCTTTCGGAGGAGACTTGAGGGATTGTTTTAATGTCCTCCTGTAGTATCTCCCTCTGAGAATGCACTTGTGGGCTTTTAATTTGTCAGCTTGTCTAGCTTTTTGGTTTTTAAAACATAAGGCAGTGCAATGAGTAAGACATTGCTAAAATGTGGTATGGCAAAATGGCTTATGCTAACCAACGGGTAAGAAGTCCCATTAAGATATATTATATACCAGTGAGAAAGTATTTTCTTCTCTGCTCCCACTCCAGCAAGTCACGCTAACAGTATGATGGCTTCAGGCACTATGGTTTTTTTATCTCTGTCTTCCCAGATTCGGTTCTGCCTGCAGCTCCCCTAGAAGGGAAACAGAACAAAGGAAAGACTGAGATGCAGGTGTCTTATGGAGGACAATTGCATCCTTCAAATTGATGTCTTTATTGGAAAATAACACTTCAGTCAGTGCTAGTAGGGCAGTTGAGCTGTCTGCATGTTTCTAAATTACCAGTGTACTGAATGGCAGAGTGACTTGTAACTGGAAAACCAGGACGGGAAGCAAGCCTAGGGAGAGCTTGGGTGTAGTTGGGATTGTCAAGTGGATGCGTGAGTAGTCTTCACAGCTCAAGTGAAGTGTACATAGTTTGTGTGTGTGTTTTAATTCTCTGATATACTTGTGCCACAATTCAGTTTTCAAATGAGATCTGGTAAGCAGAAGTGTTGTTTTCTCTACTTTATGCCTCAGTATGGAAAGCTGTGCAAACATATGTGGGATCAGAGTGTTGTATCTGGTTTTGTCTAGTTTGTTTATTCAACCTCAACTTGCCTCTTATACCTGCTCGCTTAAAACCTGTTTAAATCTCTTGCGTTAATTATCGTTCGAAGGTAGTAACACTTAGAACTCTAATTTCAGATGTTTATCCTGGACAGAGTAGAAGGAGATAGCTGTTCTCTGAATGAATTCACTGTAACGGGCTCAACGTACGCTCCCATGGGAGAAGTGTAAGTGTTCTGCTGAAGTTAAATATTTGTCTGTTTATGCCTTGGATATTACTTTAGGCTTGAAAAGCGATGTGTGTGATATTCAATAGTGATTGTTGACGAATGAAAACTCAACCAGTGACAGTGTACACTAGGGCTAGGGGGGAAAGTAATTAACAGTAAAAGGAAGTTAAAGTCTAGAGAAGTAAACCTTCATGAAACTTACTTAATACAGCCTCCAATATTACAATGTTCCTTTGATAATCTAAAAATAAATAAGGGTAGTTTGAGAGGATTTATTTTACTGAAATCTTACTGGACTGAGATTAGCTATCCCAGTGCTACAAAATGAGGTTTACTTTTTTACTTTAAAAAAACCCTGCATAAATCTGAACAGGTGAGCCTCTGTTAATCTGTGAACTCAATGTTTCCAATTCTCCTGCCTCAGAGAAGGTAGGATTTTTTTTTTCCTAAAGCATCTTATGAATGTATTGGAGTTTGTTCTTAAATTCTTAAATTTACTGTAAATTCCTGCCCCTGCCCTCAGTAGTTAATTGAACTTGGTGCATTTGTACTTGAATAGATGTGTGTGTTTGTCTCGGCCTTTGGTATTTGAGCTGGTGTTAAATCCACACCCTTAGGAAAGGAATTGTATGTTAGGTTTACTTTATCAGTTGCAGGTCTCTACTAGTGGGAGATGGGGTTCATCCTGACAACTCTGAATTTTTAGGGTTCCACTTCTAGGAGGGCCTCTTCTTACTGGCTGGTTACAGCTCCTTTTACTTGGCCGGTCTCCGATGTGTTTTTAATCTTACCATTTCAGTTTTACATAGAATTCTATTCTGCGAGTATGAAGTAGAATTAAGATTCAATTATTGTAAACATCTCGACCTTGTGGAGTTTCCCATGCATGCCTCTGACTCCATGCAATCTTAACTGATCTCAGTAGTGATTATCTCGGTTTGATTTTCATAGCGGTTAAGACCATGGTGTTCTCAGCAGCTGGCAATCTTAATTCCCCAATTCTCTTTTGTTTCAAAGCCTAATTGCTGTCAAAAGCTTATGCTTTCGTTTCAGGAGACAGCATTTACTTAGGCAAGGTGACATTCTAGAATTTGTAAAGCATCCAGCTATTATGCTTTAGCTGGTCTCGCAAGAGCTCTAGATAAACAAAATAATAAAATATCATGTGGTGACAGATGTCGAGTATAATAAGACAGTCATCAATGTATGTTAATGTTCTATTTTTACTTGCTGAAATTGGGGAAATGTGAACAAGCGTGTTAATCGCACTGCATTCACGTACGTAAACAACACTCTGTGAAAGGGAAATGACCACAGAAAGGCTGTAATTGGAGCATAAGGAAACAAATAGCTGAATTCTCAAACCTTTAAGGCTGATCTATTTCTGCATTTAAGGACAACTTTTTTTTTTTAAATCCATGGCTTTGTAAGGATTTTTAGTAAGGTGACTGACTTCACCTTGGCTTGCAAACTGTCACTGAAAGTAAAGTTTGGGGACCTCAAGCAGTCCGGTCCATGGCACTGCCCCAAAGCAGGACCTCTGGAGATGAGCCATTCCTGACAGATGTTTCTTTATTGTTCTTAACTTCAGATACTGTTGTCTTCCACAACTGTGCAGGCAGCCTACTCTGTTTCATAACCACTAAGCGGTTTTGCAATAAATCAATAATTTTTTTCACTTACTCTTGAAGTATTTGATAGATAAATTTCCTCTAAGATGCATTCAGAATATAAAATTATGGATATTTCTAACTGAAAACCTAAAATGTACTGACTGATTTCCCAGAGATGTTAGGAGGCTGTCAGTTTGGAGTAGTTTTTTCAGGCCTCGGCCAGCACAGTGTGTGTTCTCACTTGCAAACTGAGAACACAAAACTAACAGTGATTACTGAGAACTGTGGCAAAAGCTAGTAGATTGCACTTGACCTTCAAAGGAATTCAACTTTAGCTAATCAAAAAGCCTGAAGTTTTAGGAAAAAGAAAAGGCAAAAAATCTTTATCCATAACTGACCCCAGCAACTTAAGACTCCATATGTACTTGCTGTTCTTCAGAAATTGTTGATAAGGAACATGCAGGCAAGGGGGGGCGAAAAAACGCCTTGTAATACAAGGCATGGATATTCAGGTATGCTAGTTGTCTTCAGGCTCAGAAGAGGTGAGAAGGGGAAGTGTTTGCTGCAACAGGCAGGTGACGGCTGCTGAGAACGTTAAAGAGTTCAGAGTTTAAAGCCTCTGCTTATGGCTGTAGAATTATATGTAAAATGAAACTTCAAAAATATGTCTGTGGGTTTTGGAAGATGTATTTTGTTGACATGCTGTGTTATACAACACTGGAATCTGTTTGCAGTACTACAGGAGGCTGAGGAAAGCTTACATAATGGGCCATGTCATAGTCTGTGTTAGGAATTTTTATGGAGTAGTGATCCATGTCTTTCTACCACCAGAGCTTTTTTTTCCCCCTCCTTGAGGGCTTTAATGAAAGATGTTATATATGAGTTGTGTTGCTAATTTTGGTAGGGGGGGAAATAACAGTATTGAACACTGCCTTGGTTCTTTTATGCTTGCTGTAGAAGTATGCTATTGTTCCAGAAAAGGAATTCACTTACTATCTATTTCCAAATGTGAAAGAAAAGAAGTTGCTGCTTCTTTGTGATGTCTAAACTGTGCATTACTCTGGGAAAATGTACCTTCCCTCTCTCTAAAGAGTTCAGATATTCATCATTAAGCGTGCATAACTACTAGAAAAAAGTACGTATTTTCTAGTGGATTATGTATTGTGAAGTGACTTAGCTTTTCATAGGTTTAGGAGGTTCATGTAGAGTACAGATTGATTTTTAAGAAATCAAAGAGGCCAGATCTGATTTTCATGCATGGCAGTAAATCTGCAGAGTATGCAGTAAGACTAAGGAAGCTGAGCTCCTACAGTATCCGACAATATCCCTCTTCTACTTGGAACTCCCCTACACGTCCTGCATATACTGTAATGCTGCTTTCATGTGCCTCTTCACCGAGCTCTTTACTTCTCTTCTGCGCTGCTGTATGACTCTCACTGGAGGAAATAAGGTTTTGTAATTCAGGTAGTGATTTCATTGATAATCATATCATTCCTTTCATGACTCTGATCTGAACTTCAGAACTCACCTTTATCAAACCTGCTCTTCTCAACAACTTCTGGTTCTGTAGTTCCAAGTCCATAACTAATAAGCATTGTACTAAATTGAACTAGAGTAAAGGGATTAAAGGAGGGAAAAAAGTGAGATGCTAATACTAAATAACTAACTTAAATCTTCCCCTTTTCTTCCTTTGGAAAGGCATAAAGATGACAAACTTATTAAATGTAGCCAGTATGATGGCCTTGTGGAACTTGCAACGATCTGTGCACTCTGTAATGATTCCTCTTTGGATTACAATGAAGTAAGTACATATCCTGGAGCAGAGGAGAGTGTGAGAATGAGGATAAATGTTCTCATCTGTCTCTGTAATACCTTTCAGTGGTAAATCTCTTTCTAGTCAGGGGGGAGAGTATTTAGGTCCTCTTAAGTATTAACTCTGGGAATGACTTGTTTGTTGAACACTGAGATAAGTAAAGCCAGGCAGCAAGTGTAATCTGGAACTTGAAGATCTCTTGTTGTGTAGAATGTGCTGCTACTCTTCTTGCTTTGCCTCATCTCCTTAAGGTTGCTGTATCTCATAATGACATAAATGATTGGTGATTAAGTACTGACATCCTTCTCTGCTGGTCTTGAGAGTAAAGGCTTGACATTGCCTACGAATCACTCGTCAAAGTTGCTTTTTCTAAAATAGTTTTGTTAGTTTCTTAAGACATAGTAAGTCTTGTTAAGACTTTTTTTCCATTGTGAAACTTGAACTTTTGTTTCTGGTAAGTTCCAGGGGAGATTTAAAGTAAACTCCTGTGGTTTTTGTTTGCTTTGTGTTAACTAAAGGCTAAGGGAGTATATGAAAAAGTTGGTGAAGCCACAGAAACGGCGCTTACCTGTCTGGTTGAAAAGATGAACGTATTTGACACAGACTTGAAAGGACTTTCTAGAATTGAACGTGCAAATGCTTGCAACTCGGTCAGTACTCTTTTATCTGTGATTCACTGGGGAGGGAGTTTTGTAGCATGTATTCTCTAAAGGCATTTTCTTACCTTGTTTTTTTTTTTTTAATAAGGTGATAAAACAACTCATGAAGAAAGAATTCACTCTGGAGTTCTCAAGAGACAGAAAGTCTATGTCTGTCTATTGTACACCGAACAAACCAAGCCGCACATCCATGAGCAAGATGTTTGTTAAGGTCAGTTCCTCACTTGAGAAAGTGCGGTTATGGAATGGCTGCAAAGGTGGCACAATACTACAAAACTACGGCACAACTAACTGCAGCTTGAAGATGAAGGAAGAACTTCGTAATTTGAGCAAATGTTATAATGGAAAGGGTTTTATTAAGCTAATTTTTTTTTTCCTCCCTCTACAGGGTGCTCCTGAAGGTGTAATTGACAGATGTACGCATGTGCGTGTTGGAAATGCTAAAATACCATTAACCTCAGGAATTAAGCAGAAAATAATGTCTGTCATTAGAGAATGGGGAACTGGTAGAGACACATTACGTTGTTTGGCTCTGGCAACCCATGACAATCCACCCAGAAAAGAGGAAATGAATCTTGAGGACTCCTCAAATTTCATTAACTATGAGGTAAGTTTAGTAAAATACCCTTTTAACGTTTCTCCCTCTCCCAAACTGGAGAATTGTGACTCCTTTGTTTGATTCTTCCTTGAGGAAGTTATATCTGAGAATTGTCTCTTTCGGGTATTTTTGGTGTCACACAATAGTTAGCCACATGTGTGGAGGGAATACTCAGTTTGAGAAGAGACTGTATGTCTCTGAAGAAACTTAAGGGATAAAACTTAGTGTTCTGGGGTTTATGATACCTGTCACTCCTACTTCATTCCCCCAGCTTATTTGGGGCTTAAAAGAAAAACACTTTGTGTGTGTTCTTGGTGGCTGTTATACATGCTGCTGCTTGGATAAAAGTGAAAAAAAAAAAAAACCAAACAAATAAAAACAAACCAAAAAAACCACATTAGTAAAACAGCCGCCTGAAAATTGTATTATTTTATGCATGTACATAAGGTCCTCAAGATCATAACACCTTAAACTGTTTTCAGAGACTGACTCTGAAAAATATTCCAAAGAATGCATTGTGGTTTCAGCTGTAATGATTTTCAGTTTGACATTGCTCAACTGCAAGACCTCTTGGGGGATTCTGTGATGAAACATACCTGCCATTTTGTGCTCTGAGGGTCAAGTTCAGTTCCCCTTCCTCCATACTATCAGCTGCAAAAGCTCTGTCCACAATTATCATCTTAACGACTCTGTAATTTTCCAATGAAATCTGCATCTAGGATTTAGAGGGAGGGAAATGACAACAGTTGCATTAAATTTTTGGCTTGTGCGCTGAGCTCCTGGCAGTGATTACGAAGAAGACAGACGTGACTGCTTGCAGGTTGAATTTACAAGGCTGACAAGTAGAGCACATTTTAACTAATAAAATGAGTGCATTTGAAGCAAAATCTGTTTGGAAAGGTAGGATCCCATTTCAGAGTGTGGTTGTGCTTTGGGAATTAACTGTGTCCTCCCATATGCTCGTCATGTAGGGTGGTAACATGTAGCACTGTGGTTCCACAAGCATTAAAAATTCTCCTTTACCTCCTCTTGGTAATGTGTGTGTAGATTTGTGAGCTTTCAGTTCTTCTCTAGGTGTCTGAATTCAGTGTCAGAGCTAAAGTGAAGACTTAACGTGATGAAATAGGTAACCCTTTCAGGAGAGAAAAACCCCAATGAGATAAGAGTGAGCCTATCATACACTGGTTCTGGCCAAATGACAGGATGGCGTGGGCCTTGGTGTTCTAATTGCTCAGTGAAGAACTACCGGATGTTGTGGACAGGAGTGAAAACAAATGTCACTGCACTGAGACATATTTAGCATGCAACCATACTGGGTGTTTTGCTAATGTCAGACGAGAAGTCTGCAGGATCTTGCAGTTAAACTTGGTGCTGTCTTGTTTCAGACCAACTTGACCTTTGTCGGCTGTGTGGGTATGCTGGATCCCCCAAGAATTGAAGTAGCGTCATCTATAAAGCTGTGCAAACAAGCTGGTATTAGAGTTATTATGATTACTGGGGATAATAAAGGCACAGCAGTAGCTATTTGCCGTCGCATCGGTATCTTTGTGGAAGATGAAGATGTTTCTACAAAAGCCTTTACTGGTCGTGAATTTGATGAACTCTCACTTGCTGCCCAGAGGGATGCTTGCCACCATGCCCGTTGCTTTGCTCGTGTAGAGCCTTCCCACAAATCTAAGATTGTTGAGTTTCTTCAGTCTTTTGATGAGATTACAGCTATGGTGAGTAATTGAACTTTTACTTGGTTTGAAAGGCAGACACCGTGTTTAAGCCCAAGTTATGCCTTGTCAGACTAATGCCTTATTCGGGAAAACATTTTTTTTTTTCCCACGTTTCCCTGAGCTCAGAGCCTCAGAATAGTTCTGCAATGAAGTGATTTTTTAAAGATGCAAACCCACACCCTTTCTGGTCCTATATGTAAGTGCCTACCTCTTTTCTTTTTTTTTTTTTCCAACTTTAAATTCTTGGTTTAGACTGGTGATGGTGTCAATGACGCTCCTGCATTGAAGAAAGCAGAAATTGGAATTGCTATGGGTTCTGGCACTGCAGTGGCTAAAACTGCGTCTGAAATGGTTCTAGCAGATGATAATTTCTCAACTATTGTAGCTGCTGTGGAAGAAGGACGTGCAATTTATAATAACATGAAACAGTTCATCCGTTACTTGATCTCCTCCAATGTCGGAGAAGTTGTTTGGTAGGTTTAAAATGTTTTTTTTCTTTGCACTAGAATAGTGATGATGGAGTCTTTTTTGTTAGTTAGTTACTTCCAGTATTTCTCGCTAAAACCAGAGAGACAGGTGATTGATCATTGTGACTGTGTGGAAGTCTGCGTGCTTCTAGCCTAGTCTTTACTGGAGAATTTTAGCATACAACAAGACTGGCATTGCATATAACTGTTGAGCTCAGTAGGTGGTTAAATGCTTTACAGTTATTTCTATGACTGGAATAATTCTCTAGAATAGGAAAATAAAAACCTTAATCAAACATTACAAGCTGTGGTATTTCAGATAACTTAGCCAAAAATATAACTTAGATATTTGTTTAACCCCAAGTTACAGAGGAATGTGTCTCCTGTGTCTTTGGAAGGAATGGTGACCCTATGCCACAGGACGCATTTCTGGTAACAGAATGTAAATACTGACCTCCTCAACAGTTGCTTATATCAAAGCATACTTTCTCCTGGAGTGGAATGTAACATAGCAATTGTCTTGCCTTGTTTCTTGTAAACCTAAAGCGGTCTTTCATATGGCTCTTGATGCAGCCCCTGTTTCTGTTCTATTTATTCACACAGGCTTGGCACCATGAAAGCTACATGCTCATTAAATTTTTGCAGGGGCTAGCAGTAATCTAGCTAAATGAAGCTTAGTCATTTGAGCTAAAATGCCATTATGTCTGCAGAAGTGTTAATGTCTTTTTAGAAAGTGGCTTACAAGCCTTTATGCATACATGTATGTATTTACCTATACAGATGAGCAGAGTGGGGGAAAAAATAAGGCTAAACCAGAAATTCTTTAGTTCCTGGAGTTACTCGCAGAAAGATAATGCTTCAAAACTCATATGCCAGTGGTTAGAAGTGTTTGCTCTTGGATATGTTTTTAGTTTTCTGAACGTGAGCATTCAGCTTGTGATATTAAATGGATAACTCAGTATGAGAGAACTTAAGCTTAAGTTTTAAAGTGACTTATTTACATGCACAAGAATAAGCTTATAATCGGTGGGTTTTTTTATAGTATCTTCTTGACTGCTGCTCTGGGTTTTCCTGAAGCTCTAATTCCTGTCCAACTGTTATGGGTAAACCTTGTGACGGATGGTCTCCCTGCTACCGCTCTGGGCTTTAATCCTCCTGATCTTGATATCATGAATAAGCCACCACGCAACCCTAAAGAGCCACTGATCAGTGGATGGCTCTTCTTCCGTTACCTAGCTATTGGATGTAAGTAGTAATAGCTTTTTTTTTGTGAGTGAACTTAGGCAGATTGATTTATTTTTCTTGAGGTCCACTTGAAAGTAATTCGTCTAATCTCCTTGTGCGCTGAAATATCGAAAGCTAGCAGTCGATGTTCTGTGGAACTGGTATTCTTCCTTTATTTTGTTTTGAGATTTAGACTGTTTTGCACATTTGCAGGTGGTGCTGTGATAGGAACAGTGAAGTTGTGGCTGGGATTTGTTTGTGGGGTTTTTTTGTATTTCTATTGGTAAAAACTGAGATACCAGAAGCCCTAGTTGCATCACATTAGTGTGACATTCACCGCTCCATCATAATCTTTTGATTTTGACAACTAGGAAACCATTAAAAATTTTATATACTGCCGTACTGGATTAGACCTTCAAAATTGTCTGGTGGTGGATGGTATTACAGTCCTTAGAAGAGAAAAGCCCTTCAGGAACAGGTGAATTTAGGGCCGAGTCTGACCTCTGTTCTCAAGAAGCCACCTACTTGCCTTTTCCCATTTGACTCATTCCAGGCTGAAATACTTTCACCTCAAAGCGTTGAGATGGCAGATTTTAGCTTGTCCATGCAATAACTGTCACTTTCAGGAAGATGAGCATGTTGTGGGATTGGGACTGAAGAACCAAGACCAGCAATTAGTGAATACGCACCTGCTTTAGCTATTGAGGTCATACATAGAACTACTAAATCTGAGAATGACAAGTGTCGTGTGTCTAACCTACCATTTTTGTGCTCAAATAGAACACAACAGGTTTGCTGGCACAGCTGTAATCGGGGAAAATAAAGGAGTGGCCCTTTGAAATCAGTGGACAGAGGTTTAAACCTCAAATTATATCTATAGTGTTGTAAAGCTAGAAAAAGTATCTGCTTGGATACTTAATGCATGCTCTCTTCATGCCAAAAGTTGTGACCTTAGTTTTCCCGACTGACTTCATAGATATTAAAATAAATGTCAGTATTAGTTAATGTAAGTACAGACACACTGGGTTCTGAGAGGTAAAAAGAAAAATTGCCGGTTGATTACTGCGAGTGATATTCTTATTTGCCTCAAGTTCTAGCTGTCAGCTTCCATAAGCAGATATTGGTACAGTATTTGGTGGTTATTTGTTACAAGCGGTAGAGCAGATTTCTTGCACAGGAGATAGGTGAACTACAATCTGTTTGGATTTTTTTACAGTACTGGCGGTCTTGAAGTTCAAAAGTGGCAAGTGAGATCTGCACACAGTTCACAACACTGAAAAAAACACTTTGTTTTCTTTAAGGTTATGTTGGTGCTGCCACAGTGGGTGCTGCTGCTTGGTGGTTTATCGCTGCTGACGGTGGTCCAAGAGTTACCTTTTATCAGCTGGTATTTGCTCAGTTTAATATCTTCGGGGGGAGAGGGGAGGTGTATGCTGCTTTCATACTTGTTACTGGAAATGACTGTAGAAAAACAGTAGGTTACAGAAATGTATATAACGAGATGTTTTCAGACTTGTGACTGTAAAATGTTGATCATGATTAGTCTTAATACTAAAGCTCAGAGGTGGGATACCTGAGCTTCTAAACAGTTTGAAGGACTAATTGTTGTCTTGCAAGTAAAAGACTAAAAGGGGATTTTTCTAAAGCTGACAAAAGTTTAAAACCAGTGCTTATAGGAGTCATGTAAGAAAGCTTTCTTTTCCTAATACTCACTGCTTATTTCATAATTGCCTATTTTACATATTAAAAGTTAACAAGCTGTGGAAGTGAGTTCATGTTGTTCTGTTGTAGAGCCACTTTCTGCAGTGCAAAGAGGACAATCCAGACTTCTTTGGTGTCGACTGTGGGGTTTTTGAGTCTCCATATCCAATGACAATGGCTCTTTCTGTACTTGTCACCATAGAGATGTGCAATGCTCTCAACAGGTTCGTATATCCAAATAGGAAAGCAAAGTTGCTGCGTAGCTTATCCAAAATCCTGCCTGTTATGCAGTTTGTTTTTGAGTGTATAGACAGCTCAACTAACGAAGAATGAGTCATATTTCCTCTGTGAATCCTGGTAGTGCAAACAAAGGGACTCTCTTAGATAACATTTGAGATCTCTTATCATAAGGTATATTTTTAAGTCTGCCAATTCACTCTGGTATTTTACTAAGCACGAGCAACTGAAATATTTTCCATTATTTCTAATCTAAGCTTAATCAATCAGATTATCCCTCCTGTGTTGGTATAAAGTGATATCAAGGAGAACTAAAATAAGAATGTTGAAGATATGGAAAATAGTTGTTCATGCCCTAAGGGAGTGTGGGTTTAGCCAATTAATATTAGATTATAAATGGAAACTGCTAAATAGCACAATGTCAAGGGTATTTTTCCTCAAATAGCTTAGAGGTCAGTTAATTTAAAAACAAATAAACTTTAAATACGAGTGTACTGCCACAGTCCTACATAGTAAGATACTGCTCTACATCTGATGCTCTGGATCTCGGCTGCTTCTACAGCGTAGCCTAAATGCAGATGGAGTCAGAAGAGCAGAATTAAAGAACGAGCATTGTGAAGGTGCACGTACTCGACCTTCTGTACTTCAGAAGAAGTGGGTGCATGAGGTCCCCGGGAGCACCGTGGGCTGGGGAGGATTCTGCCTCGTGCTGCCATGGCCGTCTTTGCCTTACCCCTCCAATGGAGAGGATTTCGGGGTCTTAGTGAAAAAGTAGGCGAGATCAGGACTGAGCAGAACACACAAAACCTTTCAAAAATAAATGTGAGCTGAACTGAGACTGCTTTGCTAAGCAGACTTCCGAGGTAGTTTAAAGTTGCAACATATATATATATATATAAAAACCCCATATATTGGTATCTTTCTGACCTTCCTTTCTCAGATAATTGTGTCTTGCCATGCTGCTTTTCTTTCCAGCTGATCTGCTGATTTACTGAACTTCCCACTGGTGCCTTACGCATACATATGTACCGTGTTTCTCTTGCAGTCTATCAGAAAACCAGTCCTTGATGAGGATGCCCCCGTGGGAAAATATCTGGCTGGTGGGCGCTATTTGCTTGTCCATGTCACTCCACTTCCTTATCCTTTATGTGGAACCGCTGCCAGTAAGTGATGTGTCTTATACCCATCCCTGAACCTGGAGGTGGAGCCAAAACTTGTCTGGAGCTTAAGGCAAGGGATGGAGGAGGAGAAAAGATGTAACGCTTGGCTTTTCTTTCAGATTATCTTCCAGATCACACCTTTGAATGTGACGCAATGGCTGATGGTATTGAAAATCTCACTACCTGTCATTCTGCTGGATGAAACACTTAAATATGTGGCCCGTAACTACCTGGAACCTGGTAAAGATAGTGTGCGGCCTGCCACCAAACCGTGTTCTTTGTCAGCATGCACCGAAGGAGTTTCCTGGCCGTTTGTGTTCATTACTATGCCCTTGGTTATCTGGCTTTACAGCACAGACACTAACTTTAGTGATATGTTCTGGTCTTGACTGACATGGTGACAAGTTTTACATTCAAAGAAAAAGTTTAACTTAATTTTTTTATTGTTTAGAGCAACTGTCTATTTCTGCTGAATTTTCACATGAACATATTTGCCGGTGATGGAGGTTTCATAATCTAGATTTTGGTTTTTTGCTTTTTCTGACTTCAGTGGGGGCAATATATTCCTCTTTTATACACAGTTAAAGTGTCCATTGACATGTACAGAGAACTAACACTATTTTATGCAAATATTTTTTTGTAGATGAAAAGCATGTACAGTGTTCTGTTCAATAGTCTATTCGTCATGTAAAAAAAAAGTAAATTTTTTTTGAGCCAGCGGACACTATCAAACTAAATTGGCAGCAGATTTTAGGGAATGAATGTGTGTCGTCTAAAACTAAAAAAGCATGTAACTGTTTGTCTTCTGCATGATCATCCAAACTTAATTTGTCATAAAGTCAGGTTTTATTCATGAGCAGAACTCTGCACTGGGTAGAGTACTGCTACCTTGGTCAGGATTTCTTCTCGGTTGTCCCCTATTCCTTTTCCCTCGCTCTTGGTTCTTGACTGTCCTTGTTTACACCAGTTTCTGTATGAGGAATGCCTAATCTTGCTCGTGCAGAAAATATCATTCCAGGTGCGGCCTGCTGGGGTTATTCCATACTCTCCACACACATAGGGTTGGGTTTTTTAAAGATTATTTATTTAAGTGTCTATTGTATTTTATTGTTAACAGACCTTACTTTGCCAGTTGCCCATTACGCAGGGGTAGGGAGGGCTACTTCTGTCTACTTAAATCTGAACCAAGTCTTTTTAACAAACACAATCTGTTTTAATTCAAAGGAGGGTTTAAGTTGGGTTTTAATACCTTATTTACGTGTGTCAGATCTCTTTTTTCTTTCTTTTTCTTTTTTTTCCCCCCCTTTAAGATCAAAACTTGTAATGAGACCTGGAAAAATAACTTGCACTGCATAGCTAGAAATTGGATTTCCTACACTTAGGGCACTAATGATCAGTTGTATACATGGAGTTACTCTGCTGGCCTGTTGTTAGCCTGACTTGAAGTAACAAGCTCGTGTGTGTTTTTTGTAAAATCTGTAAATAGCACATGACCAAATTGAACATATTGTATAGAACTATTTTTATTTTAATGTGGCACTAACCACCTTCATTATTACGGTAAATGTTAAAGCATGTTTTCAAATTCAGTCCTGTATCAACAACGTGTAAGTCATTAACAGTCCTAACTGTGGTGTTTTTCTCCAATGCCTTCCAACTTTCATCGACTAAAGTGAGTATTTCTCTTCCATTTCACCATGCCAGTGGTGACTTGCTGTAAAATAGCATATGCTGTATACATGTTGAAGAATAAATAGTAATTTCCTTCATTCCCATGCTGTGTTTTGTCAAACTCTGCTGTGCTACATTATTATCACCACTTTAGACTCTTGTTTTGTGGTCAGAAGCTCAAATTACTGATTCCAAAGGCAAAGCATTTGCTTTTGGTTTAGTGTATTTTAGGGTCTTGTTTTATAGCACCCAGGAGCCTTAGTGCTCCAAGCTCTTACAGCTTTTGGTCTTAAGTTTGAGATAAAATTGGATGAATCTGTAACTTAAGACGCTGACAGCTGTTCACATGAATGTTTAGTGTCCAAAACACTCTGGTACTTGTGGTCAGGTGCTGGTTCACTCCAAAGCTTTTTCCTGCTCTGAAATAGGGGATGTCCCTCTGAGCTGCCCCCCCTTCCCTAGGCTCTGCTGTCCGCAGGGCTTGAAGTTCTGGCGCTCCTCTTTGCAAAAACAGCTTCTTGTTTCCAGTGACTGGAAGCACCTTTTAGAGTGGTGAAACAAAGAGACAAAAGAGCAGTCTCAGCTTAACAGGATAGTCTTTGAAAGCTGTACCGGGATCGTTATGTCTCTGTAGAGCAGCAAGTGCTGTGTTGTCTTGTGCTGGGCTCAGTCCGCTTTAGTAACCAAATTCAGACAGCATCCTGATTCCTCACAGAGGAAGCTTTCAAGTATAGATGTTAACCCCCGGATACACGGACCGTGTCCGCAGTTCCACTGCCTTGTGAATACTTTGACTTGTTCAAGCTGATGCTGAAGTGACTCAGGTCGGGGGGCTGGGCCTGATGGTGCAGTAGGTGTGCTGCTGAGCTGTAAGCATTTAAATCCTGTTGAATGCCCCCTTCAGCGCGGAAGAGCCTGTCTTTGCCCAACTAAGGTTCTGCATACCCCAGACCCAATGGCCAGCACCAGCCGTTTGCGCTGTCACTAATAGATGAGCAATATGAGACTTGTCCCTCTTTCTTGAAACAGGAAATAGATAATCGAGATCAAAATATGTGCAAGTATGTTGTTTCTTGGAAACAAATACTAGCAAGTTAGTTCTGTGTGCTCCTGACATAAGGGACGAACTTTTTTCCAGGGCAGGAATGCCACTGAATCTTTGAACATGGGTTCTGCATGAACCTCCAAAGTACCACGGTGGTGGGCTTTTTTAAACCCTCTATCTGACTGTCACCATCAGTGACACCGCTTCTTGTCCCATTCCTGTCCATGATGCCAAATACTCCTGCTGTACACCCCCTTTTTCCCTCTCCCTAAGGAGCTGAAGGGGAAAATGACTGTTNAATGATCGTTAAAAGCTGTGTTCTGTGGGTGCCAGCTGGAACCCAGTGAGCACAGGTAATTCTCTAGGTTTCGAGCTTTCAAATATAGATGTTAACCCCCGGATACACGGACCCTGTCCGCAGTTCCGCTGCCTTGTGAATACTCGCTCTTTAGAGAGATTTGACTTGTTCAAGCTGATGCTGAAGTGAGCTGAAGGGGAAAATGACTGTTGATAAGTAGAATTCAGTCTTCAGCGGCTTCTTTGCTGGCTCTGTCTGTTGAAGATGAACCTCGCTGCTTGTGTCAGGGGTTTCAACGCTGACAGCTGAGAGCTCACGCACATCGGGTGTCGGGACACTTGCATTTAGGGCCGCCTTGTGTTCCTTGGAGTTTGCCTTTGAGAGCTGGCTGGCTGGCGGGTAATGGAGTGGCGTTCATCCCTACGGGCTCCCAAGGTTATGGAACAGTCAGGTTTTGTAAGGTGCTCCTAAAGAGCCCAAGGAATCTTAATATACCCCATCTGTCTTTTATTTCTCCCAGTCTTGCTGTCCAAATTTTCCTGTAGAAATGGAGCAATAGAGTTCCCTCTGATGGGTGCTTGCGTATCTCTGGTTCAATGGCAGCTGTTTCTGTGCTTCTGGTGCTTCCGTCTTCCAAGTGTTGCCACTACATGGTAAATACCAGCCTTGTGTGGCCTGCCCTGGCCAAATGTTACGACCTAGCATGAGGTTCCTCCGGCGGTGAAGCACCCTGCTCCGAAGGCGCTGTCTGCTGGGAGCTCCCCATCACCCTGAGCTGGGGTCTGCTCTGCGCCCTTTTCCAGCTGAGCCAGGGCTGGGGGGCTGCTGGAGTGTGCTCTGGGGATAAACCAGCACGAGGCAGCTGATGGCTTGGGTTCCCAAGTACAGAAACCATCGAAATCCAGGGCAAGGTTAGTGACACACTGCAAGAAAAAAGGTCAACTAAAATTATTATCTTCAATGGCATAGATCCGGCCATTCCTTAGCTACCAGCCCTGCCATCTCGGCAGGCCAAGAAGAGAGGACTTCTCAATTTAGAACAGATTTACTTGCCAACATCTCAAAGTTGAAACTCTTGCTTAATTTCTTTGTTCCCGACATAATTCCTCTCCAGCTTTTTCACTGTTCTAGGGTCAGCTGGGGATAGAAGTAGGTAACTCCTATTTTAACGTGTTAGCCCTGTGAATGTATAAATGGAAGCACTTATTTAAGCAGAAGTAACTTGGTTACCCAGGCTTTGTCTCCCACCGCATTTTTAGAAAATAAATTTATACTTGGAGTACCCCTTTGCTCTCATCTCACTGAGCACGTTCATCTCTGCTGTTCCCTGGGCTCCTTGGTGTCCTCACCTATCGCTACTGATCTTCTAGTGCGAGAGGTGTGTGAGGCTAGTATTGGGCATGGCACTGGCCCAGGCTGCCCAGNCCTCTGATTGATGCTACTCTGTGGTAGGGACAGGGGAAGGATAACGGCTTGTCCTAGGGAACCAGTGAGGTTTGGCTCAGGAGCAGCTCCTGAAATCCCGTGTTCTCCAGCCGGGTCCCACTGGCAGCGAAGGGAAGGGTGAGGCTGCTGCGGTCAGACGTGGGCGATGGGCGTTTATCTCTGCAGAGCCTCGGGCCCCCTCTGCCTCCCGACCTGAGTGAGTCCAAGTGCCCTCTGTGAGCTACGCAAGGAGCAGCTCCTTTTTGCTGGCACCCAGGCAGTAAAAATAGTTCATACTTGGTTTCCCCAAGGAGCATTGCTAATAAATAAGTATGAAAGAGGCTGCAGAAAAAAAATACAGGGATCTTTCAGAATGCCACGAGGCTTATCTTTGTAGGGAGGCCATTTTGGAGAAAGGCTAATGGTTAGACAATGAGTTTTTAATCTGATGATAAAATGCAGTACAGCAGTCCTCTGTCACGGTTCGGAGAACGCAGCCGATGGCAGAAGGTACATGGTAAACAGCTTAAAGATGGTTGGATTTGCTAAGATGAAGGGAGGTAAAACTGATACAAAGTTGTCTGTCTCTTGCACCTGTCTTGTTTACTTTTTTGCACTTCTAACCATTAACTGTTTCCCTAATCTCTGCTAATTACATCCTTAATTACATTACTATGCATTTATCAAATCTTAGCAGGAGAGCCTAAATTTTGTAGCGTTGAAGCAGTGTTTTGAAGAGCCACCGTCAAGTTCTAGGGCCTGAGTACCCTCTTCTCCTCCCCTAGGCGCCAGGCTAACCCTGCGCTCTATTCTAGGGGTAAAGTACAGGAGTAGCTTTATTACGTTGTACTCTACCCTTTGCCTACGCTGTCATCTGTGGAGTTTAATGACTTCCTCAAAGCTTTCCTACTGCTTCCCAGAATAAGCTGCGTAACTTGGAAAAGGGACATTGTTAGGTCACTCGGGGGCCAAACGTGCGCTGGTCTGAAAAACACCCGCAAAGTTCTGCAAAACTTGAGCTCAAACGCTGATGTGGGGAACTTCTGAAAGTAAAAATTACAAGTCAGTGGGACTTGTCTGTTGCCGCTGGCCAGGCAGAGAAAGGCAAAAGCCGTCTAAGCACGTCTGAATTCTTTTTCACTGCAGTCTTCTCCGGAAGAGCTGCCTTTGCTGGTAAAGGAGCTCAGCTGCACTCAGACCAGCTGAGCCCTAACCCAGAGGATTCCAGGCTTTAGGAACAACGAGTAACCTGAGAGTGTCCCTTCAGTAAGAGAGCAGCCGGTTACCCAACTTAACATCCTTTCTCCTGTCACTGTGGGCCTTAGTCTTGCTTGTGTAATGGTACTCGGCCTTCATCCTTTCATTAACTGACGCCTTTTCTTTCTTTCCTTTTCAGCAATACTGGAGTAATCGCTTCCTAAACAATTTTGCAGAAATGTAAGGTTGTTTTGTTGCGTGCATGTGTTTTTAGCAACACATCTACCAAAACTTCTGCATGTATCATGTGTAAAGATTCTTTGCTTTCCCTAAAACAAAACTCATTGTGTTCTCTGTGGAAGAAATGTGTGGTACCATTAGGACTTCATTATACAGATGTACAAACGTGCAATATAGCTTACCGAAGGGGGAACTCTCTCCTGAGAAGTTTGGTTTCTGTGCTGCGTGGAGAAGAGTTTGTTTATCCTCGAAGAATCGCGGAGCTGTCAGCCAATTTTCCATATTTCTGTATGTAAAACGTCAGTTTATAAAATGTACAATATCGAAATAATGCATGCCTTCGGTTGTAGACAAACCCTGCTCTGTATTGTATCACCCAACCGTACTCTCTAACAGCTCATGTACAACGCTACCCTATTTATAAAACTCATTGACGAGATTACAGGTGAATGTTCAGCCGTAAGCCTCCAGTTCATAACTCTGGATTTTTTTATCAAGTGTGCAAATCAGCCTGGTTTGCACGTAGTGTAACTTATTTAAACCTAAGGCAGTAAGACAGACAGACGTTGGTGCAATACAAAACATTGTGATGCATTTCTCTAAAAAGCGGCGTAGCCAGTTGCCACAACTGCATGTGTGACCTTTAGAAGTTGTAAATGAGATCGATCGTCTCTTTACATGCTGACGGTAAAGCATCACACCTAGTTTCGTTTGTATCAGGTAAATAAATTTATTCTACAATACATACTTTGCGTGTTATTTTATGCACTTTGTTCTCCGCAGGTACATGCGGGCGTACTTCAGCGCGCTCTTATGTTAATGCCAGGATGACACTTGTTAGCACCACCACCTTTGCAATCTTTCCTCCCAGATCTATGCAGATGCCAGCTGCTCCTCCGGCGGCACTGACCTCCTCGCTGCTGTGGCTTCCTCGCTCCAGGGGCTTTTGTGTGTGTTTAAGGGACACTGTCAAGTACTTTGATCACTCAATTTTTTTAAAATGCTCCATTGTTTGTAAAATCCCTCTGAGAAACTTAAAATAAACATTTCTTTCCCAACTACATCATCTTTTTTTTTTGTCCTCTTCTATTTTCTGAATTGCCCCAGCCCGAAGTAGTGGCCGCTCTCTTCCCCGTTGTTCGGCGGAAGGTTTGCCAGACGCAGGGTGCTGGGAGTGCTGCGCTCAGTGAGCCCAGGGCCGTTTCGGCGGTAAGCGTGAGGCGAGGCTAAAGCACTCCAAGGGTAAAAGCCGGATTTTCCAAATGCCCTGTAACACTCTGCTCCAAAGCCCATAAACTAAGTTTTGTTTGGAGTAAGGGGAGGGGGAGCCGCCCTAAACACCCAACCCCAGTAAGGCGTGTCTGAATGTAGTGAGTGCCTCGTAACCTCCAGCCCCCGGTACCGCCAGACTGCGTTACCCAAAGGGGGTGCCGCCTCTGAGCCCCCTCAAACCACCGCCTGAGGTTTAAAAATACCGGGGTAGAATTCCCGCCTGTGGCTGAGTGCGAAGGCGGCGGCGGATGCACTAAAACGTGGGGCTGAGCTGCTGCCGGCCGCTTCCTACTATGGCAGCGTTGTTCTGGCCGAGCCCAGCGCCGCTCCCCGCCGCTGGCAGGACCCAGTTCAGCACCCGCCGTTACCTGCCGCCGCGGCTCTTCCGGCCTCTTACTTATAGCCCGTCTCGGGCGCACACCAGCCCCCCTGTCACCAGCACGGGGCCAAACGTGAAGAGGAGTGATGATGGTAGGACGTCATTACTCAGGAAACAGCTCTCGCTCCCTCCACAGTGCTGCCACGGCGAGTTACCTTCCGCGGCCGGTTTCAGCATCTCTGCAGCCAGACAGCAGCTCGCTGGTGAGCAAACGGAGACCAAACTCTTCACTTATTTTTAAACATTTTTTTTTTTAATTATGAGCTACACGATTAGCTGATAATTAGACACACAAATGAAGTGCGAGCGGCGCCGTGGAGAACAGCCATATGAAGAGAATGGGACGCTTCGTGGCTGCTCGGTACTGGAGTGCAGGAGTGGAGCATGTGGTAAGAGATGCTGAGATCGACACCTGCTTCGTCTGCCCCCTCCTCCTCCTCTCACTGCAAACCCCTGGCTCTAAAGCATTGCATGGGTGAGACCACACTGACATCCACAGAGGAAGAAAACAGTTCCCCCTAGCTCAAGGTAAGAGGCATTAGAGAGATATCACATCAAACTCGGGTTTTAGAGGATAGAAACTAGCCCGATTTTTGCGTTGAGGTGAATGCGTGGGATTGGAACTCACAGCCAGCCCCAGGAGGGGGGGCGAGAAGGGAGAAAAGCCTCTGGGGGGCGAGACGGCAAATTGGCTTTGCAACCTCAGCACGGCAAAAGCCCCAGGGCTACAGAAGAGCGAGCAGCAAGCCCCGCTCTGCCCAGGCGGCAGAGCTCTCGGCACCGGAAGCAAACTTCTGAAATGCTCCATGGCAGCAGTGGAATCCCGTGGAAGTGCAGATCCCCGGCCATCAGATTAGCGGGCTCAGGCTCTTTGCCTCATCAGGTCAAGTCCCTGCCATTTGTTACATAGAGACAGCAGGAACTGAAAAGATAAGGATTATTCCCTTATAACTGGATCGATGAGGGTCATCCTCTTCCCCCTCCTGGAGCAGCTGGAACACGCAGGGGGATGGGAACACCGGGACACTTCCACTCTCTCGGGGCAGCGCCAACCTGCACAGAAGCCAGACACAGGATCTTCCTGATGTCACCAGCGTTAAGAGGTTAAAACTCACCACTCTGGCTCTTCAGGCACGGCAAAGGAAAGGACTTCACGGCTGGTTTTACACGTGTAGGTCAAGGAGCCCGAGGAAAGCAGCTGAGAGACAGGGAGGTTTCAGCACCCAGCACTCGGCCCAAAAGGACTGTCCCTGTCCCTGCAGGTTTGGTGACTGAGCAGCGGCCAGCCTCCAAAAGCCACCTGGTGTGTCCCATGCGGCCTCTCCCTGAGCCAGAAAGGAGAGCACAATTAACCAAATTAAATTCAGAACCAACAACAAAGGCCCCAGACCCGGGAAGGCCAGGCTGCTGCAAACCCCTGCTGCTCACGCGGGTGGCAGAGGCAGGCGAGGAGCACGGCGCTGCTGCTGGGCCGAGATAACATCGGGGCTGACAGCAATCAAGCTGCAACCCGCTCACGCCTTCGCAGCCACGTCACGCAGCTCCAGCGCACCCCGACTGCAAAACACCGAGCGTTTTGGTCTCGCGCGTGCTGCTGCCCCGCGTGCAGCGCGGCAGGACAGCCCAGGCTGACGCCTTGACTTAGAAGCAGCTTCTCTTGTCGCTGCCCGTTGCCCTGACGTAAGCGCGACTGTGGACCTTCAGTTTAGGTACAGGACTGCCCTGCAGCAGGCAAACCACGGGCACGAAAGCTCCCACCACCCCTTAACTCATCAAACCTGTGTCCTTTCCCTTCCTGGAAGAACAACCTCACTGTCCATAGCCAGGCTGACTCGGGGCTGCCATGCCAACAACGATTCGCGGCGGAGCTCTTCAGCTTTCCAGGGATTCCTGCCAAATACTCATCATCTCACCATGCTGCAACCAGCAACTCCAGTCCTGTTTTGCAGTGGCCGCTTGGCTGTGAACACAGTTCACCTCTGGCTGTAAGTTCCGGGTAACAAAACCCTGTACCATTATAAAATCTAAGCCTCTGGTTTGTGGGCACTGTCAGCTTCTCGGGACACCTCGCCGAGGGGCTCTGCCTTCGGTGAACTGGGAGCACGAGAATCCCAGGCACAGCCACCCCCCGCGCTCACAAACCAGCCCTCGGGTGCAGGAGACTTCAGCCTCGGCCAGAGAGTACGGACTCACCATGGGCCGCTTTCCGAACCCCACGCTGCTCCTGCTCACAGCTCCCAAACCTCTCCTAGATCAAAAAAACCCACACCCCGAAGGAAATTGCTATAGCATCGACTCAATCTCCGCTTCGTCAAACGAGGCACACAAACCGCAGGTGGCCTCACAGAAGCCAAGGCCAAGTTTCCAAAGCACCCAGAACCTGCTGTAACAAGTCCTCCGCCTCCCAGAGGTACGGAGCCTCCCCGAGCAGCACCCCCGACATTTCTACCCACATCCCAGCACTCTGTCAAACAGATTCCGCAATCAAACAGCAAAAAGCCGTATGTGGCATGCCAAAACGAGCCCGAGGAACTGAACGCGCGTGCTGCACAGCACCAGATCCACATCAGCACACGTACCCAAACCAGAGCAAGGCTTGTGTTGCCGATGGCCGGCTACCGCAGCAGGGAGCCAGGCACTCGTTCCCTTAGTTCGGGTTGAAGAACAGAGCAAATAAAAGCGTTGAAGTGGAATTCAAGCACCCAAAATTGAAGTCTGGAATTCCTTTCTCAAGTTGATGCTGGCCCTGGCGCACACAGACTTCCCAGGCTACGCCTCTCCTCTTCTTGGAAATTACTCCTAACTCCTAAAGTTGCTTTTCCACATCTACTCAGAGCTGCAATGGCAGGAGCAGCTCAGCATTTAGCTCTTCCTGACACCTTAATCAAGTTCCATGTGCTCATTAGGGAGGTCTCTACCTAAAACAGAAGGGCTTTTATCCAACGGATGTTCTTTGAAAGGCTAACAACATCCGACCTTTCACAAAAGGAGCTGCTGGGCTGAAGAGCTCCCCTCACCAGCTGCACGGCAGGCGCTGCCCTCCGAAGTGATCACCAAGACACTTGCATCTCTGTGAAAGCCCCGCTGGCAGCATCCCACCAAGCTACTTGTTTCTTCTCTCACCCGTTGCTAACAGGCGATCCCCTCTGAGCTGGCACTGGGACTAGACCGGGGTTAGGAACAGGCTTTCCCCCCGCTTGGGGCTGGGGAGAGCAACGGCCGAGTCCTGCTCGCGACAGGCCCCGCTGCCCTTCGTGCGATGGCTGCACGTCCAGCAGCCTGGTTTCCTACCCAGGTTAATAAAAAAAATCTCTCTGTAATCAGCAGTAACAGAAAAGGGAAAAGCACCTCAGCTAGACCGAAGACATTTCTAGTGGCCAGCAGGCCTCAGTCCCTGCTGTCATCTCTGCTCCACAATCCTTAGATTCTGGAAATGAGAAGTAGAAATACTGCCAATATTTCAGGTGTCACCAGCGCATTACAGAATAAAGTAATTCTGTAATGTGCTGGTCACTTCGCTAATTTTACTTAGGTAATTCCCAGCTACACCATGAACGCCTGCTGCTTTTAGACCCTGTCAGATCAAGTCCCTTAGCCCTTATCCAAGCCCACGCAAGGGCTGAAGAAATTCTGCCCCTTTGCATCACTCCTGTGTCTTTCCTTTCGCAGAGTAGGAAGGAATTAACGCTTACTTAATGACATTTGTCATTTCAAGTCAGGGATTTCAAGCAACCCCGGGCACCCCAGCCTCACCCAGTGCCAGAGACCAGCACTTGCTGGTGTCCCAGTGCTGTGCCACGCGACGGGGTGGCGACGGCTTTCTGGCCTCGCCTGCCCACGGCTTCCCTGCCGGGAGCTCGCATCACGGCTCCGACAGCGGAACTGCAGGGTTTGCCTTTTCCGTCTTTTCTTCTAGGGGGCACAGCACAGGATTGAGGGATGGAATGAGGTCAGCTGCTTATTATGGGCTAACCGTTATATTCCCCGAACTAGAATACCAGAAACTGAATATGAGAGTACAAGATCTCTGCAAAACCAGAGATCACATTCTAAAATTGGAGCGCTAATGAAGGCTCATTAATAGGCAAGAAGAATCCCTCTAGAATAATGAAGCTAGCGCTAAATATATCTACATAATCTCAAATGCACTCCGCATGTACGGTTCCTTAACCATTAGCAAAGATGACACCCCCGCTGCATAACCCAAACACACGGGGTACTTACGGAGGCGTTACTTGCAGGATCTGACTGAACTTCTCACTGTCAGTAAGGAGCCACCTTCTCAGAAGAACAAAGCAGCGTACCTGGACTTGTCTGCTAAAGCCGCCGGTAGCACTCCGGTATTTTCTTCACAACACACTCGTCTTGCAGTAGTTTTAGTTTCCCGTCTGTTCTAAAAGGAGAGATTATCAGGTTATCTACAAACACACCACAGAAGGGTTTCAGTAAGACTGTGGTTTTCTGATTTCCTGCTTTATGTAAATGTTTCAGAGAAATGTGTACGGCCAGTGGTTTCCATCTGCGACTAATGACCTGTTTAAAGGAACCATTAGAATGAAACGGCTGAGCAGCTCACGAAATATGTATCACACACCTCTTACACTTCTCTTACCAAAATTAAATGGGTCCTTCCTTTAGTTCAATAACATCAAGAGCTCCATTCTTTCATCCACAATAGAGGTTTAGAATACAACTAGAAAGCTAATGAAGCCCAACTTTCAGCTGCAGAATACAATTCGATGAATGCTCAAGTGTGAGGAGAAAACAAAGCAGGTTTGGGGTTTTTTTTTAAAAAAGAGATACTTTGAATTTGCTACTACCTGCATTTTTCTTTCCGTTATGAAAGACATGCAATGAGCTGAAAGCTATTCACTGCATCACACAGCAATGGCATAAACACATTCTCCCCAAAAGAACCAGATCAGGCCTCTCATGCACCACAATGCAATTAACAAAATGTTCACTCTAATGGAAATACAGCCTTTTGGTGTTACTTGCTTAACGAAAGAGCAGTAACAGCTCCTGCCAATTCAATCGCCCAGACAGCAGCACACGCTTTTCTCTTCTTCCCATACAGTCTTCAAAGAACCAAAACTCAATTTGATGTTTAGGAAAGTCTAAAGCCCACAAAATTCCCGAGCGAATAGATACACAACCGTTGTCTTTTTTGAAATGGATAAACTATTAAACAACTCCTTTGTAAGATGTGACATATGGAAATATTTACAAAATAAGACTATAATAGAAGTAATCAACCTATTCTTTTTGTTGTGTGTTTTTCTAATGGATGTAACACACATCACAGAGGGGGAGATATTTTGCCCTTACCTGCATTATACACCTACAGCCAGGGGGAAGCTTGTTTTCCATGCCGTGTATTTCTATCAAATAGCCATTTTCCCTTCAACCGATAATCAAAACTATTGTTTAGCTTTGCAGAAAAATCTGTGTGCTCCAGCGTACTTGTGGTAACAGAATAAATATTTAGGGAATTAAACTGACAATGTAAAAATACACGTTTTAGTAAAGAATAAGGAAACCAGAACTGTAAGAAAAATAAGAGCACGTAGTAATTCCTCCTCCCACACATCAAGCCCACAGAATGAAATGATTTCTAGAATACACAAAGAAGCTCAGCCGTGAAATGCTGATGCTGAGAAGTTGCATGTGAAGCAATGCAACTTTGCTTCAAAAGGTGAGGAGAAAAACTAATTCAAATAATACCGGACGAACACATGGAGTATATAAACATGGCAAAACCAAGACAATATGTGCATCTGCATAATTTAACATTTCTACAGCAACGTAAGTGAAGAGGGGTGAATTCTTTTTATATCATTTTAAATGTCAGTGCTGTATACAGAATGTGAAGTGCTTTGAGTCACCGCTGTAAAACCCTTAGTAACATACTGAAATTAAACTGCATTTAAAAATAAATGTTCGTGTACAGACTTTAAGTGACCACAGGGGTTAGGAAGGATTGGGGAAATGACTGTAATTCTCCAACACTGGCTCAATTCTGGACACATACAAATCAGTCAGCTGCACAAGTGCCCTGTAATTCAAAGTTGCCTGCTGTACCGAACTTCTCCTTTAAAGCACGTGTAACGCCTTATAAAAAGACCAATCAATTCAACAAATCCAGCAGGAGAGAAGTTCTGTTTTCAGCCACACCCGAGCAACTCCTCCAGACTTCAACAGGAGCACAAGCCCAAACGGCAGCATACAAACAGGAGAGTAAGACCTTTTCCACAAAGGAGTACAAACCACTGTATTTACAAATCAATCAAGCACACTTAGCCCTGGACAGCGTTTAGACATTGTTTTCATCGTAAACAACAGGCTTTTACACATTTCAGATTCTAATGCTTTTAGTTTTAGCAGGAATTTTTTGAAATGAGTTACAAATAACCTCCAATACAGTTAGTCCCTTACACTTAATAAATAAGCATCAAGAATCTTCATGGTATTGAGATGCATAGAACTATCAAATGGTTTCAGAGTCTATTTAAGGAAAAAAAAAAGCCAAAAAAAAGAGAGTCCTTTGTTACTGCAAAAATCCGAGTTTCTGTTCTTCAAAGAAGAATGGCCCTAGTGGTATGTTCAAGTGCCAAAACAAGCAGCAGGACGAGAGGCCATTACTGCATGCCAAACCACTGTTCTTGGTCTGCCCACTGAGCTGCTTCACTGTCACTGCCTTCCAAGTCCCCCTCTTCTCCACTTCCCTCCATATCATCCACATCTTCTTCCTGGGTTGCATCAGTTGGACTTTCCTCTTTTTCCATTTTCTGCATTCCCTCTAGTGACTTCTGATCATTTGGATCCAAACTGAGGAAAGGAAAAAAAGAAAGCATTGTCTCAAAACTTTTTTTTCCTTATACTTGCGACATTAACATAAAAAAAAAAAAATTAAGAAAATTTTGTTGTCTGCACTTCCTGTTTTAACGTCATCAAGAAGTTCAATTTAGAAGATGATGCAACTTCACCTCAGGCTGACTGTAACACTGAGCATTAAACCTTTATAAAAAGTAATTTGATCCCCAAGTAAGCGCTTATCTAAGCATCGCACTGTTCCAGACAACAGTAATTATAAAGTAACATGAAAGCAGTAAAAACTTAAATGACTACAACTAAATATATTCTATGCAAAGAAAAAACAGCTGGCCCATTAACACTATATAAATTTATGGTGGACATGATGTGCTAGATTTAAGGTAAATTTAACTTTTTGAAATCAAAACATATAACATTTAACATGGTAACTCCCTAAAATAACATTTAGGTTATGTTAAATTTAATCACACTATTGAAATTTACTTAATAGCTTACCCATACCTTCTAATCTAAAGCAACGGATCTTAAGGTGCCTGACTATATAATAAATAACCACAAATAAATCCATGCCTTAATTCTTTCATTACTCAAGGAACTGCATGCCTAGTGACATGCTTAGCATTAACGCAAGTCCCTAAGTTTTGCACTTCTCAGTTCAAAGCCTTATGACCAACTAATTCATTATCAGGAGCTCATTTGTACGTTTCTGTCTGGTTTAAGGGACAACGATATAAGGCTACCGCTGATGCACATCCCAGTCAATTATTGGCTCAACTTTTTACTTAGTCAGGTTGATTACAGGTTCTTATAAAAACAGCGCAATCTCAGAGTCTCTGCTTTACCTTAGGGCAATACTGTACTGGTCCATCGCTTCCTGATACTCGTTGACAGCTACAAGAAAGTCTCCCAGTATTCGGTGCAGAACACAGTCGCTCTGATTAGCCAGTGCGTTCCTCAGCAAAGCAATTCCATCTTCATACTTTTGTTCTCTACCTGTTTATATGCAAAACTACAGTTTTAATTAATAGTTTAGATAAATCTATAAAAAGTCAGAGTGTAGACAAAGAACCATCTTAACACAAGACTGTCTTCCTTCAGAACTGCCAGCATGGGGAATAGCAGTGATATACTTTTTGCAGTATTAACTCTAAATGATGTCTTTTTATTGCGATAACTGCTACACTCACGAGCATACGTACTTTGAAGTCAAAACATTTTGTTTGCAATTGTTTTAAGTGCTGGTATAATATCAGTTGCTGGATACAACTAATGCCCGTGATTTTTCCTTCAGGGTAGAACTGATAATCCTGGGCTGTAACATCACTGTTCCATTCTTCACGTTGATGAGGCTGCAGAACACTCTTCCATGTAAAACAGTATACTTTAAATAAGTTGACATTGGAAAAAAAAAGGCACTTACTAAGAAGCTCTGCCTTCTTTACCACAGCTTTAATGTAATCAGGTCTTTGCGTTAGCGCTTTGTCCAATAATGTTTTTGCTTTTTCCTGCGTGACTGGGTCTTCGAGACAGACCGTTGCTAATAGGGTGAGCGTCTGTGCATTTGCTCCCAGAGTTTTATACACATTATTTGCCATAACCATAGCTTCACGGATACTGCTGGATGCCAGGTAACATTCGATGAGACCTGACGATACAAAAAGGAAAACATTTCAGGTTTTGAGTCAGCACTGCAGGCACTTGCGCCTCAATTATTTGCACTTAGTAGCACTCAAACTCCAAACAACTGACACTATAATAAGCAAATACAAATTGCAATTGAGAAAGTAAGTCTATAGCCAGCATTTTTCAAAAGATATCAAAAAAACTTGCAGATAAGGAAACTTGGACACAAATGCAAAAATGGCACAGACTTCTACACAGAATTGGAGACGACGGCAGGAGACAGGACACTGTCTCCCAGGACCAACATCTGTCAAAAGACTAAGTTGTGACAGATAACACGTTTCTTCCTTACTTGCAGGAGAAGCAAAACTATTAAAGCAAGTGTAAAATTGCATTACAGTACTTCTAAATGCATGTCTTTCACTTTAGCAGGGAATCTACAGCACTGTGCCCACCACAAAGCACAGGGTATGGAACTGGAGGAGCCAGGAGAATCAGATTTGTACTCTCCATTTTGAACAAATGAAAAAGTAAAAAAACCAAACCAAAACAAAATTTCACCACTAAGTATTACAGCATAATCAGTTTGGTTTTACTTAACCAGTTGCACAGATGACAGATACATACCAGTGAAAAGATTTAAGAACCAGGAAATCCTAAGAAAACAGACCCTAGAATGCATCACCATATTACAAACTGGCACAAGGTGTAATACCTTTCATACAATTCTTTCGTGTATTTTCACAAGCCTATATTTCAACACATCCATCCTACAGATAACTGACTTAATCACTTCTATTTGTGGGCAGGTATTTAAAAAAAAAATGCCTAAGAGCACCTGATCTGAGATTTCTGTCCAGTTCCAGTACTGAGATACTAACACATCTTCACAACTCATTATTTACTTGAAGCTGCTGTTGACATCAACAAGATTTAAATAGGTATGAGAAAAGCATGACCAAACAAAGCTCCCAGTGCAACTACCCATACAGTTAACATCACCCAGAAGTAATGTACTCAAAACACCCAAGTCTGTTTACATCCAGATTAAACAAAAACAAAGAAACAAACAAAAAAGAGCCCTGTTTAAAAATCATTCTTATGAACACATGCATTTTCTAATATCTCCCATCTGACTGCTTCTACCAGGGTTTTACAGGTTTTCAGGTAACAATAATTTAATACTAGAAAGCCAGCAGGAGAAAAGAGCTACTCTCTATTTCCTTGCCTAATCATCATCATCATGACACCAGCTTTCACGCCAAACCAATACTCCACGTGGGAGTAGCTTCACTTCACTCACCTTCATAGCAATCCAGCCTACAAGGTGCAAGACGTATTGCTTCACGGAAGTGTATAATTGCTTCCTGTACTCGGCCCATATTCCTAAGAGCAGCTCCTTTCAGCAGGAGAGCTTGAACACTGTTACTGTTAAGCTGAATAGCTTTGGCTCCTAAATACAAGGCACGAGAGTATCGTTTACTGTAGAAACTATGACACCTATGGAAAGGGAAGAGGGATTGTAAACATGTACCGCCTGTGGTGCCTGTGCACATTCATAGAGGTTTAAAAGCATAAAGAATTAAAAAAAAAAAGCATTTCTCTGTTGAGCTTCTCACATTTGAAGTTAAGAATGTGTGTTCAAGGAAAAAACATTCTTCAGGAGTTTAAAAAAAAAGCTCAGTATGAATATTCACTGTTACAGCTATTTAACATATCATTGTTAATGCACAGGTGCAGTAACTCAAATAGGTTTAAACACAGAGAAAATAACCAAAAAAAATATTAATGGATAGCTAATTTGTTAGCCCAAGAACAGAACAGACAGGCTAGAAAAGCACCTTCTGAAGAAAAAAGCTGAATCCACTGTATCAACTGCAATCCACCGCATGCAGCAAATCAAGAGTTGAGGCAAGAAAGGAAAGAAAACAGCTTACCCAGACACCACCCAGGGTTCCGCATGTTGATCAGAAATATTGAAGAGACGGCAGCCCAAGTTCTCCACGTCCTCTAGCCGACCTTCACGTGCCAATAAATAACCATATACATCCATTCCTAAAGTGAAACATTTGAAGATCAATCATCAAGAAATGGAAAGCTCATTCACAACAAGAAAAAACAAAAACCCAAACAGCTCCATTAAACTGTGGAACTAGCAGTAACTCTTCAAAATACACAGCTTCTGAATGTAAATTCTGACTTGAAAGTCAGGTACGATGACATACAATACTCCACTGCATGCTTGATTGCATGTAGCTGCCACTCTGATGTCACTCATCAGATCATTACACTAGGTAAACTTTCTGTTAGGATTTACTCACCTTTTATCAGGTAAGGATCCAGCATTTGTGCTTGTTCAAATTTTAGAATAGAGTTTTTATTGTCTCCGGCTCTGAAATACAGATCTGCTAAGCTCCCCAGTAAGTCTACATTATCCCTCAGCAATGACTTTTTCTCTAAAGAACTTTAAGAGGAAAAAAAATCCTGTTAATTATAGAATTCTATTTTTAATATAGCTATATAAAAATATTAATATATAATTTGATTATATCACGCTCTTTGAACTCTTACCAAATGGTATTTATTGCTCTCGTGTTATCTCCAGTATGCACAAAAGCATACGCCTTGATCCACACCGAAAGCCAATCCAAGTTAGGAATACTCTGAATTACGTTGATTGTCATAGAGGCCACTTCCGCACCTTTCACCGACAGCGAGAGCAAGCCTATTTAGGACGGTATATACATCAACTTCAGCCACCAGAAACTGCTTTTAATACAAATTAATTGTCTGAAGACCAGAAACTCCATCCTTGGCAAGCATAAACAAGCAGCTTGTTACAATGCTTTTTATAATTTGCATAATGGAGGCATTACATATTACATGCAAACGTAAGACAGTTACCTAGTCCCCAGCATAATTCCAATTATAATACGGTTTAATACTGAAATACTGACAGTGTGCAGACACCTACCTAGTATGGCATCAAGTGCTAAAGGGCACTGTCTCAGTACTTCCTTGTAGCTCGTAACAGATGACCGCTCTTGACCTGCTTTCTTGTATAGATTTGCCAGCATCATATTGATCTACAAGCAACAGAAATGTTGGTCGAGTCAAGAATGAGAAAGGAGAAACCTCACAAAGAAAGACCACAACTCTGTCTTCAAGCACACCTGCCTCTCTCCCTCCTGTTCTCGGCAGAAGACAAAATTACCTGCTCTTCTTTTGAGGTCACCATAACCTATCATATATTATAAAACTAAAATTGTTTCTTCTTTCTGAGTCTTACATTCTTTTGTATTTGCACAGTCATGTTGAAATCTCAGTGTTTTGCATATACGAAGTCAAAAGATGGGCATTTATATATGACGACAAGGACCTGTATATCCATTACATTAGCCTTCTTTGAGTGATCTCTCCATACCAATGGAAGTCTTTGCGAGAATTAACTTAGGAAGGCAGAGAAAATTTCCATTTGTTTTTTGAGTGACAACACACAAAGAACTATTGAATGGATGATACAGATTCCAAGCCTTATGTATAGATATACAAATTCTTTACAAACTTTTAGAATTTTTTTTAAAGAAGTGTTTCGTCATCCTTGTACACAAGCAAAATTCTGTACCTTCTGTATGCGGTACTGAAGAGTTAACAAGGTAATTCACACAAATTAGTAAAGATGCACACAAACATTTAACTCTTTTCACTTTTTTTTAAATCTTTCTAACAGAGGGAATACAAAATTTGTCTGATTTTAAAGAAAAGAGCCAAAATAAACTAAGCTAATTTAAATATTAGGAAGTGTTTCCAAACAACATTTAACCAATACAAAAGCAAATACGATGACACAATGCCACTATACCTATAGACTATGTTCTTTTTAACCACATACTGGCCTAAAGATTCAAGATACAAAAGATTTGTGACAAAAGTCTGCCAGAACTGACCTTTGGGGTCCTCTGCCTGGAAGGAATCCCATCAAGAATAGCAATGGCATCTTTATCTTGCTTCAGCATTGTATAGCATTCAGCCATTTTGTATTTCACTTCAATTTCAGATGGTAAACACTGAAATGAAAAACAAACTTTAAAGTACAATGCTTTTAGTCTAACTTTGCAGTCAAGTAAAAAATTCAAGTAAGGTTTTCTAATTAAATGCTTACACTATGTTGAAAAAATCTAGCGCAAGAAAGTTCACAATGCAACCTACTGCTAGCTCATGTCGCTCCTGTCTCCAAACGAAAAGCATGAGCGACACATACAAAAAAGTCTCACGTTCAAGACCATATTGTTTTGCATTATGCCACACTGATACTTTCAAAATGAAGTAGCCTTAAATGTCACATCTATTTGACATGATAAATCCACAATGTAATGACATAACATTGAGTCAGCAACATGAACTGAAAAGAACACGATCATTTTACACAGCACATTGGTCAATTTTTAAATACCTGGCTTTGGGGAGTTGATGCAGCATTCCCAGTAGAAGGTCTTACTTTTGATGTTTTACTTAGTGCTTTTTTCTGCTGCAAAGCCATCGTATACTTACTTACAGCATTTCTATATTCTTTATCATGGAAGAGAGAGTCAGCATGATACACAAGGAGCTGGTATTTCTGAGATGGTGAAAACAGTTCCCTAGAAGAAAGGTGAACAGCAAGGCTGAGATCAACTAACTGCAGACCCTTATGGATCCAAAGTACTTGTAGCTTTGGTTTGTCTGGCTTTAACTTCCAACTGTTGCTGCTTCTTCAATACATCGGAAAGGCCCTTGAGCAATGGGTACTATCTCCTCACAAAGGTATTATCTTGCCGGTTTCTTTTATCTGAATACAAACGAAACGTAATAGCCATTCCTGACACTTCATCAGGAAAAAGAGCTTGACCGCTGTTTTCATAGCGGAGCAGCCCCAATCCTCCTCCTCATCTTGTCAACGTCCACTAAAGCACGTTTTATTTGAACGGACTCAAGTTTACAAGGAATCTTAGCTGCTTGTACAGCTATCCTGGTCCTAATCCACATGTTCATGTGTTTTACAACCCTGATTTATAACGCTTCCAGGATGTTTGCAGAGGTGTTGAAAAGTTATGAGTTTCAGAATGGAATTCTAGCTTTAATTAGCTCCTTAAAGCCGATGTAAAATGATACCTTATAGGGAAGTCCTGAAAAATAAAGGGAGTCAGTCAAGTCAGGGGAAGAGCCGTGACCTACACAGGACACCCTTGCAAAGAGAAAATCGCTCTATATCTACCAGAACGCTCTCGCTGTACCGGGTACCCCCACAGGGGCTGAACCCCGAACAGAGGCGGGTTTCATCCCCCGCAGGGCCGGGGAGAGGAGCCGGGGGCCGGCACCACAGAGCCCGGCGGGAGGGACAGCTCTAGAAGCGAGCCTGCCTCCTCCCCAGCTCCTAAGACACCCACCGCCGCCCTGCGAGCTCCCGCCCGGCCTCTCTC
>VXBO01003256.1:10269-23885 GCA_013400135.1 Rhinoptilus africanus
AAGACCAAAATGAGGGGTTTTCTTTCCCCCTTTTTTTTTTTTTTTTTTTTTTGCTACAGTTTTGCCCTGTCTCCTCTATTCACAAAAACACTTCAACAAACAACTTAGGATTTGTTGTACATAGTTGAAAAAGAAAAATGATCAGCTGAAAGGGCTACTGCCTAATACTTATTTAATCATATAAACCTGTTGAAGTTAAGATTCCTTATGACCTAAATCTTCACAAATATAGGCTTTGCCATTTCACAGGCACCACTGGAGATAAACTTCAAGCCCTAGAAAAAATTCTAACCCACAAATTTTTGTAATGACACTAAGCCAGAGGTGACTTAGGGGTCAATTGCCTAAAAGTGTGTGGCTAGAGATAGGCTAGGCACCTTCAGACATCCTGCCAGGCTTGCAGCTGCATCTCTAGAAGGGCATGGATTTCCTGTGGTTCCTGTGTTGCATCTGCCAAGATCAGGCAACTCTCATATATCCTAGGCATCTGGTGTCATATTTGGGCACTCAGATCACCCTTTGGTGAAAGAGTTTATTTCAATACTTTTATTTAAAACATGCTGAAAGTTACAACCGCCAAAGAAGAGAAATAATGAGATATATAATTAAATCAGGCTTTTTGATCAGTGATTTCTGAAACCTAAATAGACATTTGTTATACTTGTAAGCTGTCCTGTTCCTACTCATCAGCTTATTGAATCAGATGTAGCTTAACTGTGCCTAATACCAAGTGCTACGCTGCGATTTTTAAAATATAACAACCTCAAGTTTTTAGAGTCTGCCTATAAACCTAAACCATCTTATTTGAATTCTGTTTAGAGAGAAAGAAATCATTGAGACAAATTTCCTTTCAGTTGTGTGTTTATTGTTTGGCAAAGTCAAAATTTTAAGGATCTGGTTGTCATTACTACATTCGGCAGTTCATAGAAGCATATCAACAGAGGATGGACAAGTTGTGTAAAACCTTATTTTTTATATTTCTCTAGGGTTTCTGACTCAGAGCTGCAAAAACTCAGGAGTAAAGTAGTAAACAGACAATGACTCAGCCATGACCACTCACTCCCCTTTTTGATCTGTTTTATTTCCTTTCACAGAACAGTTTATTCCCTTTTGTTCCTGGTCAAAGAATCGATCATTCCTTACACTTCTCTAGACACTTTCCTACCCTTTTGCTTGCAAGAGGGATTAACATGTCAGTCTCCCTTGCTCTTTTTTTCATACCCGATGTCATAGGCTTTTCTCCCCTGCATGGTAGATAAAGGCTGTGGAAGTACAACCTTAAATCAGCTTCTAGCAGTCTGCTAACTTTCTTATACTTTTCCAAATTTTAAATCATGTCCCGTGTTCCTCTACTGAGTAATCCTTAACTCTTCTAAAGGAATGATTAAGACTATGAGAACAGGCCTTTTGCAATGGACACCTGTCAGAAACACCTGCTGTGTTTCAAGACAGCCACAGCTCCTTTTCATCCAACAGGCAAAAGCCATCCAGCAATGGATACCAGTCACTAGGAAGGCCAGGGAGAAGCGACGTGTCTATTCAGAGCACTGCTTTAGCAACCCCAGCCTGTGGCTGCTTTCTGTTTCTGAAGTCTGAGTTCAGTTCTGTCCCCGAGGCACAGGAGGAGTAAAACACCTTGTCTTCCACAGCGGTGCAAATAGCAGGTGCAACTGGCCACCCGCTTGCCAGTACATTCAGAGCTGAAGTAGTCCAAGGCATTTCACAATAAAATACATTCACACAGATGTTGCTTAAGAAACACTAAGGGATAATACTTCATCGTGGAAGTACAGCTATTAGAATATGAGATGTCCATTCTAGGATTTACAGGCATCACTCTAGTTAACCTCTGTGGCAGATCAACTTGGCTGCTTTAGTTTAATCTCAGATACTTTACTGCTTTCCTAAATCTACTCAGTAAGGGTAAAAGTATCCCCTACTGGAAAAAAAAAAAAAAAAAAGCATGAAGTCCAAAAAAATCATAGGATTGGCATAGATTTACTGTACAAACCAGATTTCTGTTTTAAACTCTTAAATGGGGAAAAGTTAAATATAAAAGCAACTAAAAGATTGTAAAAATGCCTCCTGCATCTTAAATATATCATGATTTTAACATTAAATCTTTGGAGATTATATTCAAAATAACTTGAAAATAACTTTTACGTTCCTGACAGTATGCATTTGCATATTTCTATTTGCCTTTTGTTCACCCTCCAGGAATAATACCTGTGTCTTTCTTATTTTTTAAATACTGCAAAGCTTTCAGCAAGAGAGCAACAGTTTATTTCAAGCTAATACTGTCTTGGTCACATGAGTCCTGATATTTAAAGTATTTTAATCAATATGAAAGAATAACAGATGCTGAGCTCTCCAAATACAATGATATTTACTATATAAAGCTTCTTTGATAACAAGTTGAAAAAGAAATACTTGCGGGCTTTTCTTTGCAAAATAAGATTTTAGCCTGAAGGTCTGCATTTATTTTCTAATCTTTCTTTTCTACAAGGCCTCTTGAAACATCTTTGTCCTCTTTCTAACACAATTGGCCAGTCACTCACTTGGCTTTATATGAATTCTACATTGTCTGCAAATATATAAAAAATGAAATGGGAAATAGGAAAGTCTTCCAGTTATCTGCCCCATTTCTACAACACCACAAGGCTATTCCTTACCATATACTCCACAGTGTGCTGGTCAGTCTAGTTTTAAGTAACCTAAATAGTGGAAACTCCTGTGCTTTTCTGGACTCAGTTCCTTAAACTGCAAAATCTTCCTTTTAAGAAACAGTACTTTGGATCAAATCTTCCAAGGATTCTTTGTTTCCAACAAAATATTATTGGTGGTATTAATTTGAATTGGAGCAAATGTTTTATGTTGTATTGCATCTAAGTGACCACGAATGCCATAAGACAGTCCTATTGCCTCATGTGGGATTTCTGAATCGTAAATTATACGCTGGCTAAAATGACATCACTGGAAAGTACCTATTTCTGGCTTTACCAGTCAAAGGTGGGCAGAAAGGATCAAGGAAAAGTTTAGGAGCTGGAGAAAAACGAAACAGGACCAGAAGAACAGAGAAAAGAGTAGAAGCAACTGGTACTCCTGGATTGATGAAAACACTGGATAGCTGTTAGTTTAAAATCAATAGTATGTTCAGTCATGTGGTAAGTAGAATTCCATGTGGTTGAATGAGTTATTGATGTGGGAGTTTATTTATTTCACTGTATGCAAGGTATCACAAGCCAAACTTCAGCAGAGTGATTAATGTGGCTGAAAAAAAATCTTGTAGCATCAGCTGGGAGTTCTGTTTCAGGATGTCATCTCTGCCCATCTATGATGGCAACGAAATGGTGTTAGCAAGAAGCACATTTAAATACGTTGGCTTTGGAGGGCTAACCACCAACAGCTAGGAATGAAAAGGAAGTTCTGGAAAGGGAACTTCTACAGTGGGGGCTTTGACTCAACCCTTTGATGCTGTTTTTTTTAAGAGAATGACATTTTACGTCATGCTTCCAGAAGCATGTTGCGTGTCTTTGGGCATTGTGCTCAGGAATAGATGATGAGTGTCTGAAAAGCTGCTGGAATAGGAGGAGCTGATGATGTATTTGCCAAGAGGAATTCAAAGAGTTAGTTTAACCTTGACCACACTGCCTGTAGAGAACAGATTCTCAGTGCTCTACCCTGATTTACTTGGAACACATAACCTAGTTTTCTCTAAAGGAGATCCCAAAAAGGAACTAAGATGTCTTGCGTGGCTGCTCAGAGGATAGGGCCTATGTATGAGTTAGAGAATGAAGTTATTTCACAGTAATACACATCCAAAGAACATTCTGCAGCTTGACTGTTGGACCTCACTAAAGAATTACGGGCTTTTTTTTTTTTNAAAAAAATTTTTGTTTTTTTTTTTTTTTTTTTTTTTTTTTTTTTTAATAAGAAATAGAGATAGAACTCCAGAATGTTTTTTTAAAACTGTAGTTATGGCATTCACCTGCAGTGTAGAAGGCAAAGACTCAAGTCCCAGATCTACAACAGATAGAGCAGAAATTTGAATTAAAGTGTCATGTTTCCTACTATGAGTTCATTGCCCTATTCATGGTTTGCTTTTCTAAGACTGGTTAGTATTTTCTCTATTTTGAACAGAAATTTTTGTTCTGCTTGTAAAACAAAGTTCCTAACACATTTTTCAATAAAAGTAGTATGTTCCTGTGGAAGAAAAAATTACTTTGGGAAAATCAGCATTTTTCAGACAAAAGCTTTCCCAGCTCACTCTTTGAGACACACTTGTCTTATTCCTGCAAAACTGAAATAAATAAAAAAAAAATACGTTAAAGTTAATCTAATTTGGATCCATTTTTTAGTGAAATAATTGCTGAATGTGTGGGGAGTTAGGTCTTCAAAAGCAGAAGCTTAAAAGAACAATTTGACTTCTGTGCCAGTTTCACATTTTATAGTCCATAAATAATTCTTTGTCTGTCTATTGAACCACTATAAACAGACCTACTAGGGAAAAAACAAACAACAGTATAAATTAATGCCATCCAACAACAAAGAAATACGTGATATCGCATCAGCTCCTCTTTTATTATCAGAAAAAAGTACAACAGGCAAGTGTGACACCTGTTTCAGAACTTCGTGGTTGTCATTTGCAGCATATTCTAAACTTTCTGACAAGTTTGGGATACTGCCTAAACAGAGGTTGGAAAGAAATGTGGTGGAAACAGGTACTGTGGGCCACTATGACCCATTTTAAATTTCAGTATATTTTTCGTGTGTGCTAGTGGGAACAAAATTTGTAATTCCTACTCAAGCACATCCCATTCAGGCTACCCATTTCTAGCCTAATTTGTTGATCACTGGATCATTAATGCATCAAAGAGTCATAATTCCTAGATAATTATAAACTTTTTTTGTTTCTTTCCTTATCATTTACACCATTGAATGGTGGACCTTTAAGGAATATACAGTTGCAACCTTCGTCAACTTGAACACATTTCATGAGGAAGGATAATGAAATTAATTTTTGGCAAGTACTCTGAAACATATTTCAGATTACTATTTCTTATTTTCTGATTTTGAGGACTTTTGTATCTCCTTATTCTTTCACAGTTTGTGATAGAATTTGATAGACAAATATTTATAATGATGGAAAAACAAATCCTTTAATATTGTTTTACATGCTATTATTAAATAATTAGTATAGTGATTTGTATCATCTTCCTAACTACAATTGCCAAATATTTTTGTTTAGAATGCACTGTACATTACTATAAAAGCCTTTACTCTAAATTATGTCCATTAGATTATAATTCTTATCTTTTTTTTTAATTTTGAATTTTGAATTTCTATGATATTTTTCCAATGGAAAAAGTTCATCAGAATTTCAAAGCTGTCATGAGCACTTAACAGCCAAAAGACAAAATCAGCTTAGTCGGTTAGGGTGGTGACTATAAAGTGGATTTCTTTTGTTTCCCATTACGAATTGGTCAAGCTTATGGCTGCAGTTCACTAGTCAAATGTACATGTAAGAGTAATCACACTCGAGAAGGAGACTTTATAACAAAACCTCATATTCTAAAAATACCAAGTTTTTACTCTGAAATTTTTTCTTTACGTGTCATAGAGGAAGATATGCTGAACGATGGCAAAATATTTTTATAGTGATTGCACTTACAGCTAGATGAAACTGTGTGATTGTAGTGGTCCCTTTTTGATTTAAAGTCCATAAATTTATTTTACATGTCATTTACTTTCTAACACATTTATCTCAAAGACCAGGTAGATAATAATTCAAGTGCTTTCTATTTATTTATTTATTTATATATTTTTTTCTAACAATTTACCTTCCTAGCACTTTCAAATTAGGCAACAAGATACTTCACAGAAATATATAATTCCCACTAACACGATCTAGTTTTTAAATCCTTTTAATCTTCTTGATACTAGCAGATCTCATTAGCAGAGTTTTCAAAAATACACGGCCAAATGCAAGAATAATTTTCACTTGCTCAACTCTGAGTCTCCTTAAGTGCTGCTAAGGGCTGCTAGTCAAAAGAATTGCTGTCTTCTTGCTTTAATTTTGTTTATTAATCAGCCTCTGACTTTCTTCTTCCCACCACTGAAAGCATTTTGCGAAAGTGTAACCTATGTTATCCCCAGCACTGACACACCATACAATATGAAGTATCACTGTTTGGACATGGAATCCCAAAGCAGTAACGCAGTACTTCATATCCTTCTTAGAGCACATACGATATTCTCCAAAATTTAAGCACTTCCTCATAAAACTTCCTCCTGTCACTCAGCAACACTTTATTAAACACTATGTTATTAATATAGAAGTTGAACCCTAAATAAAAACATCACTGGAAACCTAATTAATAGATAACAGAATCCCAGAACCATTGAGGTTGGAATAGACCTGGAGGTCATCTGGTCCAGCCCTCTGCTCAAGTAGGACTGCCTAGACCCAGTTGCCCTGGATCTTGTCCAGATGGCTTTTGAATATCTCCAAGGATGGAGAATCCACAACCTCCCTGGAAAACCTGTGCCAGTGCTCAGTCACCCTCACAGTGGAAAAAAGTGCTTCATGGTATTCAGGAAGAACCTCCTGTGTTTCAGTTTATGTTCTTTGTTTCTTGTCCTATCACTGGGCACCACTGAGAAGACCCTGGCTCCATCTTCTTTAGGCTTTTCCTTCAGGTATTTATCTATGCTGATAAAATCCCACTGATCCTTTTCTGCTCTAAATTGAATGGTCCCAGCTCTCTCAACCTTTCCCCACAGAAGAGATGCTCCAGACCCTTTATCCTTTCTAAGGCCCTTTTTGGGGCCATTATGTCCATGTCTCTCCTGTACTGGTGAGCCCAGAACTAGGCACAGTACTCCTAAGGGTGTCCTCACAAAGGCTGAGTAGAGGTGAAAGATCCCCTCCTCCCACCTGCTGGCAACTCTCCTTCTAATGCAGCTCAGAATACCATTAGCCTTCTTTGCATCAAGAGCACATTGCTGGCTTATGTTCAACTTGATTTCCATCAGGACCCCCACTGCCTTTTCTGCAAAGCTTCTTTCCAACTAGGCGGAAGACAGAAGCAATCTCTTCTTTTTCACTAACTTCGGGCTTCACACAGAAAAAAAAAAAAAAAAGATGTAAAAATTAGTGGGCGTGATAAGGAAAAAAAAAAAAAAATCTTTTGTAATTATAGTAGTAGTACTTCAAAGTATTCATGTGTTTGGAATAATATTTTCAGATCAAGCAGAATTATCCATTGTAAGTATAAGAAGTAGCTGCCAAGGCAGTAGAAGTGAGAGGAACAAAAAAAAAAGAGAGCGCTTTATAGGTTATCATGCTTTGGTATTGATGCTGACTTGTTTACATGCGACAGTGTAGCACTCTGAAATATTCAACCGAAAAAGAAAATAACCTGGCATTGGGAAATTCTAAAACTTTTCACATTGGGAATGGTTGGGAAAGTTTGTACCTGTTCAGCCCTCTCCAGTTCTTTCTTGCTATTGATATGTTGTGCAGACTTCCTGCCAAAGGACAATTTTTAAATGTGGTTTCTACCTCCTGTTGACTTGTGCTAGCATGGACAAAACATCCAGCTGACCTGACAGTCACTGGCAACTGTAACATCCACTGTGTCAGATGCCTATAAACACAACATAAGCCTGGGGGATCAGAGAAAAATAAAGGGACCTAGATTGCAGGTAAGCAGAATGAACTTTGTAAGCTGGAGTTAATAGGAAAGTAAGTACTTTCTACACAGACTTTCCAAAGAAGTACATAATCATAAAATTATTTTGTTGTAAATGTTTACTGAAATTTACTGGCAAGGTTTTTTTTATTTTATTTTGTTGCATTAAAACAGTCTGAATAACTAAAGTTGAAAGTAACCATACAAAGAACTGGACAAACAAAACATTAGGAAACTTAAGTTTCAAGTATGTAAGGTAAGTTACAGCTCATTCTGCTTTTTAAGCTTCTCCCTATCTCTGAGTTTGGAAAAATGAACAAGAAATTTTTTCTTTTGATCAGAAACTCAAAGTTATCTCAAGGTATGTCCATATTATCTTTTTCACTTTAATTTTCATCCCAGGTCCTCGTTAGAACATTTTCAAATGCTATTTAAATTTTCTGTAACTCAAAATCCTCATCCTGTGATTGATCTAGCCAGAGCTTCTAGGAAACATCCTTTTCTTTCAGCAGCATCTGGATTTTCTAATGATGCCTTTCACAGAAAGCCTTTCTGCTGAGAATATATGGCCCTACATTCTCTTTCTGCTTCCAAAAAAGACAAGGATCCATTCATACTCCATATGAAAGCACAGGGCACTGGATCTCCAGGATCACATCTATGTCATATTTATGTTAGTGGTTCTGTGAGAGAGGAGCAATGGGATGTCATTATTCTCAGTACAGCAGCTTATTTTATGTACAGCTGGCATGCAAAGACATGGATGTAGACTTTTACAATATAAAATGATCACTGTAGAACCTCTTCTAGTTAGTGAATGTAAACAGATTTCTTTGATGTGGGTCATTTGGTTGTTGGAATGATTTCTAAAGTTAGAAGACAGACATGTGATGTTCAGTAACTTCTGAGGTAGACTCTGTGTTGGTGAAGATATCTATTATTGTGGACTACTTGGCAAATTCTGTCATGCAAGATATTTCATCAAGAAAAAAAAAAAAAGAAATTGATGAAACTTGTTCTGTAATGGGAATATCTCACCTTGCAGGTGCCCTGTTTTGTCAATGTTTCAAGTATCATACTTCCATCTTCCATATCATCACTTTAAGGACAATCTTAGAGTAGTAAAGACTGATCATCTACAAATTATGAAATGTTTTCACTCAGGTATTATCAGGTATTCATGGCATGTCATATAAACTCTCCCCTGAAACAATCTTAAGAATTATGCACATGCACACAGATAAAGATGCTTATATATGTCTGTGTTCATGTGTATGCCTGTATATGTATGTGCATATGTGTGTATCCACATACATACTCAAAGCATAAAACCTATATACAGCTAAAATATCTACAATTATACTCAAAGCGTAATATCTTAATTTTAAGCAAGTGAAGTGAGCAAATAAATAAAAATCAATGTCATAAACCCATTTTATTTTAATTGCATAATGTCAGCTAAATATTATTCCACAGCTCTCATTCATGTTTACAGCAGAATTCTTTTTTTAATGTGTCTTATCTGATTGCTTATGTTTGCCTTTCTTGCACATATCTCTTTGATCTCTAACCAGCTATAATTATGATGTTTTCAACATGTTTTATGTTTTATAACTGCTGTGCTCGATCAGATTTGGTACTTATACTGTCAACTTCAGGCCTTTTATGTTCTTTCATCTTTCTTGTGCGTGCCCTTTTTGTTATACTTGTTTATGGAATATAATATTATCATTTAAGTGCATATTTCAAAGGAAATGGACCAAAAGATGTCAAACACACATTCACTTTATAATTTATCTATATTAAGCATTTTTTGCTACAGAAGTGCACAGTAAGCACCTAATTGATATGGACTGATTTTTTTTGCTGTAGTTAGATGGACATGCATTAATCATACAGAGGAGTCTTTGCACCTACAGACTTTATAGCTAAATTTAGTTTTCTTTTTGATGATTTTGTTTTGTTTTCTGTTTATCTCATTTGGTTGGTTGTATTTGGTTTCTGGTTATCTTTACAATGCTCAAGTGGCAGACATCTTTATTATTTACAGCCTGAGATGTTCCTTGGATTGGTGCTGAAAGGATGATTGCCTTTTACCATCTGTCTGTCCATCTGCCTTTTCCTTTCCTTCTCTCTTAATACGTAAAATCTCAATAATGCAAGAGAACACTGAATGAAATGTTGTTAACATAGTTTTAATAAAACTTGGGTAAAATACATTTCCCCCTAAAATCATATGCAATAAGCTAGGCACCTAGGTGGTGAGTGCCTAATTAGTGTTTGACAGAATATTCATCAACATAAGCAAGAAATTGTGTAGTATTTAGTATGCAAATACAACTTGATATTTTCTAGTAAAAGAAAGCTATTGTTACAAATTACTAAATCTGATTTCAGTCTAAACTGTCAGGAAGAAATGCATTTCACTCACAACATGTTAAGATTACAGAGTCATTCATGCTAAAATTGATATATAGGGTCAATGACTGCTATAATGACATCTGTGCCATTTGAGGCATTCTGTTGCATTTAAAGTAACAGCACAGGTGTTATAAGAGGAAGAATTTGACAACTGATGCAGAAAACAGTAACTGTAATTATATACAGAACTTCTATATGATTGCATGTAGTGTTGAATGAACACTTCAGTGAGATGGGTTAAGAGAACAAATCTCAGAGGAAGAGAGAATAGTGTAAATACAGGGTTGATTCAGTAGGCCCTCCTGCAAGCCCCTACTGAATACCGGATGAACAAGTTTCACTTTTCCTAGTAATTAAAAGAGGAATCCAGGTAGCATTCATTTTGCAGTACTTTTTCTCATAGAACCCTGTAGTATTGGAAGCAAAGTGCAGAGGCAACAAGGAATGCCCTGAATTCTTTATATATAAATTCACCAGTTCCTGTAAACACACACACTAATTTGAGCATTCTCTTCTACATGGCAACGGAAGTGAAGAAAACTCAATGTTAGTCCCTATTTTATAAGCAAAACTCAGGAAACCCCTTCCTTCACTCAAGAGAGAATATAAAACAATCATTAGTAATGATAATAGACAATGAAAGATATAAAGAGACTGAGACATCAGGGTGGATTACCAGAATCCTGTAGCTGGAGTAAAGTACACAGATGTTAACATCTCTACTTTAATTTGCTCTTTTGTATGTCATTTTGCAACTTGATAGAATGCTGGTACACAAATTTGGGTTTTATAAGGTCTAGTATTTTGTAGCATTCTAGCCTTTTCTACACTTTTTCTTAAGAGTTTGTTCTACCTCTCATCACTCTCTTTTTGCAACATTTGACTCAGCATTTGCTATGAAGGAACCACCATGAATGTCCACAAACACTTCATAAATTCTCTCTCCTTAGGGGGAAAAGGCTGTTTTATTTAGCATCTAAACTTTTTCTTCAGTATTTGAATGACATTTTAGGATCCTCACATGGCAGTCACTAAAGAAATGTAATGTTCTGGACTCGGAACACACCACGCCAGCAGATGTATTATCATTTTACAAATACGGAAACCGTGGCACAGAGAGGCCTGTTTAGTAACTCACACTGTGAGTTATTCAAATGCTTAATAGAATTTGTGTATTCCTTCTCCCCAGTGCTTTGCTGTAAGCATCAGACTTTTCCTTACAAGCTGTTCAATTCAGAAATTGCTTATAAAGAGCCAAAAATATGAACAGAGAAATCAGAAAATGGTAAAGAAGGGAGGCATCAGGGTAATCAGACTTCAACCATCTCTATTCATTTTTGGCATCATTCTATCTGTGTTGTCTCTTACATGATGTAAAACATGTTTTATTATTCAGAATTAACATTGGGAAATGTCTTAATAGCCAATCAGATTGAATTCAGTGATCATCTCTTAATTTAAAGAGGATGTCATTCTATAGCTCTGAAAATCTAGTTTAGTCCATTTTACTACTTTTATCATAGCAATTACATCAACATAAACAACAATTAGGTGACTCAACACGCAGTAGGCAAATTACTAACTTCTGTTAAAGTAGGTTTATGGCCCTCTTGAGCAAGACTTCTCAGTAGCAAACTATACAGAGACCAAATTTCAAGCCTTCATTCAGCTAAAATTTCATTGTATACTCTCTTTGGTATTTCTATCTATGCTACAAACATAAATCAAAATAATTCTGTGATATGGGTTTACAATGTAGTGTCTGACGTAGTTATTACTTTGAGGCCTGATTCCTTTCAATCGTTCTTTTTTATTAAGATTGCAATGTAAACTGACAGTTTACCCTGGGGATCTTTTTTTTCTTTCTTTTCAGGAATTGCTACTGGAGCTTATAGGATGTGGTTTTTTTGGTTTGTTTTCCAGTTTACAAACACTAAACTGACTAGATCTGAATTTCCATATATGATACTGCAAAACATAAAGCTATCCCCCACGTACCAGACCAGCATTTTGCACATACTCTCTCAGAACCATTCATTCAGCACCACTGTGTTATCTCATCCTAGGGCTTAAATGCAATAAGGGCAAATTTCAGTAATGTATTTCCTCTAGCAGAAGTACTATCTCAGAGTCCCAGTTTTGTCTCCTCCTGGCTGGTCACTTCCACTTCAATAATTCAGTTTTCTACTGCCTTAGTTGTGTTGGCAGGACCATTAACAGAGTCAAGACGTAAATAAGCTCACTGAAATTATTTGGGTTACAATGCAACAAAAAAAAAAAAAAAAAGACCAAAAAACCTCAGAAAGATTTTATTTTAAAAATGATCATTTGGGGATTTTGTAGCAAAGTTTTACTAAGAATTTCAGCATAACAAAGATCACTGAGCTACTTTGGGAAGGAGGGAAGGCCTGGAAGAGGAAGGGTAGGAAAAAACTTGTTAAATATTTTTCAACTAAGAAGCAACCACGTATCTGCTTATGGCAAGGGAGGAGGAAGGCTGTAGGACAGCTTGGCAGGTGTTGAAAAATATCACCCCTTGTCATACATATTGTTAGTGAAATGGATAATGTAATTTCCATTTGTTATGCTTAGAAACATGACTCAAAAAAGCAGTAGCACAAGACTTGCCAAAAGAGTCACACCACATTCATAGAAAGATCATTTATCTGTTTCAGAATTAGTCTGTGGTTTCATTCTTATTTGATGAAATTTTGATCAAGAAAAGTTCTTTCATTTTTTGCATTAGCTTTCAAGGAGGACAACAGCATAGTCAAGAACAAGAATCACTCATCAGTAGGGTGCTATTTGTCCCTCTGTGGTCAACCCACAGGAAACAGGAGGTCTGGAATCTTAGAAGTACTCCATCATCTCCCTACATCTTGTAGGCATCTTGATTCATAGCTGACATTTTTCAAAACTGATCAGTGCATCCGAGCACTGGAGTTCTTCAGCTTTCTTTGCAATGGATCAATTGAATAGCTTTTATCTACTACAGCTATTACACAGACCACAAGCATCTCAAAATCCTACTCTGAATCGTGGTGTATGACAGATAGATTTTCAAATGAAATAATGGGTGGCCTTCATTATCATCATGACTATGTCCTTGCAGCCATGTTCATTTTTATTATTTCTGTTTCTCTGAGAGAAGACCATGAGTTAACCTGGAGCTGAAGCACTGGATTCCTGATCGTCTACCCTGTTCTCATATTCGCTCACTTAGTTCTTTTGGATTACTCCATTTAGCCCTCTCAAAGACAAATATAGAATCATAGAATCGGTGAGGTTGGAAGAGACCTTTAAGATCATCAAGTCCAACCAATAACCTACCCTGACAAAAACCACTTCTAAACCATGTCCTTAAGCACCTCATCTACCCTTTTCTTAAACACCTCCAGGGATGGGGAATCCACCACCTCCCTGGGCAGCCTATTCCAATGTTTAACAACACTTTCGGTGAAAAAATGTTTCCTGATATCCAATCTAAACCTGCCCTGACAT